>OX246738.1:63569336-63849648 GCA_945910005.1 Isoperla grammatica
CCCCACAGTTTAACAATGGAACTATAATCCTGCCGCTTTACTTTGAGTCACCTTCCAACTCATTCAAATAAATTTATAGAAAACCTGGAAATATTCGGCAAATATGAGGGTTGATATTTACAACCCAATAGCTATAAAATGACAATTATTTACTTTGAAAGTCCCAACCTCTCCTCAGTCGGTCGGTTTCTGTGTCTCGTGTGAAACATTCCAGTGCAACGGAGTTCGTGTGTCAACTGTGTTATTTTAATTTAATTTAAACAAAAGTAAAATGTGAGTGTGGTAAACGTTTTAAAGATGAGTGAAGTTGTGAACAGACAAAATACAAGCATAAGACGGGGCGGCAAAAGCGAAAAGATAAAGAGCGCGCACTTCTTGTAACTGCCGCCAATGACCCTAAACAAAGAAATTTAAGTTTTTGTGTTGGCAATAATTCGCGTGTGTCAATTGGCGCTGAACATAAATTAAACACGTTGAAACCTCGAACCTTGTAGTAACACTCCTACCGTGTTAAACAGTTATTCTCAAAACAGCGCAAAACCCATTTCCCCCAATAATGACGATACAGTGAATGTAGAAGTTCAAGTGGAATCACAAAGACCTAGTGTAAGGAAGGCACCATGATGGTTGGTTGACATTTTGTTAACAATGGAAAGGTGTGTTCGGCGAAGATCACAAGACGCACTGAAAGAAGATTTTACTTTTCCACTTTCCAGGAAGTTAAAGATCAAGAACCTTGGAGACGAATAGGCCTACATATAAATATTATGTGGAGTCTTGACCGTTGACACTAATCTGATAATTACAGAGGGTTAAGACGAGACTCCGCCGTCGGAACACGTGCAAACCCATGATGTTTTTTATGCTAATTCCTCAGTTTGAGAAATTCAAACACGAACATTGCTGAACCGGTTCGAGCCGGTTTAAACCGGTTCGAACCGAACCGTTATTTTTAATTTGGTCAAACCGAACCGAAATGATTCTCCCGAACCAAAAACCGAACCGAAATTAAAATATTTTCGGTTCGATCCCCTGGTTTCAGTGACGACGCTAGGGGGGCCAGGGGGGGCCGGTGCCCCCCCTAAAATCCCTCGGGCCCCCCAGCGGCCCCCCCAAGCCAAAATAAATTACCACTGATACACTACGTTGGTGCCGCCGCATGCACGCCAGCAAATAATTAATTCGCGTTCAAATAGCCGCGCTTCTTACTAGTTCTTGTAGTTGAAATTGACTACACCAATCCACCACACTACCCAATATTTATCACACTGGAGTTCGTAGCATTTTGATTTTTACTTTCAAGTTTTTCACTGCTTGCACATGGTAACTGAAGCCAGAAGTTTCAAACGCCATTGGAAGGTTGTATGCCCCTTCTTGCTTTCAATGAAGCTTACAAACTGCACTATTAGCCTAACAATATCTGCATCAAGTGCTGCTTGTAAAGAACATTTTCGTGCATGTGAGTGCATCAAGAGTTACTTACGAAATCGAATTCAAAACTGCAGTATTTTGGTATTGCACTGAGTCCGGTATTGCTTTCTAAAACGCTAAAAACACGCTCTAAAAGCCTGATTTTTTTAATCGCCTGCGGCGTCATTGTTGTGAGGGGGCTTTTCCCCTCAAACCCCATGCTTTTTTCGTCTGGAAAGATGTGTCCTACCAACTTCTCACTGAAGCGTATACGTACGGGTAAATCTGGCACTACACCACTGCCTTGCATTAATTAGGTAAGAATGGAATGCAAATTTCATTTCATTTCAATTTTCACAAGCCTAACCCTAACGTATGTAAACTAAATTAAAATCAAAATCAAAAATCATTTTAATTTTATAGTCAATCCGTCCCTTCACGAATATGTTAATTTCAACGCGATCCGATAAGTTAAATCAAGGCACCACTGACAGACTGTTCCGACTTCCGAGCGGGGGCAATATGACCACGCCACCTCGCGACCCCATAACCGCTCGTCCTGTGCTCGCTGGCTAGCTTCCTACTATTTTATTTTTACAATTTCTTACGGTTTTTGGACTTACATTGCATTTAAAAATGGATTTTATCTCAGCCAGACGGGCCAGTTACCATCTATATCTCAAAAGATATTTTGATTTACATGTCATACATACAGTACGTATTACGTGTCATTGCAAATTCTTTGCTTTCAGAACCTTCTTTAACATCCCAAAAATTTCACTTTGCTTCCCTTGAAAAATATACTGGCGGCGCCCATGTCCTGAATTATAATTTCACAGTTTCCAAGCCCAACTTTCTGTTTGTCAAGCTGATACAAAGAGAATGCAGGTACAAGGCGCGACATTCCACAACGCTACCCCGTCTTCCAGCGTGACGGTTGGAAAGGCGATGTTGTCTAATTGTCAGAAGACGAATGATAGGGGATGAGACATAATTCCAAGAAAAACATTGTAGTAAATGCAAGGTAAATGATTAGTTGATCATGCATTGGCAACGTTGGCAGATGGTTATACGGGGGAGCCTGAATAGCGCCGAATGGAACAACGCCGAATCGATCGTGTGTACTGCACTTTCAAGTATAATCCTGACCCAAAAAAGTAGACCTTGTAACCTGGAACAACGCCGAATCTTTTTCGGCGTTAATCCGACGGAACAACGCCGAATCTATTTCGGTGTTAATCCACCGGAACAGCGCCGAATCTTTTTCGGCGTTAATCCACCGGAACAACGCCGAAACTTTTTCGGCGTTAATCCACCGGAACAACGCCGAATCTTTTTCGGCTTAAATCCACCGGAACAACGCCGAATCTTTTTCGGCGTTAATCCACCGGAACAACGCCGAATCTTTTTCGGCTTAAATCCACCGGAACAACGCCGAATCTTTTTCGGCGTTAATCCACCGGAAAAACGCCGAATCTTTTTCGGCTTAAATCCACCGGAAGAACGCCGAATCTTTTTCGGCTTAAATCCACCGGAACAACGCTGAATCTTTTTCGGCTTAAATCCACCGGAACAACGCCGAAACTTTTTCGGCGTTAATCCACCAGAAGAACGCCGAATCTTTTTCTTCTTAAATCCACCGGAACAACGCCGAATCTTTTTCGGCGTTAATCCACCGGAACAACGCCGAATCTTTTTCGGCTTAAATCCACCGGAAGAACGCCGAATCTTTTTCGGCTTAAATCCACCGGAACAACGCCGAATCTTTTTCGGCGTTAATCCACCGGAACAACGCCGAATCTTTTTCGGCTTAAATCCACCGGAACAACGCCGAATCTTTTTCGGCGTTAATCCACCGGAAAAACGCCGAATCTTTTTCGGCTTAAATCCACCGGAAGAACGCCGAATCTTTTTCGGCTTAAATCCACCGGAACAACGCTGAATCTTTTTCGGCTTAAATCCACCGGAACAACGCCGAAACTTTTTCGGCGTTAATCCACCAGAAGAACGCCGAATCTTTTTCTTCTTAAATCCACCGGAACAACGCCGAATCTTTTTCGGCGTTAATCCACCGGAACAACGCCGAATCTTTTTCGGCTTAAATCCACCGGAAGAACGCCGAATCTTTTTCGGCTTAAATCCACCGGAACAACGCCGAATCTTTTTCGGCGTTAATCCACCGGAACAACGCCGAATCTTTTTCGGCTTAAATCCACCGGAACAACGCCGAATCTTTTTCGGCGTTAATCCACCGGAAAAACGCCGAATCTTTTTCGGCTTAAATCCACCGGAAGAACGCCGAATCTTTTTCGGCTTAAATCCACCGGAACAACGCTGAATCTTTTTCGGCTTAAATCCACCGGAACAACGCCGAAACTTTTTCGGCGTTAATCCACCAGAAGAACGCCGAATCTTTTTCTTCTTTATCCACCGGAACAACGCCGAATCTTTTTCGGCGTTAATCCACCGGAACAACGCCGAATCTATTTCGGTGTTAATCCACCGGAACAACGCCGAATCTTTTTCGGCTTAAATCCACCGGAAGAACGCCGAATCTTTTTCAGCTTAATCCACCGGAACAACGCCGAATCTTTTTCGGCTTAAATCCACATGAACAACGCCGAAACTTTTTCGGCGTTAATCCACCGGAAGAACGCCGAATCTTTTTCGGCTTAAATCCACCGGAACAACGCCGAATCTTTTTCGGCGTTAATCCACCGGAACAACGCCGAATCTATTTCGGTGTTAATCCACCGGAACAGCGCCGAATCTTTTTCGGCGTTAATCCACCGGAACAGCGCCGAATCTTTTTCGGCGTTAATCCACCAGAAGAACGCCGAATCTTTTTCGGCTTAAATCCACCGGAACAACGCCGAATCTTTTTCGGTGTAAATCCACCAGAACAACACCGAAACTATTTCGACGTTAATCCACCGGAACAACGCCGAATCTTTTTCGGCGTAAATCCACCGGAACAACGCCGAATCTCACAGTGTTGGTTATAATTCTTTTCAAAAGAAATGTTTTTACGTCCGTCAATACATTCTACTCACTGCACCGTTCAAACCGTGTATTACACAGAAAATGATTCGGCGTTGGTCCAGTGGATTTACGCCGAAAAAGATTCGGCGTTGTTCCGGTGGATTAACGCCGAAAAAGATTCGGCGTTGTTCCGGTGGATTAACGCCGAAAAAGTTTCGGCGTTGTTCCGGTGGATTAACGCCGAAAAAGATTCGGCGCTGTTCCGGTGGATTTACACCGAAAAAGATTCGGCGTTGTTCCGGTGGATTAACGCCGAAAAAGATTCGGCGTTGTTCCAGGTTACAAGGTCTACTTTTTTGGGTTAGGATTATACTTGAAAGTGCAGTACACACGATCGATTCGGCGTTGTTCCATTCGGCGCTATTCAGCGTCCCCGATTCGGGCATTTGTCCGTAGATGTTCGCACTGTCCAATCGCCGATTCATATGTTTCGTATTTGAAATATAGATCTTTTGGTTATCGCTCACTCGTCGATGGTGTTCGGAGCCTACAGGATTGGTTTAGTCGCTTTAAATTAAAGTCCCCCACTAAATATCAGTTTCGTTACTGAGTTGGGTGGACTCTATAAATACGAACATGTTTATTTATTTATTTATTTAATTTCAAACAAATTTTATTAATATTAAGCGACTTTTTGTGCAAGTTTCGGAAAAATGTTCAGACGGCAGTCTTCCGAGATTTCGTGGTTATTTCGAGTAAAACCGGATATTTCGCTATTTGCGGGCCTCTAATGCCATATTTCTCGAATTTCGCGTGTTAATTTTTATATTTTTGGACTCCTCTCGCTATTAATAGCCTGTCAGCTATGCACTTTTGTGGTCTCACTCGGCCGGACAAGCCGAGAGTATACTCAATTTTTTCCTGATTACAGCAAAGTCAATGCGGAAATCGAAATGGGTAGCTTTTACTTTATTCAGCCGAAAAACAGTAAAAGAGGGAAATTTTACTAATTTATAAAACTACAAGACCAATTGACTGATGAAGCTGGGACAGGTGTCCAACGATTCCGTATTTTATTTACAATTATATAAAATCAACACGGAAATGAAAATCGGTACCGCCTGGCACTGAGAGCCAAAAAACGGCAAAAAAAAGGCACCCATTTTCCATCTAAAAGACCAGTTGACCTTTAACACTGGGAGAGGTGGCAAAAAATCTATATGTTAAGCAGAATGAAACACTAATGATGGAAAAGTTGTCAGGCTTAATCTGTATGACCAAAAAAACGGCAAAAAAAGCACAAACAAGTAATTGTGCCATAGACATTGGCCGATAGCACTGAGTGGAGAGGTAGCAACGAACTCGACATTTTAGCACGAATTCGAAACAAATAATTCTACCGTCAAAATCAATGTAGCACAACAGCCTTTAGAGCAAAAATCGGCAAATTAAGGCACACTCAATTTACTATCCATACGACCGATTTGACCAATAAGTCAACAACACTGGAGAGGTAGCAACAAAATCAATGGTTATGCACAAATCAAGACAAAAATGATGCAAACTTCGAAATCAATGTGGCTCTTGGAGTTTAGAGCAAATAACGGCAATAAAGGAATACATATAATTCATCATAAGTTCGATTTACCGGTAACACGATGAGAAACGCGATAAGAATGTGATACGTTGTAAGCATAAAAGAAACAGAAGTTGATGTCAACTTCTTAAATCAATAGTAGTTTGCTGTGAGAGCAGATACAGGAAAAAAGGCATAACGATAGCTGTAGATTACTATCACTAATTGCGACGAATAAAGAAACAAGTGCATATATGATGTGGTACAGAAAAGTTATCTTATAAACTTGATTATGGTGTCGTTAGCCTATTCAATATTATGTATTTATTTTCTAGTAAAAATTTGAAACATATTTTATACTCACATATTTTATGTGCGTTTGTGTACTCAATCATATAGCAGAGGTAGTTTTATAAGCATTAGCATTAGTATTTCTACATCTATAAAATCATTAATTTGTTAAGTAAAGAAATGATCAATATATCCAAAAAAGGCTGAGCAAGTATTCCAAGTAAATAAGATGTTGTAAATAAATAGTTTAATGACAGTACAAGCACAGATAAATATACACTTCGTGTGTACTAGATAGCTCAATGCACAATGAAAAACACGACAATAGTATTTCGATTCGTTTTTCGCATTTACGTAAGCTACCGTTAAATATGGGTGAACATTAAGTGCATAACACATAACTTGGTATCAGTGTTATGACTCGCACATGACGAGTAACATATCCACAATCTAGAATCAGTAAATTTCCCGTAATTTTTAGTTACAGGTTCAACCCACTTACAGTTACGAAATTAGAATTTTGTGAAAATATGTCACTTAAAGCCAAATATCATAATTCATATCAGTGGCTAAATACGTACTGCACTTCACATTGTATGATTTTCAATATGAATAAGTAAGAAACCATCCATATCTCAATGAGTTCACTATCCACACTGTAATACGTCAGTGACGTTACCACTTGGAACGGAAGTAAGTAGCCTCTTCACCTATACTGCTTTGTATTTTTCTCGGATTACAGAACACAAGTTTGTAGGCTCCAAATAATTTTTTTTGTTTTATCTTCTTAATCCGTAGGTTACTTTAAAACAGCTGTCATTCCTTCTCTTCTTTTTTGTTCACATGAATGTTAAAAACAATTGATCTCGTTCAACTCACTCCTTACCATAAGCTTCAAAATCATTTCACTTTATAGATTTTGAAGTGTCGAACTGATTATTTTTGGTACATGTGTATGATTTTGTTAATAAATGTTCGAAACTTGATATAATTTCCCATATTATTCTTAAGTATATAGTATATTTAATAATACACACTGTACACCGTATAGAACTGCCAAACTCCCAGAGAAATGTCTGCTGCTAATAACACATAGGCTTATTAAACTTTAATTTAATTATAATTTAATAATAACAACATGTGCAGAGCAAATTAAGCAGTTGCAAGTCTCCATAGACGAATATCTGTTTTTGTCTATAAATAGGCCAGCCGACCGCTACCTGAAGTTTAATTGCATTCCGTTCTGGGAATTTCGTGCTCGCCGGTATCAGCAGGAAATGAGCGATTAGGCAGTCTTTAGAAATCTTATGATATGAGTAGAGACTGGTATCCTTACATATTGTCTTGCCGCTGGAACGATTCCCACTCGAAAGATAACATTCATGCCTAAACGGCTAATTGTCCCCTTTGTTGGTCAACATGTTGGTATTTCCAGACATGTTTCCCCTCTTTCATTCGACTCGAGTTGAAAACAGTACAGGGGGTTTCCGAAGGCAACCAACTCGAAAACCATATTTTAACTTTAATTGCAATAGTATAACCGTGTCACATCAACAACACCCTGTAGCAAGCACTTGCCTCTTCTGACGAGAATTCCATTCATATTTGGCATCTACATTGGCTCCAGCCTCCTGATTGGCGAAATGTTTGAAACTCGCGTTCCGATTGGTGAATGGGGTTAAACACTCCACGTGGAGTTGTTCCTTCCATCCAAATTATTGTGTCGCATTACATATTACACAGGTTGTAGAATGGATAAGCCGGCGCACTTCTGTATCTAGCGCATAGCTAGCTTAATACTCGCAAGTTCGAATACGTTAGTCAAGGCGATACATTTTCTGAAATTGATTGTGTCCCCATAAACCTGCGTTACGCGTGAGCGATATAGACTGTAAAAATACCAGTTAGTAGTTTGATTGATATTGGGCTTAACGTCTCATATTTTTAAAACTTGGCTAATCGAGACGATGAGTGGGTGAAATATGAAAATGAAATCGGGGGTTTGGAGGCGGTTGGGAGGAAAAGTGAAAGGGTTGGACAAGGGAAAGGGGAGGCTGTGGATTGCCCTGCATTGGCGTCGGAACAGGGGGGGGGGGGCAAGGGGGGCAGATTTTAGATTTGAAAACAGTTATTATATGTAAAAACTCCTTGGCTGCGTGACAGAAAAGTCAAGATTTCTACTTTTAGGGAAAGCAAGCAACGTATGATGATGGTATGGCAACTGTCAACCAAAAACAACCCATACAATATAGCAGGCATGTTTATCCGTACTATTGTTTTTATAAGACAAGATATCACCTCGTTACGCGTTTTATACCATGCAGGGTGATTTTTTAATTGCCTCCGGTGGCAGGCTCTGATCCCAGTTATGATCACCCACCTCGTTACGAGTTTTATACCATGCAGGGTGATATACCATGCGAGTGGATAACTAGTGGATTTGTGAAGGTTCGATACGTACATAAACTAACTGTGTGTATCCCGTATTATTTACCATTACCATCTATTGAGTCTGGAATTGCCCCTCCTTATATAAAAAACGTTCCGACGCGCCTCCTGCCCTGTCCGGCCGGCTAGGGTGGCCCTATCAGCGGCAGCAGGGCGATTCTGAATGGGCCACGATAAGCTAATCACCGGTTTCGGTCGTTACAAGAAGGCGATGACCCAATCACCGCCTTGCATTCGCCTTCAGTAACGCCTGAAACCGGTGACAAACTTATCGGTGACCATTCAGAATCGCCTTGTAGAATGTTAAGTAATTATTTATTTATTTGTAAAATTGTGTTTTATCCTCGAAAAATGAGTGTATCACTTGCTATTGTTATCACAATGGTTGTATGAAAATGAATGTGGATAAAATATATTTATGAGTATTTTTTTTAGAGTTACTAGTCTTTATAGTATGATATATTTATATTTTCTCCGTTTAGAACTCAAACATAACCATTCCCAATTTGATATCAATTTTCCAATTTCCAATTTTCAATTTGAATTGAACACAATATGCTGCCAAATGATATTGGATTTTTAAAGCTAAATCCATCGTTATAGATACTGGATAGTGTATGATGGTATAACTGTAATAAATCAACTGTATATAATGGGCATACGATGCATGTTTTCCCTAACGGTAGCTAAGTTAGTATGTTATTAGTTATTATTTCGTTTTCAATTAATGTTAAAAATACGCTAAATTAGTGAAATTAAAGGCATTATGTTTTCGTTAACGATATTATTAGAGGAAAAATCACAGAACACGATGATACCATTTGTTTCTCTCTGAGCACCATATCTTCAGCTGCAGAGAGACTTTTTCACGGCGCTGGACCCATATTTTGACGTCTAAGACTTCAAAAATGCGCAAGCGTTTCGTCACAATTATCGGGTGCGTGCGCATCACCAAAACTTCGGTCCTTCAAAGAATGTATTATTAATTACTAGTTTTCGCCGTAAATCATTAAAAAAAAAACACATTTTACAACGGCGGGAAATCCCAGTGTTGTGATGTCCATTAACATTTAAAAAGGTACTTTTTTTGGTCCATGGGCGCGATCAACATTGATAATCGTTAAATTATTTCTGGTTGCGAATGCATAAGCAATACAATTTGTTTTATTATTTTAGCGTGATAAATCGTAGATCTGGCCAAGGAAAGATTACCGATACCTAGCATGGTACAAGAACATAGCACTATAATTCAGTGCAGATACCAGATATTGGAAATAAATAACAATGACTTAAGTATAGTACATTTAAAGACGATGTTCGTTTAAAGCTGATATTGTATGCATTCAATATTGTATGACACGTCGTGTGTTTGCTTTCAGGCGGGCCACGAGGCCAAATCTCTTTTACACACACAATACATGTTGTGTCCCATAATGGCTTCTCATGCGTGCCACGAGGGTAATTAAACACTAGGCGAACTGCGAATGGGTCTTACTGGCCTACCGTCTTACGAGTGCTAGCCTAACTTATTACTTCCGAGTTTCTCGTCAACAACTGACTATCGTAGATTCATCTGTTGAAAGGAAGTTTTCCAAGTAGAAACACCATGTTTGAATCCCAACTTATTATAGTGGAATGGCAATCATGACAAGACACAGAGACATGCCATAATAATTGTTTTCATGCGTAGAAACTAAGACAAACAACTTTGCTGCTACTGTCGTCGCTAAATAGTTTAACTATAGATTGGAATATTACCCTCAACATCAACATATAATCTCAAAATCGTACAGTTCGTAATATATACCAAATAAATTGGATTGCTGATAAATCTCGGCTAATAATAATTATTTTAAATAAAAAGAAACCTACAAATGAAATAATTTACTTTTTAAGTTTTTTACTTCAGTTTAATCGTTTTATCATACGATGAGAGCATATTAAATTAAAATATAAAACAGATACAATTGCAAATAAAACATTCGAAGAAAGTGGTTTAAAACATTGTCCAGTCATAATGCAGACAATCTGTAATCATCTTAAAACGCAAATTACAGATTTTTGTCTGCTGTGCTATTGTGGGGAATTTCGACCCTCCCTCCCTTGGCCCTGGCCACTTCCCTACGCACAGCCTATTGGATCGAGCGATTGTAACCACTTTTATAAAGATACCACACAAATCTCCCACTTGCAGAACGGACGATTTGACCTTTACCCTGCTAAAAATTCCAGTTATTTCTTGTTTGACAAAATTGAACTGGAACTGGTACTGGAAGTAACTGGATTGCATTAACAGGAAAAAAGTGGGTTATTGACCCACTCTTAACTGGAATAGACTGGTACTTGAATAAACTAAAATTTACTGGATATAGCTGGCACTGGTAATGTCTGGACTTTGTTGGAATACACATGATTTGACTGGAATGTACTGGATCTTACTTCAACTAGAAATAACGGGATACTTCTTGACATAGCTTGTCCTTGATATAACTGGACCTTACTGTATATAAATGGAACTGGATACTGCTGGACATAACTTGTACTTGATATAACTGGACCATACTGTATATTAATGGAACTGGATACTGCTGGACATAACTTCTACTTGATATAACTGGACCTAACTGTATATTAATGGAACTGGATACTGCTGGACATAACTTGTACTTGATATAACTGGACCTAACTGTATATTAATGGAACTGGATACTGCTGGACATAACTTGTACTTGATATAACTGGACCATACTGTATATTAATGGAACTGGATACTGCTGGACATAACTTCTACTTGATATAACTGGACCTAACTGTATATTAATGGAACTGGATACTGCTGGACATAACTTGTACTTGATATAACTGGACCTAACTGTATATTAATGGAACTGGATACTGCTGGACATAACTTCTACTTGATATAACTGGACCTAACTGTATATTAATGGAACTGGATATTACTGGACATAACTTATACTTGATATAACTGGACCTTACTGTATATTAATGGAACTGGATACTGCTGGACATAACTTCCACTTGATATAACTGGACCTTACTGTATATTAATGGAACTGGATACTGCTGGACATAGCTTGTACTTGATATAACTGGACCTTACTATATATTAATGGAACTGGATACTGCTGGACATAACTTATACTTGATATAACTGGACCGTACTGTATATTAATGGAACTGGATACTGCTGGACATAACTTACACTTGATATAACTGGACCGTACTGTATATTAACCCGGTTACTTCCAGTTAGTTCCTGTGCATTGCAAAGTCCAGCTAGAACAAGTTGAATCCAGTCTCTACCTAACCCGGTTACTTCCAGTTAGTTCCAATGCATTGCAAAGTCCAGTTAGAACAAGTTGAATCCAGTCTCTACCCAGCAAACATGTCTTCACCGGCCCGGCACCAAATTGGTACTGTATGGCCGGAACCAACAGTGCCAATTTGATACCGGCCAAAGGTACCGGCCCGGCTTAAATATGTGCCGCCAGCCGGAAGGCGGCCGACACTTACTACCCGGCAGCGGCCCGGCACATAAAGGCCGGCATGCTACGGTTGGCCGGCACCAATTTGGTACTGTATTGTCACCTTCATCGAACGTTACTATTTGGCCGCCACAAGTTTGGCACCTTTCGGGCACCCAGCCAGCACATATGTGCTGGCTGGATGCCCAACTTGTGGCAGCCAAATAGTAACATTCGATCCCCTGTGATTGGGATGGTGTTTCAGGTGAAATATTTGCACCATACACCATAATTATGATATACAATTTGCAATTTATTACACAAGTGAAATACATGTTACCTCAATCAATACTTCTAGGTATGTAGGTTTAAACATCCTGCCATACCCCTACACATACAATGTACAACACATAGCGAAACAAAATAAAAACACATCATTACTCCTCGGGTTGTAAATTACCAAAAGACTAGCTAATTTAAGTGTCAGTAATATTGCGTTAAAAATTAAAACAAACAATAACAAACAAAAAACACAAAACAAACAATAAAATACAAAAGTTCTTCACATAAAATAAAAAGAAACAAGTCCTCAACAAAGCATATCACTATAGTTTAATTACTATCAGTCCAGGCCCTAGAGTTTTGTCACATAACAATAATAAATTAGGGCATAAAATAAAAATGAAAATAAACTAAACAAGTCATCGACAAAGAATATCACTATAGTTTAATTAGTATCAGTCCAGGCCCTAGAATTTTGTCGAATAGGAATAATAAATTAAGGATGCACACCGTACGATAATCGATATTATCGTTCGATATTCGATAGGCCCTATTCAATAAAATTTCAATAATTTATAATAAAAATATTATCGAATGGTTTGTTTTCTGAAAAGATACAATCTAAATACTGGCCCACAGGCCTCATAATTATGTGATAACTCTCAACAGTGTCACATCAGATGTGTCCAAGCAATGTCTATATCGTTATGGGCTCGGTTAGGCGACATACCACGGAATCTGTAAAAGATTGCTTCGCGTGTTTGTAAACATTATCGTTCGATAATGCAGTTAAATTTTGATTATCGATAATTTTTATTTCATCGTTGTGTATCCGGATCCCTAATACAGTAATAAAATTTACATACTGTTCAGTGTTCAATACTGTGGCCTCGAATACAACATACTTGATATTCGTGCATACATTACATACTACATAGAGGCGGAAGTATAATAAATTGCTTACATATCATAGACACAGATAGGACATAATGGAACAAGTACAATATTAATAACAAAATGTGAGAGAATAATCAGGAGTTAAATCACTAATGATATGCATATTGATAAAACTGAAAAGTAAGTTCTATCGACTTGAAGCTCCAGTGATTTTCACTTCATTTTTGTTTCACGCAATTTTCAAGAATGAAACACACAACGAAGATTATCTAAGTCTACATATTACGAAAATCAACAACAGCGCACAATTTCACGGGTTCGTAGTCGAGGAGGTCCATGTCATACCTATCCCCTTCTACGTCGCTGCTATGTCCGCTGGCAATTTCGTATGCATTTTGAGAATCCTCTTGTCCTTCATTCTCTAGGACTACTTCTTGTTGTTGAACAGCTGTTGTTTGCACGGTGTCCCGTTCTTGCAGCTTTTCAGACGCCCGCTGGTCTTTGCTTCGACGAAGCCAATATTTAACTTCATCTTCCACCATTTCTGATGTTACATTATTGTGTCCAGCATTGCACCTTACTGCAACTAAAGAAACATACATTGAAATGAGAGCACACACATGCGCATGGAACATAAGGGCCTCAGGGGCCTGCCATAACAATACACTGTTCAGCTGGTGATTATGACATGTGGTGGTAGATTCTGAAATAAACACATTTGAGGCATAACATGAGTGTAAATATCATTCATTGACTTTTTAATAATGTAGTCATCGTACAACATCTTCGGTAATGCTTCTGTCACGGGTGGGTGAGCCAACCAGCGACTGTGGCTAATTCAAATACCTGCTCGGGCAGGGCCGGATTAGCTAAGGTTGAGTACATAGGCACAGATTTGATGGTCGCCCCCCCCCCCCCCCCCCAAATTACCAACATCACCACCACCACCATGGTAAGTTATTAGTATTTAAATACAAATGAATAGTTCATGAATTATTCACCTACCCCTCGAAATTTGCCGACGACTGGAATTACAGAGGCTGTTTTCTCGCTTTCCTCATTGCAAATTTGTCGATAATGTCCTCATATGAGATTCTGTGCAAAGACGGTAGATTCTATGTACATTTTTGCGAGGGATTTGACTCTATCCTGTGCCATATTCGAACGAAGGTGTCTTTTTACCCGTGCTCACCACCTTTAGGCGTGAAAAAATTAATGATCTTGGGAATTTTTCGTTTTTCTCTTGTTTTTCTGCTGCGCGTTTTCGGCCCTGTGACCTACTAAGTTTTTATTTACACTCGCCATTATCGTTTATTTACTAAGTACCAGTAATAATCACTAACAAGAAATACACTTTATCGTTTTGCCTCTAGTCTCTAATAATAAATAATCACAAATTTTCAAGAGCACAGCACAAAATACACTCACTCACTAAGGAACATAGTATAAACACTATCGACGCACTTGACTTGTTTGCCTACGAACGTTCTGCTCACATTGCAGTCTCAACGGCTACTAAATTACTACCTGGTCAAAATGTTAAAATGGCAAGTATTGAACATTCTTGCGGACTTACGCCTGATTAGCCTGTTGTCCTGTGTATCCCAACTTTACCTGTCACAGCCCTCAATTATGATAATCCTTTTCGTCACCAGTCACTACAACAGTCTAAAAGACCCTTAGACCTAAGTATATTACAAGAACTATTCCAGGAAAACTTAATCTCGCTAACAATAACAAGTAACATTCCTATCGCTCCAAGTGAAATTCGGAAATGTTGGAACATCACAGGATGTGCGCTAATGAGGATTTTTGGGTATTCGTCATAATCAGGGGGGTAGGGACGCCGCCAGGAGTGGCGCCGGGGCGCTCGGCGCCCCTTATGGCACCCCCCTGAGCGTGGCGCCCTGGGCCCGGGCCTAGTTGGCCTATTGGGTAATACGGCCCTGTGCTCGGGTTGGCCTGGACCGTAAACACGTCATTGATTGATGACGAAAGCATCACCGAAGTTATTGTAAGACGACTTTATTATGTACTTGCCATGTATAAAATTATTACTGAGTACAGTAATACTAATCTATAAAATTTAGTTCCAAAATGAACATGAGTATAAAACCATTGACTTGTTAATAATATTACTTGCCACGTATAAAATTATTAATGAGTAGGCCTACAGTAATTAATACTAATCTAAAATTTAGTTCTTAAATTAATTTAAAAAAAAATGAGGATAGACAACCTTTTTTTTGGTAGAAATCACAATCGTCTCTTAGTGTTAAGTCTGGATATCTTGCAGTTGGTACTTGGTAGGCCTACATAATTTATAAATGATCAACGTAGAATGTCCTGTCAGATTATATTAAGCTCACCTTGGTTTTTTGTTGCTAGCTTCTCCACTAGACGCTGTAACATTCGGCATGAAGGCATATTGGGTACCTGAAAATGAAGAAACATTAGCCTAACCTTCATCAGGAAGCTTCTTATTAGTTAAACAACAAACTTAACTAGCGAGTCATATCCGTACATTATATTTAATAAAGTAGGCCGGACTACTAGGCCTACATATATAATTCAATAGCCTGTGCGTAGAGATGGGCAAAAAGTATCGATATATCGAAACCGATATAGATAGGCCTATATAAATATCGATTTGGTATCGATATTATTGCAGTCAGACACACGGTCAGACTGATACATCGGTTTATGGATACTTTATGAGCTGACATATCAAATCAAAATTTGGGTTGAATTGAAGTTTGAAGTTCCACCCAACTCTAAGTCAAACTATTTTATCGACTAAGCGGAAGTAAGTGCCGAGCGGCCAAAGACGAGCGAGTGTTCTCTTAAAGTTTTTTTTTCAGTAAAAGTGCTTTTAATAGAAATGTAGGTAGCCTATATATATATATATATATATATATATATATATATATATATATGTAGTAGTAGGTTTTCGGGTTGCTGTCCACGTTACTTGCTCTTTAGAGACTGGTTGCTGGCCCAGAAATGGGCCATTGTCAATGTCTCGACGTTTCGACAAAATCGCATTTGCCATCTTCAGGAAGATTCGTTGGTTTCCGAAGCTGAGAACCGAATGGTTTCCTCTCCGGTGTGTCCATTGTTTTATACCTAGCCTGGTGCGCTGTTATTGGTTCGCTAGGAGACCGATTCGCAGCTAGCCAATGGCGTGACGGCGTGTGTGTTGAGCGGTGGCGACGACAGCGCTTAGAGTGCGGCCTCGTCGAACTACAGCGCACCGGCGAGCGCACCGGCGTTCGTTCCCACCCGGCCGCGCGGGCCGATGTGCCCCTCTCTCGCAGTCCCGTCGCTCGGCCCCCTCGGTCTTTAGATCTTGTTGGGACGCGCTCGGCTTCGGCCGGGTGGGAACGAACGCCGGTGCGCTCGCCGGTGCGCTGTAGTTCGACGAGGCCGCACTCTAAGCGCTGTCGTCGCCACCGCTCAACACACACGCCGTCACGCCATTGGCTAGCTGCGAATCGGTCTCCTAGCGAACCAATAACAGCGCACCAGGCTAGGTATAAAACAATGGACACACCGGAGAGGAAACCATTCGGTTCTCAGCTTCGGAAACCAACGAATCTTCCTGAAGATGGCAAATGCGATTTTGTCGAAACGTCGAGACATTGACAATGGCCCATTTCTGGGCCAGCAACCAGTCTCTAAAGAGCAAGTAACGTGGACAGCAACCCGAAAACCTACTACTACATCTTCTTCAGTCCGCGAAAACCTACAGAATAACATATATATATATATATATATATCGTGTCGATAGGCCTGTATCGATGCAATGCGCGGCTAAAAAGCCGATATTTTATATCGATACACCAATAAAATGTGCCGATCTCTAGACGAAGTGAGTGCACGCAGACAGTGATTTGTTTTTGGGACATAGATGAACCACCTATTTTTGGCATAGCAACGTATCGAGCATAAAAATGAGGAACACTGTCTATGCCTAAGTGGTGATAAAAAGCAAGTCAGTGATTCAATCACAGCACACCTCCAAGTTCTGAGTCTAACTTCCACAATCTCTTACGGTTGTGAAAACTCAATACTTTTTTCAATGGTACGTATTAATACGTAATTTTCAATGTTTTCTTATGTAGTTGTGAACAACTCAATACTTTTTACGACAGTAGGCCTACCAACGTAATTTTTAACGTTTTGTTATTTGTGAACGATGCAGGTTGCAACGAGGAGCGTTCTGCGGGCGGTCTCTTCAGCTCGGCCGGTAAAATAATTGACACGGCGTTGCTCACAACAAATTAGAAAACGTCAGAAATGATGCAACGTACGAAACAAGTTTTGGGTTGTTCACAACTAGGCCTACTTCAGAAAGCTGTAATAGATGGTGGAAGTCAGAACGCAGAGGCAGGCTGTGATCATATCACTGCTTGCACTCACATCGTGTGGTATTTCTATCACCAAGTAGGCCTAGGGCCTAGCAGTAGCACTGTCTGCTTGCACTCACTTCGACTCCAAGCCAGGCCTAATTATTACGTTCAAACTACAAACAAATCGCTGAACGTAACATCTAGTAGCCTAGCCTATCAATACAACAGTAACCTTCAAACAACATATCAAAAACCTTCTGATAATCTTACTTTCGATCACATGATGAGCAAGCCAATGAAAACACCGAGTGTAAGATTAATTTTTACTAATTCTTACATACGAACGTAAGAATGGAAATAAAATAAGGTGGAATAAGGTTTGCTACCTATTTTTACATTTTACATGCATGTTTAAGGGTGGCCTACTTGCGGGCTAATTGCCGAGTTTAGCCAATGGTTTAGCCCCACCCAGAAAGTTAGGTTAGGTAGGCCCTAGGCCCTAGGCCTACCTAGGGCCTAGGCCTACCTAGGGCCTAGGCCTACCTAGGGCCTAGCCCAAGGTTAGTTTATTGGATTAGTTACAAGTAAACCCGAAGCCTAGGTCCAACATTGTTCACTTTGCAGAATTAAAGACTGTATTTCACAAATAGGATAGGACTAGGCCTAACCTGATTGTGTTATTAAGTTTCATAGGCTCTAGGCCTAGGCCTACGCCTACCATGTGCAAGGCGGAGCAACTTGCACTAATCTAGGCCTACTCATGTTTTGGATATATGTATAATGTATAATATAGTACACAATTGTCTTACCTTAACGTTTTTTTGAACTTGAAGTTGCATGCAAGCAAGAAATGCAAAGCATTTTGCAGACTACTGTTCACTTCACTTCCACTTGCGTGTGGCGGTTGGCGGCCGCTGGGGAGTGGGGCTGAGGACGCTGTGCGATCTCTATGCCAACTTTTGAAATACAAAATTTGTGCTTACTTTTTCGTTTTCACTTTTCATTACATACGAAAATAAAGAACTATATTTATCGGCTTATACTATTAAATCATTATTTTTTATTAGTTTTTGTATTGTTTTTATGATTGTGTTTATATTGCTTAAAATGAAATAACTTACAAAAACCATTTTAGTGCTGGGATGTTGGTGGTAGTTTTTGAGCGGCACTTCAAATTGATTAATACCTTTATGATATTCATATTGCCATAATTAAATAAATGCACGCGTAATCACACGCGCACTATTGGTGAATTGTTGTTATACATAACAACAATTATGTATAACAACATTGGTGGTGAAATGTTTATTGGTGAATTGTTGTTATACATAACAACAATTCACCAATGATATAAATATATAAATGCCGGTACTACTTCGGTGGTTTCAATTCTATTAATCGTATATTTGTTGTAGGCCTACTTGCATATGGTTATAAACATAAGAATTAATTCTTCCCCAAGACTCTCAAATGGGGAGTTGTTTGGTCCGACAGTAATCTCACTTTGCTCCACGCACAATCGTCACATTCGGGATCACTGTCGTAGTCGTAGCCACAATCGGGTTCGTAAGAAGTATAGATTTTAGATAAGGCAAATTATTGATAGCAACCATGGGTATGTGCAATTATGCCGCGTGCTCCTAATACGCGCCTACAATTATGTCATGATCATCAATCGCAATCGTAAAAAGTATACTTATGAAACGTTTGCCAGACTACGATAGCAATAGATGATTGCCATTTTACACAGTTGAAATCTAAAATCACGGTTTGCGTGCTACGATTGCGATTCCGATTGCAACAATTTTGTGCAGGCATCAAACAATTTGTGCCAGTTTCGTTTTACCATTTCATAATCACATTGGGAACTCATTTCGACTGGAGAAAGATGAAAAGTGCATGTTGACTAGGCCTAAAAGGGAGAATGTACTAATTACAATAACAACACACGTACACTTGTTTGATTGCACTAATAACGCAGCGCACGGCCGTTTTGTAAGATCCATTTCAAAGGATTCCTTCATTTCACCAAAATCGATATTGGTCCAGAATAGAACGAACCCGCACAATCCATAGACTAAAGCCCATATCACACTACAATTGGAATCGTAGACTGGAGTCGCCAATTGCAATCGCAATCTACAATTATCCAATCACACTTGACCAGCTGACAATCCTAAAATCGTTCAACTAGGAAATAAATTCAATAATAATAACTAAAAAGACAAGCCTTAATCACAAACAAATATAAAATTAAAGTTATTGGCTCTTTGTTTCCATTAAAATAGTTGTTGCTTGAGGTTATGTTGTGTTAGTGCTCAATTCGTATTTAACCGTTCTCCTTCCTGATTGGTTCACGTGACTCGGATCTACGATTCCCAATCTTATTTTAGAGCTCCGTCTATAAAAAGATTGCAACCGTAGACTGGCCGAACTGAGCTACTGCGCATGCGCCGCCAATCGTAAGCTCGAATCTACGATTGCAATTGTCAGTTCGGAACCTAATGTGATATGGCCTTAAGAAAATAAAACACAATCGGGCATTTTAAAGCACTCATTTCATATATTATTGATATTATTCAAAAGTCGATTGCAATCACATACACACGGCCTATACATGTAAAAATTGCAACTGCAACGTGCATGTGATAGATAAATTGATAAATAAATAGATAAATGCTGGATGTTACTCGCTTTGTGAATATATACTGTGTAACAGAGCGGAAAAGCGTGAATCATATTAACTTATAAATAAATACAAAACACCGTTTTGGTACCCTATCGATGCCAAACAGGTAGTGGGACAGCATGTAATGGGCTTGTACCAACGCGGTGCCTTCTTGGTACTGGCCATTCAACTAAGTGTTTAAAGCATAATAAATACGATACAAACTATGGTATAGTCATATTATTTATAAACACAATCAAGTATATGGATAACATTAGCAAAATGTGTTAAATCTGGCAAAAAACGAAATTGCAATTTGGTTCCAATTGGGTGACAATATGGTGCCGGCCAAAACGTCTCAATTGGCCGGCAGTGGCCAGCATGGCCGGCACTGGCCCGGCTGCCGGCCGCAAGGTCCGTGTTTGCTGGGTACCTCACCCAGTTACTTCCAGTTAGTTCCTGTGCATTGCAAAGTCCAGTTAGAACAAGTTAAATCCAGTCTCTACCTCACCCAGTTACTTCCAGTTAGTTCCTGTGCATTGCAAAGTCCAGTTAGAACAAGTTGAATCCAGTCTCTACCTCACCCAGTTACTTCCAGTTAGTTCCTGTGCATTGCAAAGTCCAGTTAGAACAAGTTGAATCCAGTCTCTACCTCACCCAGTTACTTCCAGTTAGTTCCTGTGCATTGCAAAGTCCAGTTAGAACAAGTTGAATCCAGTCTCAACCTCACCCAGTTACTTCCAGTTAGTTCCGGTGCATTGCAAAGTCCAGTTTGAACAAGTTGAATCCAGTCACTACCTCACTCAGTTACTTCCAGCTAGTTCCGGTGCATTGCAAAGTCCAGTTAGAACAAGTTGAATCCAGTCTCAACCTCACCCAGTTACTTCCAGCTAGTTCCGGTGCATTGCAAAGTCCAGTTAAAACAAGTTGAATCCAGTCTCTACCTCACCCAGTTACTTCCAGCTAGTTCCGGTGCATTGCAAAGTCCAGTTAAAACAAGTTGAATCCAGTCTCTACCTCACCCAGTTACTTCCAGTTAGTTCCGGTGCATTGCAAAGTCCAGTTAAAACAAGTTGAATCCAGCCTCTACCTCACCCAGTTACTTCCAGTTAGTTCCGGTACATTGCAAAGTCCAGTTAAAACAAGTTGAATCCAGTGTCTACCTCACCCACTTACGTCCAGTTAGTTCCGGTGCATTGCAAAGTCCAGTTAAAACAAGTTGAATCCAGTCTCTACCTCACCCAGTAACTTCCAGTTAGTTCCTGTGCATTGCAAAGTCCAGTTTGAACAAGTTGAATCCAGTCACTACCTCACTCAGTTACTTCCAGTTAGTTTCGGTGCATTGCAAAGTCCAGTTAGAACAAGTTGAATCCAGTCTCAACCTCACCCAGTTACTTCCAGTTAGTTCCGGTGCATTGCAAAGTCCAGTTAGAACAAGTTAAATCCAGTCTCTACCTCACCCAGTTACTTCCAGTTAGTTCCGGTGCATTGCAAAGTCCAGTTAGAACAAGTTAAATCCAGTCTCTACCTCACCCAGTTACTTCCAGTTAGTTCCGGTGCATTGCAAAGTCCAGTTAGAACAAGTTGAATCAAGTCTCCACCTCACCCACTTACGTCCAGTTAGTTCCGGTGCATTGCAAAGTCCAGTTAATACAAGTTGAATCCAGTCTCTACCTCACCCAGTTACTTCCAGTTAGTTCCTGTGCATTGCAAAGTCCAGTTTGAACAAGTTGAATCCAGTCACTACCTCACTCAGTTACTTCCAGTTAGTTCCTGTGCATTGCAAAGTCCAGTTAGAACAAGTTGAATCCAGTCTCTACCTCACCCAGTTACTTCCAGTTAGTTCCGGTGCATTGCAAAGTCCAGTTAGAACAAGTTGAATCCAGTCACTACCTCACTCAGTTACTTCCAGTTAGTTCCTGTGCATTGCAAAGTCCAGTTAGAATAAGTTGAATCCAGTCTCTACCTCACCCAGTTACTTCCAGTTAGTTCCGGTGCATTGCAAAGTCCAGTTAGAACAAGTTGAATCCAGTCACTACCTCACTCAGTTACTTCCAGTTAGTTCCTGTGCATTGCAAAGTCCAGTTTGAACAAGTTGAATCCAGTCTCAACCTCACCCAGTTACTTCCAGTTAGTTCCGGTGCATTGCAAAGTCCAGTTAGAACAAGTTGAATCCAGTCTCTACCTCACCCACTTTATACCAGGTATTTCCAATGAATTGTTTACTCCAGTAATCTCCAGTATGTTCCATTTTCCTTGCTTTATCAAATCCAGCTATGACCAGTTTATTCTGTTTAAATAAAGTTCAAGTAAAATCAAGTGTTTTCCATTGTATCATGAAAATCCTGGCAAGTCCATTCATATCCTTTTTATTCTAGTTTAACACTAGTAAACTCGTTTTGTCGAAAGTTACATCCAGCATTGTCCATTGATAACTGGAAGTGGATATGTCGTTTTCCAGTTCATGCCAGTAGAAAAGTTAACAGGATATGAGTGGAATCAACGGGAATTTTTAGCAGGGTAGTCCTTTATAGTCGCCCTTATAGTTTTACCTATAAGAGACTTTAAATAATTGATTATTTAATAAACCGAACATACACTACACAACCAACAGGAGTCAGTGTATTAAGTAACGGCATTAATTGTGTAGAATGAGTTATAGTCCAAGAGCCAGCAACATAAAAGCTCCCCTCATAAGGTACATATGTTTTGACTATTGGAATAGGAGCGGAAAAACTACTCTACTAACAAAACGCGCGTCTTACTCCTCAACGTGGGGGCTTTTAGGCCCCACAGGGGGCCAAAAAAGCCGAAAAAAGGCCCAAGGTTTCCCTCATAAGGTACATGGATGGAGTAAACGCCATTCTGTAGAGATAAGTGTCCCAAATAGGAATTCGAAGAGTAAGACGGGATATTAGGGGGCGTTTACCGATCAGACGCCATTTTACCTAAAAAGGGCCATTTTTTATTTTCGCACATGCATGCGCTTAAATACTCAAATCATATCCGGAAATGTCTCGAGACGTTGAAAAACATACATTTCAAAGAAATTTTGGGTTATTGTCCTCGCCAGACGCCCTCAAAAGCGGCCCAAAAAGGCCAAGGTTCCCCTCATAAGGTACATGAATGGAGTAAACGCCATTTTGTAGAGATAAGTATCCCAAATACGAATTCGAAGAGTAAGACGGGATATTAGGGGGCGTTTACCGATCAGACGCCATTTTGTCCAAAAAGGGCCACTTTTTATTTTCACACGTGCACGCGCTTTAACACCCAAAACATATCCTTAAATGCCCCTAGAGGTGAATATATTTCTAAGATATTGTGTGATGTCCTCGCCAGCCCCCCCCTCCCCCCCCCCCCACAGCCTCGATCCGGATGCGATAGTTTTGAAGCTCCGCCCACCCCTAACTTTAATATACCAGTATTTATTATTATTAATGTCAGGATTTAAGGATATGTTTTGGGTGTTAAAGCGCGTGCACGTGTGAAAATAAAAAGCGGCCCTTTTTGGACAAAATGGCGTCTGATCGGTAAACGCCCCCTAATATCCCGTCTTACTCTTCAAATTCCTATTTGGGACACTTATCTCTACAAAATGGCGTTTACTCCATTCATGTACCTTATGAGGGGAACCTTGGCCTTTTTGGGCCCCTTTTGAGGGCGTCTGGCGAGGACAATAACCCAAAATTTCTTTAAAATGTATGTTTTTCTACGTCTCGAGACATTTCCGGATATGTTTTGAGTGTTTAAGCGCATGCATGTGCGAAAATAAAAAATGGCCCAATTGGGTAAAATGGCGTCTGATCGGTAAAGGCCCCCTAATATCCCGTCTTACTCCTCGAATTCCTATTTGGGACACTTATCTCTACAAAATGGCGTTTACTCCATTCATGTACCTTATGAGGGGAACCTTGGCCTTTTTGGGCCCCTTTTGAGGGCGTCTGGCGTGGACAATAACCCAAAATTTCTTTAAAATGTATGTTTTTCTACGTCTCGAGACATTTCCGGATATATTTTGAGTGTTTAAGCGCATGCATGTGCGAAAATAAAAAATGGCCCTTTTTGGGTAAAATGGCGTCTGATCGGTAAACGCCCCCTAATATCCCGTCTTACTCTTCGAATTCCTATTTGGGACACTTATCTCTACAAAATGGCGTTTACTCCATCCATGTACCTTATGAGGGGAACCTTGGGCCTTTTTTCGGCTTTTTTGGCCCCCTGTGGGGCCTAAAAGCCCCCACGTTGAGGAGTAAGACGCGCGTTTTGTTAGTAGAGTAGTTTTTACGCTCCTATTTCAAAAGTCAAAACATATGTACCTTATGAGGGGAGCTTTTATGTTGCTGGCTCTCCGTCTATTATCTGTGGTAACGGTATGCCATTGAAAACTTGTGGCTCGCATTGTTTCTTGGTGAGACATTGTTGATCGTGAATTCAACGAAGAATTCAAGAATTAAAAAAAAAGCTGGGCGTGTTGTCAAACCCAGCCTCGCATGTATGGTAGGTCTAACGCAATTAATTGCAACACTCGGGCACTGACTATACCCATTCTGATAGTCACCTAATCGGTAAGAAATTATGACGCGTCAATCCCCTGACAAAATAATCTTCCATGCACCTTCCGAGTGAGTGCCTTGTTTCGTCCGCCGCCGCCGCCGCCCCCCCCCCCCCATTCACCAGACCCATCACGCCTCAAGACGTTTCTACATGCCATAGAGAGGGGTACATTATAAAGTAGTTTATAATCTACTTTGTGTTTTGTTCTCTGGTTGAAAACATTGCTTGACTTATATGAACGAACAAAGTAAATAAGATGAGAACTATTCTATTTGATGCATTTGAAAGATGGTAATTCTTGTCCGTCAAGTCGAATAGGCCCTACAAATATTTTGTTGTGTTCGTGGTTTGGTGATCTGCTTTACTGTATTGGGAGCATGATGGAATGCACGAGATAACGCGTCAATTCTGCGAAGTCCGCACGTTATAGCTCATTGTCTTGGACGAAAGATTCCTATGTGGAGTGAGGTGAGGTATTTGGCTGGGCCCCCCAAACCAACATCTAAGCGCTCCAGCGTTGCCACTCCATTTTCGGTAAACATTTCTTATCCTTGTCCGCTATCTTGCGCCTTATTGACAGTATGCCAACATGGGCAAGTTACGGAAACTATTGAAAATATAGGATATAGAAGAGTCGGCTCCTCGTAAAATCTTTGATATTCATAACGGTAGTTATTTTATACTGAAGGTAAAATTAGGCAACTTTGAGGATTAGGCCTGCACATGAAATGAGATTACCGACTTTGTTTTACGTATAATATACATGTGGCAAGCTATAGCGGTCATCATCGTGGAACAAAATGTCAAATAAAGGAAAACAACTCGATGAGAAAGCTTGAAGTCACTATTATTAGTTTTCTATTGTTATGATTATGATTATATATATAATGCTGTACATTTTTCTAGCATCACTTGGGAAGGCTAGTCAAAAATATGAACATAGTTACACTGCCTTCATGGTGACCGTGGCAGTGTCCTGGTCCGGTCGGGTATTGAGTTCGAATCCCGACTCCCGAAAAAAGGCACGGATATATTAATTTCTCTTCAACCTTATTAATAGTTCGCTCAATCATAGCTGTACTGTACATTAGTAAAATAGTAGTAGTATTTGAAATCGGCCGGGTCCAACCCGGCGTTAGCATGTTCCTCCTACTATGTTTTAGTCATATGGATTAAATTACCAACAATGAACAGTGGCGGCGCTTCGGGGGGAATGGGGGGTAGTTACCTCCCCCATAATTTGCCTGCCCCCCACTCAACACTCATAGAGTACTATTATGACTGAATTTATAATAAATTATCTCGTAGGTACCGTAATGCAGTAATACTTCCAAAATGAGCAAAATTAAAATTATTTTCAGAACAAGTAGTACATGTTGACATCAGCTGGCATAGTAGATTTCCAAGTATTGTATTGTTTACATGATCACCGAGTTGAAAAAACGGTTCACTAACATCAGTCGCGTGTTGATCGGAGTAAGTGACATGCATCCAAAAAGCACTGAATTCCTCAAATTCGATAAGTTGAATTTTGAAACCATTGGCCGAACACTATCGCTGTTATATGGACAGTTTTGAGACTGAGGTGAAACTATTCCCACTTGTATTAAAAATGATTGAAAAAGCAGAATATGCCAAAGTGGATTCAACAGTCAAATTAGCGAATGTGTTAAACAATTAATATTTGAAACGTTTGAAACGTTCAGAGTCCACCCGAAGATGGTCGTAAACGATAATTGCTTCCGTGAGGGCTGTTGAAAAAGGTTCCATTCACGCGTTTTGTCATGTATATATTATATACTATCATTAAATTTGCGAATTGAAAAACAAACAAAAAATTTAAAACTTGAGTTCTCTATAGTAGAGTCGACGTCGTCGTCGGCTATTGAAAATTAATATCTTAAGCATTTTGGGTCTAGCACACAACACATCAAAGTCGAACAAGCTTATTCTTGTTTGTGATGATTCATCGCCTTGTGCAAGTGGACACCGACAGTGGCTACTGATATCGGCACCAGTGCCGGTGCGCGCTTGGGTGATATGCTATGCTGACACTAAGATATTGAATAATAGACTGACTGTTACTGACTCTTCGCGACTTCTTCTATAGATGAAACAGTCAGTTAGATAATTTTTGGCTAGACTAGAATGAAAGAACATATTATAGTTCAGTACTGCCCCGTTGGAGTTATAAGATCGGTGATAGAGAGTATGTAATAAAATAACGTCATTTCCGGTAGGGCCTATCGCACGGTGGCCATCAAAGATAATATTATATATGAGGTATTCTGTAAGCATTTGTTTACGTTCTTCCGACACTTCATAATTGCAATACTGCAGTTGTCCTTTAACTGTTTTCAAACAGAGGTTCCGTATTATGACTGATAACAATAACAATATAAGAACTCTGTTTGAAGACAATCATTTACATGTATTATCAATTTCTTCGTCAATCTATAAGGCTTGAAACTGTGATAATTCCTGGGTAACCTATGTGTCTTCTATTGACAGAACGAATGTAAACAAGGAATGTGTACCTCATAATAGCGGCCAAGTGACGTCTATTGAATACTACCTTCTCGCAAGAAGGCTCTGCATGGGGACGGGGGGGGGGGGGCATATTTTTTTTTTGCGGGGGCCCTGGATTTGTAGTTACGCCACTGGTCGAAGCGCGTGAAGCGGACACTGTGAGTCCATGTGTGACATTTTTATTTTTTATTCAATCACTTCGAAACCATATTTCGCACGTAGCGCGACTCATTTAAATTCACATGACTCACTATCCGTAGGTGTAACTAAAGAGTCCGTGATCTCTGTTATTTGTGGTTAAAACATGCCGTATTTAACCGGGTTACAATTTAGTCTTCTATACTGGGGGTGTTTAATTTAATTTAAAGTAGTTTACCTGCCCCATGACCAGTAGCGGATCTAGACCTCATTCATGGGTCGGGGGGGGGGGGGCGATTGTAGGAAAATTACTGTAAACCTCTTTGGACCCACTTGTGCCTTAGCACCACCCCCCCCCCTGGCCAAGGCCACTAAATAAGAGGTAACGGGAAATTTGGACAAGAGCGAAAATAAAATATATTGAGACGTATCAGCATAATATGAGTTATAATAAATAGTACGTATACAAACCCGTTCCATCACTTTGAACTTTTAATTTTGTTACGGTTGTATATTGTGTTGCTGCAAAGAGCAGCCGCCGGCAGGCGCGGACTGGCTAGGGATGCCGGGATGCGATCGCATCCCGGGCCCCTAGGCAAATACGGGCCCTTTGGCAGTCCGGGCTCCCGGGCTGAATGCCACCAGAAAGCTCCTATGATGTAAATACATCTCTGTTTAGCAAACATTAAAAACTGAATCACATCATCTCGAAGGATTGCGCTGTTTGTGTCTCCTTTGTAGGAAACCATTAGCCTTGTGATCATTGAGTTTGTTTTGCCCCCCCCCCCCCCCCCCCCAGATCAACGGGCCCTAGGCGCGCGCAGGCGCGTAACAACTTTGTTTTGAGTGGGGGGGGGGGGGGGGGTCACGAATATAAAGGTATCTGGTACCGTTGTAGAATCATTTGGCATGCTATTTGCTGTAGTTGATTAGTTTGCAACTTTTTATCAACGCAACCTTCGCAACTTTTCCTGCAAGATCCCATCTAACGTCTCATCTTCTTCAGGTTCAACAGTCACCACGGTTCGACAAATGGTTGATTGACAAAATATGTTACACGAAATTGAATCAGGAAGTTATTAGTGTTTTGGTTTTTGCAGTCAGTGGGAGCCCAGAATTTCATCATACTAGTGTTTTTCCGGGTAGCTGCATTCTTGTTGTGGTAATCGTTTAAAAAACGGGGTCTCCCCAGAAGCTGGATGCAAAACAAAAATCATACGAAATTCCCTCCTCAAGTACCCGGGAAATGACTTTAGATTGATTCATTATTCATCCCAGAAGGATATTTTTTAGTTGATATTATTAATACTAATCTGAGATAAAGTTGAAGGGGAGAGTTGAAGAGAGTTCAAGTCCTTCAGTACCGTGCACGATTAAATTAATGATTTTGGACCTTTGGTCGAACAATCATGGGGGCCCCCGATGGGGCAATCGTCCCTGTATCCGCTACTGCTACTGCACCTTCATTATAATTACGATTTTATTTTAAAATGCAAATAAATTGTGTTATGTAATGTGATTGTGTATTTAAATTGAAAATAAAAACAATCTTCAAACGGTTTTGTAAAACTAGATAGCTAAAACTTTGATAGATGTGGACCTAGTGGTTTTTCCAGAGATGCTTCAGCCCCTGAGCGCCTACATACTCGGCGCCCCTGAGTGGGGGGGGGGTCAATTGCCCCCCCCCCCGTTGTTACGCGCCTGGGCGCGCGTCTAGTACGCCTAGGCCTAACTATAGGAATTACTCGCCCGGTAGTGCTACTGGTAGGGTGGCCTAAAATCGCGTTTTAGGCCATAAAATTCAATGCAACCCCAAAAAATTTACGCCTTCGGCGAAATTGCCTCCGGCGACTGGGGCTTCGCCCCAGACCCCAGCTACGCCACGCCACCTCATGCGGGCCCCCCCGAAACCCAGCATCTTGGGCCTTTTCATCCCAGTCCGCCCCTGGCTGCCGGAAGCGAAAGAAAAATTCGGCCATTTTTTTTTTCACAAGTACCCGGAAAATGACTTATGGGTTGGTATTAGCACTAAACTATATACATCCGCTAGTGCCCATGACAGGACAGGATGGCCAGTGTAGGGTTATGGGCATGCCCATACCCTGTTTAGCCTAGTGGGGGTGTTGCATGCTGATGTAACGCTGATGCCTAGTTATAGTTACGCGCCCGTGGAGGAATGTCCGAGGGCAAATAGCCTTACTTCCACGTAAAGCGGGTTGCGGCCATCAGGGGCTCTGCTACTCTTAGAAGGCGCTACGTTCAAAATCTAACGCCAAAGAGGGTATGGACCATTACCACAGATAAGGGATTGCCATTACCCTTCACTGGCCGTCCTGTCCTGTCATGAGACATGATTCTTGTCACAAGAAAACCACAATAAACTGAACTGAGCTGTTCAAATCTATGTCGCGAATAAACATAGGTTGGCGCTGTGCTCGTTCAGTTACCAATGTGCGCTTATCTAAATAATTACGAACAAATTATTGGCAACAGAGCGAAATCTTGTATAGTGTAGTGCAAAGATATTGTTATGGTGTAGTGCATCTCACTTCAAAACTGGCCCAACATAACCAAATGAGCGAAACAATGTAGACCCATGCGTAGCCGTGTACAATGCCCTTCTCGTTACCGGGTCCCGGGAACGAGAAGGGGAATCATGGGCAAGTTGTATCTTTCTCGTTCTCGGATTTTCCCGGAGATCGCCCATATTTACTGATTATCTTTATAGGCGTAGGCCTACATGGGTATCTCACAGCACAGGTTACAACGTAACATTAAAGTTTGTATCACAGATAATTAATTAACTACGTAGGGTTTGTATATTAAAGTGGAATAATTAATTACGTAATTAATACTAATCAATCATTTACACTTTATTTTAATTTTAATTAATGTTTTCCCAGGAATAGCAACCTGTCCTGTCTTTCTCAAGATAAAAAAATAATGAAATAATCACAACTGAAATACATTTCTAAAAACCAGGCCCAAATAACCTACACAGCCAACGAGCACGAGGCCAATGCCTAGTGCTGCCAATCCGCAGATCATCCCTTTATTAAGTTCAGGACCTTTTGCACCTTTCATAATCACAATTTTAAATTTGTCTAAGTCCCGGTCTTATAACGCCCGGCTAAATATTTAGTCCAGGGCTAACTTGTTTTCTCCATGGAAACAATGCTTCTGATTGGTGTTTGCCATGGAGAAAACAAGTTAGTCTCGGGCTAAATATTTAGCGGGGCGTTATAAGACCGGGCCTTAGGGGACGTAAATATACGCCTGTCATCGCTGGGAGTCGAACCAAACCAAGTAGGTACTGATGCTCTGTAAGGAATTCCAAGCTGGAAAATGTCACATGCGTCTTTCTTTGTATAGTACGGTCTATCTTATTGGTAAATGCTATATTCATAAGCAGTTAAACTTCATAAAATGTTTAGCCTCAGTCGCCTCGCACCCCAAACATGTTTAGACGGCCCTACTGAAAACCCAAATAAAGCCGTTAAGTCCGCAATATTCACTGCCGCATTTTATGAAAAGAGGGTAATAGAACAGGTATGATAATAATACGTAAATTATAGGGCTCTTCACTCTTCTTGATACAAGTAAATGATTAAAATGAAATTGTAGATTTTCGAAAGCTTATCTGCTTCCTTCGACGAAAAAACAAACTATTTTAACTATTTCAACCGGCACGTTATGTTCAAAGGCTACGTTCGGAGCGGTTCTGTTTAAAAATAAAACATACTTGATTCGTAATCATATAATACAATAGTCATGTTATCGTTGTGTTTCTAGATTTTGCGACCAAAAAATGTACATTTCAAATAATATATATAATATGAAATTATTAAACTAGTTTTAAGCTTAACCCTGTTCATAAGGATTGCAGATATATACATTGCAATACAACTTTGCCCCGACTGAGGATAAAACCCAGATCTTGTACCGGTTTTGAAGCTTATTCACAAAAACAAATATCACTTTGAATCCGTGTATAAAGGACAGCGAGATAGATATTTCCCACCCTTTCCCAGTGGTATAACCTTATATAAATGTCCCCCACTGAAAATCAGTTCTTGTAACTGAGTTTTTCATGCTTTATTGTAGGTAAAAACCTGGTTTGCAGTGACAAATTGAAAAAAAAAAAATGTGTGAATTTCGGATTTCCCGGATGTCCCGGAAATTTAGTTTGCTTAGTCTCTCCCCCCCCCCCCCCCCCCCCCAATCGAGCCCAAAATAAGCTCGATGATTGGTTGATTGTGAAGATTGTCACGTGATATAGTGTGTCGCTGGGGTTGGCTGATCTCCAGACGCTTTGTCCAGCCTTCCCGCCCTGTTATAACCCCTGTCGGTGGTCAGTGTTGAGTCAGCAGCCGCAGCCGCACGTCGCAGCCCGCATTAGTGACCTCAACGCTCTTGAGTAAGTTTGAGTTTGAGAAGATCAAGATTGTGAAAAGTATTGTAGTAGGTAAGTTCCTAGTTTCAATTCCATTTCAAATCAAATTCTATTGATAAATTATAATTGCATGCTAGTGCTAGGTACTGAGTTGAGGCCTGCAATGGCTCTGGCCCATGTACATACGGATAGGATCGTACAAGGGAGTTTGCATTCAGTATAAGTTTAGTTTGGTTTCCTATCATATTATATTACTTCCATTTCCAATTATTGTGAAGAATTTGACTTACAGTGTCCCCTACGGTTATTAAACAACCCCCCCCCCCATATTCTACTCGCGTACAATTGGTTTTTATTAACCGGTAATTACTTTTCGACAAATTAGCGTATTTCTTGTATTTTGGTTTTCTACATCTCGAGAACGAGAATCACACTAGAAAAGTAGTAAATGAGCATGCGTTTTACAAGTTTTTACTTCTCACTCATGAAACCAAATCTTTTGTCACCTTTTCAATATTGTGTGTAAGCGTTCTCAATAAGAAACTGGCCACATCAGGATAATACCTCCTTAGCATAAGTGCACCAAATCAACTTTTATTTATTTATTTACTGTCCAACATTAAAATTTATTTATTGTCTATTCTTTTCATTTATAAAACTGATCTACAAAGGATGAAAATAATTAGAACTATGATTACAAAAACAAAAAAAGAAACAAAACTATTGTACAAAAAAAGAACAAGAACAATAGATTGAAAAGCGTATAGGGTCTTCATAAGACCACCAGGCTAGCATTTGCGCGTCGTGGCTTCGCTCACGCGGATATAGGGTTTTTGTACTCAATTTTTACACAAAACGGGAAAACAAGTATTTCTTTATTTTTAAAGACAATTTTACTAGCAAGTTTCCAAACTAACATATTCAGTGTTTTAGATGAAAAATGCACTGTGTCTAAAAAAAAATCATTCCCCCCCCCCCCCCCCCCCAAACTGCATTTTCGGAAAATGGTAAAATATATATTATTTTTAAAGGAGAATCTAAAAGTTAATTTACACTTCTATAACATCTCCGGCGTTTGAGATAAAAAATGCGTCCTCGTTTCGTGGAAAATTTTCAAAAAATTGTACAATCATACACATGTATTTCTTTATTTTGAAAGAGGTATCTAAATACCAAATTTCACGTCTGTATAACATCTTCCATCTTCGAGATAAAAGCCGTCCTCATAAAATAGTTCACCGCTTTTTACACCTCCTTTAACAAATTTTTTTTTTAATGCTACAACATTTTCCATGAATTTTTAAAAGGAAAATCTTAATACCAAAGTTCACGTCCGTAACTCCTTCCTTGTTTGAGATTAAATTTCACCCCCTGTTTTTACCCCCATAAATGGATGTTTTATAAATATGTTGGAGAATTCAAATTTATTAACCAGTCGACATGTACATTATACATGTATTGGTACTATTGCTAGGATTTTATTGCTAATTACTGGGAAATTCTAGTACTAGAAACAGATTTATAAAAATCAATTATCATTCATTCATAGGGAAACTTAAAAAAATAGTACAATTTGAAATATGAAAATACAATAAGTACAAGAAGTATCCAAAAAGAATAAAACAAGTAATTACCCTATCCTATAAGAATAATAAATTAATTAATAAAGACAAGTAATGCCTACATTTCCACTAGATATAGGTTGTAATGAGCAAAAAATGTGGCAATTATCTAGACAGGACCGACTGTTTAAAAATACCAACTTCAAACCACAATAGCTTCGTTACAAGGACCAATTTCGTGTTATTTTCATACATTTTTAAAGTAAGATGTAATGCTTATCAAGTGTCGACTCGAATAGATCGAACTAACTTGACCTAATACTTTCCACAGAATGGGAGACAGTGAAGCCAGCTTTGACTTAAGCGGTCACACCTGGCCTACCCTCCAAGATTCCAGGAAGCATGTGATGGGGATGGGTAAGTATGACAAGACAAGATATAGAAGCATGTACTCGACATATGGATGTGTGTGCATATCCTTAGCAGGCTGCATGAGTTATGGTCAGTGCCATATCAAAAGGGGGAGTTATGTGTTCCAATAGAGCACAAAAGAGCAAAAAGCTGCCAGTAAAATAATTAAAAGAATAGTACTAATGTGTGTTTAACTCTACCGCTGGGGAGTTTTAAAATGTACAATTACCTAGAAATTACATATTCCTTATTTAAAAAAAAAAGTAACCTTTTGTCCCAGCCGGGGTTTTGAAAATATAAGTTGATATCAAATCAGTGGATATTAATTGAAACTAGACATAATTTGACACGGCAGCCGATGGATGCTCGATTCCCCACGGGAAAAACTTTCAAATTAACTTTTAAAAATCAAAAAGTTCTTTTTTAAAAATAACTTTTGAAAGTTCAAGTTCATTCATTTAAAAAAACAGTAAGTTAATTGAAAGTTCACAAAACAAGAACGTGTTTTTTTTAAAAAGTTCTCCAACCAACACTGATGTGACTACGCACTTTTCTAATTTTACCATTTAGGTCTCGACGGTGAACCGCTACACGCGAGCCAACCTCGCGAGCAAGAAGGACCGACTGGAGTCTCAGGAGAAGCGCCTGGAGACGAACCGGGGTCACATGACCTTGCATGGCGCGCTCTAACAAACAAAGAGAAAAAAAGAAGAAACAAAAACGCGCTCCAAGATGGAGAAGCGGCTCAAGATACTGACGGGCGGCTACCAGTCACGCGCACAGGTAGGGTTTAATGTCCGTTTTATTGCCTAGAGTGTGATATTGTTGACGAATTACATAATTTAGAGAATGCGGAAATCAGTTTAAAAAATTTAAAGTTGGCGCCGAAAATCAAATCCAAAGTAAATAACAATAGTTAGCCCACACACAGGTTACATACAACCTACGTGGGCTTCTCACACTATGTACTACAAATTATTATGGCAAAAATTGTATTGTGAGAATAAAATACTTTGAAATTGAATTGAATCGAGTTGAATTGAACATCAACATTTGAAGGTTAAAAGCTACTACTGCTGCTGTAACTTAAATATAACGTTTAATCAGTGCTTGAAGTGGGGCGGGATGGTATACCCCCACTTCTCAACAAGGCCTATTACCATCCCGTCACTTATTAAGTTATTATTTACGGTAATAACAACCGGAATGGTTAAAATTGGGAATGCACCCCAAAATCAGTGTATCTCATGTAAGATGTTTGCGGAACGAATAATTGTCTAAGGTTGGAATTCATAGTCGGCCCCTACACCTAGGGGCACCCATTGTTGCTATGGATTTGTTTTGTTTATGGGAAATAACATGGAAACAATTGTTACCTTGGTAACTATGGGCGCCCCTAGGTGTAGGGGCCGACTATGAATTCCAGCCTAAGTCTTCTGTCATCCTTCCAAGCAATTTGTAAACAAAATAAAAACATTGGAACTTACAGATAAATAATCAAATCATGTGTACATACTACGTACATAATCAATCTCAAAAAGGAATACACACAAAACAGTGAGTAGAACAGCCGATCACCTGTTCGCAAGAAATGCCATATTATAATAATATCAGATTTGCACGCATGGAAGTAGCATTAGTTTGAATGCTAAAATAGTTAATTCACAGTGTTTTGTTTCTTTAAAACGTTGGATGTGTGTCAATCAAAGAAAGACACAACAATGACATGACCTGTGTCATCAAATCCCTCTTATTCGTTACTAACGCTACTGAGGAAAACCGAGTGTGCATAAATGCACACGTAGCACTTTGGCCGTGGCATTAGCATTTATGCAAACACATCCTGAAACAAATTCACACGGTGTTGTAGATGTGTATGTTGATTTATTTGGCACTTTTTAATTCAGTAGGTACATACCTACATACATGGAATACTTAAGTTGTCAGCAGTATTATATATTATTATGTACATGTTATTCTAGAGCATGCACAATAACATTTAGTCAAATTAAATACAGTATGCGTGACTCACAAGCAATATTTTCACATTTTCAAACTGTACCTCTATAGTGTTTTGAAGTCATAAATGGTATAATTAATTAATTAGGTGTGTAGAGCATAAGTCTGTGAGTATTTAATTTGGAAAGAGTGATAGAAACTGGCAGCTTACCTGAAGATGATACGGAAAGCCATTTGAAGATCGAAGTGCACGAAAAATACCAAAAATATATACCAACACAAATAACGACGAATCATTTCGGCTTCTACAGCCTTGTTTACTCATCGCTATTTGTATATTTTTGTGTTATTCATGCACTTTGATGTTCAGATGGCCTACCTATCATCTTCAGGTAAGCTGTCGGTTTCTATCACTCTTTCCAAACCAAATGGTGTAGACATTCCTTCAGTAGCATACCTTTAATTTTTTATTTGAACTCTTTTTTACATTTTTATTTCTTTAATCTCTTTTATGAAGTTTGTTGTATACTTCCATCTCACTAATTTTGGGTCCTTTTTTTGGGATTGAGAGGGTACACTGAGGTACTCTTAGTTTATTTTTATTTCTAGAGTTCAATTGATGGATAGCAGTTATATTCAAAGAGAATTATATTTTCAGTTTGAGAGAGAGTTCATACCATGTACAATCATTCTGCAAATTCAGACAGTACAACATGTATATCATTATCAATTACTACTACATACCGTAATTGATTGGTGGTTAAATAATCAGTATATATACATATATATATGTATATTAAAACAGAAAAACACTAAAGCTTTCGTGGCCAGGATTTGTCGACCCAACATTGCCCGACATTTCGAAGACGTAATAATCTCCATCTTCAGAGGCCCTCCCTCTCGCGAATCTGCGATGACACGCGATGAGTGTCATCGCAGACTTTTTGCATGAATTCCCAACAATCGATTTCGTAAATTAATGGATGATTTACGCATAATTGATTTAAACGAACAAAATTACGTAGAACGTTACCTAATTTTAGAATGAGTTTAAAATTTTATGACTTAATTAGTTCTTTAAGACTCAATTGCTAGTTTTACCTCTAGTTCGCGCTAAGTAAATACGTAATTACGCATAATTTTTCGTTCACACTACACTACATTAACCACGTTGCCTTGTTTCTTCAGCTAAGAAAGATAGTCCTGCAATAGAAGATGATGGTAGATGGTACTGCACCTTGCAGGCACAGATACACTCTACCCTTATCTTATAACAACCGTGGTTTGATTGGTGGTTTTATTTTGTTGATTTGGCATGGCATTCAAAGGGTTAAGATTGATGATATTTTACAAGGTGAGCATGCATTTGAACAATTTTCACACATTTGAACACAGAGATGATGAGAAATGTACAACAATTTGATTTTTCAGCTGAGGCCTCAACATCGGTGGCAGTGAAGGAAGTGAGGGCAGTGAAGGAAGTGAGGCACCATCTGAGTAAGTTGCAGCCTAAACATCTTTTCATTGGACCATCTTAGTAAGTTGCAGCCTAAACCTCCTTTTATTTCACAGTCAGTGTCAATCCTTTGTAAATCAGTTTTTATAACTGAATAGTATAAACATTAAATGAATAAATAAATAAATAAATAAATAAATAAATAAATAAATAAATAAATAAATAAATAAATAAATAAATAAATAAATAAATAAATAAATAAATAAATGATTAAATAATTAAATAAATAAATAAATAATCGATGTTGAGGATGATCTTTTACGAATGTTATGACATCAAGGGAGGGTTAAGTAAAAACTAAAAACATTACATGGAACATATTTTTTCAAGCCTCCAAATCACGCAATTAAAGAACAATTGAAATTTAAGATTTTACTTTTGTTTTTACTTTAGTGTTGACATTTAAAACAATAATATTATATTGAAATTGCAATACACAATACATTGATGACAGTTCATAATTTATCTTGTTCATAATGAATGATTTTATTTTTACCACAGGAAACTTGCTCAGTAGCAATGCGTGTCCCTCTTTAAGTGACTATTTACACTGTCATAAAAAAAACATACTAATTTGTGACACTTATTTAGGAATTACTCCAACGACATCAAGCATCCCGTAGTAATTTTCTACGAATGCTGTCGCTAAAATAAGTTTAATTTCTTGTAACGTAGTCATCGTACAATATTTTCGTTCATGCTTCCGTCATGGTTGGGTGAGCAGCAGCCAATCAGCGGCCGTGGCTAATTCAAATACCTGCTCGGGTTGGCCGAGACCGTAAACACATCATTGATTGATGACCAAAGCATTACCGAAGTTGTTTTACAACAACTTGATTATTATAGGCTTGGACCTAAGACATGTACAAGGAATTAACGCTCTTCTATGTACACGGGTGTGAGACAAGAAAGCGTCTTTTCGTCTAGCATCATCTGGAAGGATACATTTTGGGGTTTTACCTTAATCATTTGAGTATAATAAGCATGAATATCACATTTTAAACTAGTATAGGGCTAGGCCTACATAAAATAATGAACATCTCACCTGTGAATTTCTGTACAATATCGTAATATCCTGGTAGCCCCAATCCAGGAAGAAACCAACGAACGAGTCACCCATGATACAAAACACACTGAGCTGTAGCGGAAACAAAGCCACCTGCAACTCGACGCCCACTTTTTGCGATAGTTAGTGCGTTATTATATGTGTAAACATGTAAATAGTTAAAGTATTGTAATACGAATGTAGCCAAGACACTGGCCAACGCCAACTTACTTTTATGTACTATTGTACTATACTATTTTTGTAATCAATTCAATTAAATTCACTTCAATTTCATTCCCATTTGATTATCACAACGAGTACAGCATACATCAACTGTTTGTTTGTAAACAAATAATCAACGCATTCACAACTAAATTGCTATGGCTTTGCTGTCTTATATATCTGCGTTCAAATATCAATCATTGTTACTTGTTCCCGTAGCAATTTTAGCATACTCGACGGATGAAATATCAATTCGCATTCGCAGCTAAATTGCTACAGGGTTGCCATCGTATAACTGCGTTTAAATCTCAAGTGGATGTGGTTATTCTTAAGAGTAATTTTACCGAAGGCTGTTAGTATGAATCAATGCCAGCATTAGCGACTGAGGAGACCCTCGAGAAAAAAATTCACTACGGGTTGCCGTTGGTGGGTATCAAACTGGAATGTCCCAAATTAGGCCTCATATACTACGCACTGAGACCTCCCTATTGGTATCACAACGAATGATTATTGATTTCTAATCAAAGCTCAAATTTCTTACTATAAACATAGCCCTCATGTATAAAGTGGAATGAGGTTTAGAAATTAAATAACGCTTGAGTAATTACAACAATATTGTTTGAAAATTAACAATCCTGAATTATAATAATATACGATTAACGAAACAAAAAAATGTGTCATACATACTCATGAAACACTCAGTCAGTAAATACATCTTAATGTGGCACAAAGGTTAGGAACATCATCACTGTGATGATTTTTTCAACAATTGTAGGGTTTTCTTGAAGATGAGTTTATTTTTAGAATTTGTGAAATATTAAGCTATTACTTTCGTTTGTCAGGGTCTGGGGAGACAATAAATATGCACTAATGCAACATAGACTATGTTAATCAAGCGGGCTGAGTCCGTATTAGGTGGTTCGAGTGCGCACTTAATTTATTTTATAAATGCATCAGCTCGCATCTATTTGATACGTGCAATTAACGGAAAGTGGGCTCAGTGCATTTACAAATTAGTCCGGACACGGTCCGGGACGGTCTTGAGAAATGTAGTAAAGATTATTTTGAGTTTCAACTCAAATTAAGGTTCCTCCTTGCCAAACTTAGCCATTTGCCCCGCCCCATTCTGTGTGTGTAAGACCTTTCACACATTGATATAAGATAAATTCTTGATAAGGAAGAAAATGGTAACATCTATTTTTGTTGGGATTTTCAGAAAAGCTTCACATTGACGAAGGAAAGACGTCTGAAAAAAACAAGGAGGCATCAGCAAATGAAGGTGAGATTATGTACTTATATGGTTACAAATATTTCCGTTGCCCTCTGTGGTGTATGAACTGTTGTTTGACGGTATGCCACGTACATGGTTTCAATTATTTTTCGCTTCATGCCAATGTTCCGTCGAGGATAGATATATATATATATTTATATTTTTAATCCATGTTATTCTAACCTCTTGATCATCTACAAAAATATAACACAAATACAATGTCAACAATAAATAAGTAAATTAACCAAATAAGACAAGAAGATAAGATAAAAAGCCTGCAAGAGCTATCTACTTCTATGCAGGCTGTCCAAGATTTATACATAAAGTATTATTATCATTATTATTATTATTATTATTATTATTATTATTATTATTATTATTATTATTCTTAGATGATCGTAGTGAATCTATTAATTCAACTCGATCGGCACTTTGTATGTGCGTGTATGTGCCCACTAAATTTTGTTCGTCGCGCACAGGTCAAACGGCTTGCCGTATTTGGCTGAAATTTTCGGTGAACATTCGTGACCACTGAACTCGATGCTATTAACATAACCAGCAAAATTCTTTAAGAGGCCAACATACAAAAAAGTTATTACTGAAAACAAAATATTCATTTCAATTAAAACTTACACGCGCATTTAAATGCATTTTAACACATAAGTCAACATCGACGGTACCAGCACTTGATAGTAGTTTCAAAACAGTAACTGTAACCGCCGTGTTATAAAAAAATATTTTTGATTTGCGGCAGTAATTTCTTCATTTTTACAGAGTTCCACCGATATGATTCGCATTTGCGGATCATTGAAGTTAGATGCACATACTATGCACCATAAATAGCGTACTCACTGAGACTTTTCTCACTATGTATTTGGAATTTTGACAGCTGTCGTAGAATGGCTACAATGACGTGTTGTGTTATGTTTGATGACTTTCACGGCAAACACGCAAAAGTTACAACGAACTTTGTCGACAATTTAAAAAGCTTTTATTATGGTTTAAGTGCGGTTATTGTATGATTTAACAATATCTCCTTTTAGATCTAGCCTGAATCTATTTTATGCAACTTTCTTTACACATACGTTTATTTATAAAAAAAATCAATCATCTGGCTTAGTTATTATTATCATAATTATTATTAAGTCTTTATTTGCAACAGATTATTACATCCACTATTGCAAATTTAGCAAATATTAACAGAACACGTTTCAATTTATTTTATTAATACATCTTAGAAGTTTTGACCCTCTTTAGGTAGAGGGAGTGAATTAATTCTTATTAACTAAACAATAAACGTTAACTGAAGATACACACGATATGTATCACTTAGTTGAAACTATACTATCACACAGTATAAATCTAATGTAGGCTAGACATTTTCTTCTTCGTTAAGAAATTCCTCTAGGAAATAGCAATTTTTGTTTAGAAGCAACATTTTCACTTGGTGTTTGGAGTTTGGGTTTGTAGGGTTTTTAATATTTATTGGTAATTTCTTGTTGATGATGGAACATATATAGCGTGGTCCCTTTGAAAATAGAGATAGAGACTGTGGGATGAAGTAGTAGTGCCTGGCATTGACTGTTAAATAATAACTCACATATTATATAATTTAATTAGGTGTGTAGAGCCTAAAGTCTGTAAGTATTTGGTTTGGAAAGAGTGATAGAGACTGACAGATTACCTGAAGATGATAGGAAGGCCATCTGAAGATTGAAGTGCACGAAAAACATGAAAAATATATACAAATAGAAATTAGAAATAATAACGAAACGTTTTGGCTTCTACAGCCTTGTTCACTCGTCAGAGTGGAGTGACTAACTAAACTAAAGTAAGGGTAATTACAAATATTTACATTAGGCACGGTCGATGGTGGGGAGTGAACCACCGACAGCACCTAATCTAATTATTTGCAAATACCATTACTTTAGTTTGTCCCTTAACTCTGACAAATGAACAAGGCTGTAGAAGCCGAAACATTTGGTTATTATTTCTAATTTCTATTTCTATATATATTTTTCATGTTGTGCGTGTATTTCGATCTTCAGTTGGCCTTCCTATCATCTTGAGGTAAGCTGTCGGTTTCTAAAACTCTTTCCAAACCAAATATAATTTGTAAGTAGGTGTAGAATATTTGACATTTTTCAGTACATTATTATAAGCGAATAGAGTTTGGGGAATCATTAAGTAACGGTACCTACCTAATGTAATGTAATATGAATTAAATAAAGAAATTAAATAAAGCCTGAATTACAACCAAGGTTTTATGAAAGAATACCGTAAAATTGAGAAAATCTAAAACTTAAGAAAATTATACCTGCTAACCTTGTTATCTCTTTAAGAAATCCACTTACTAGGTCATTATTTTATGAGTTACTTGAAATTTTGTTTTAAAAGACAATCACTATCAGTTAGTAACTAGGATAACGCCACACAAGCGTTGAGTCGTGATGTGAATCGGTAATACTGTATTACTGGTAATATTTCACTGTTTGGTCAAATGAGTGGAATACTATCTAATATAGTGCTTTGCCTTACGAGACGTTATATTTTATATTAATTACGAGCTATATATTGCTCAAATGAAAAGGTTACTTTTTAATGGAAGGAAATGTAGGAGAATACAAAACCTAGACATTCTACACATACTGTAGTTAGTCATTAGGAAGATGTTTTCATTGTCTATAGTTATTGATACATTTTCAAATTTAGCGCTAAATGCCGCTGCCAAACTTACTAGTGTTTTTCCTTGCTGAACCATTCTTATATTCTCAAGTTGCAAAGATTACTTTATAATTTATTTAAATGGCCATATCTATAAATACTTCACTTTAGTTGTGTATTCAATTTCAGTTTTTCAAGCTTTAATTCATTGAAATTTACAAAATGAGCATAATCAAATGGTCTTTCATGCATTGATCTTAGATTAATTGTTGATATGGCAGAAAAAAATAACATCTGTTTTTGTTGTTATTTTCAGAAGGTCTTCTAGTCGAAGAAGAAGAAGAAGAAGAAGAAGCAGAAGAAGCAGGATGCAGGAAAAAGAATACGGTGGAACATGAAACAGAAGAAGGTGAGATTATGTATCCATCCAGTGCTCGAAGTGGTAATAAAAAGGTGACGGGATGGTGACTTAGCGCCGGAAGTTCATTATGTCTGGGGGGGCAAATGAAAAGTTGTTGAATCGCGGGGGGTTTGGGGGGCAAGGCCGCCTGACAGACAGCCCCGCAGGGATTTTTTTTGGTGCGTTTTGCTTGCAACAATCAACAACCAACATAATCACATTAATTTCGAATGGTACAGTCGGTAGTTTAGTTAAAAGCTATCTAGTGTTGTTTGTTTCCGCTCAGACATGCTTATAATTATTTATATACACACTAAATTGAAAACATGCAAGTAACTACAGGCCTCTATCCGAGCCCCCTCCAAAAAGAATGAGTGGACAAAACAAAAGAGTAGCAAGATTTTTTTACAGATGACCATGGCCATCCGTTGGTGTCTTTAAGGAATGAATGGTGAGAGATGCCATTAGCGACATAAGACTTCCCGACAATTATTAATTCCGCAATCATCTCCCCCACGTATGTCCGTTTAAGGATGAGATACACTGATTTTGGGGTGTATTCCAAATTTTAACCATTCCGGTTGTTATTATCGTAGTGCCGGGATGATAATAGGCCTTGTTGAGAAGTCGCGGGATGCCATCCCGCCCCACTTCGAGCACTGTATGTACCTATATGGTTTTAAATATAATATTCCCGTTGCCCACCATGGTGTATGAATTCAGATTCGCTATTTTACGGTTTGTGCCATGTACTTTGTTTTAGCTATTTTTTATTTCAAGTCTGCATTTTGTAGAAGTAGTACATCTCTTGGAAATGTGTTTGTATAGACCTAAAATTACCATGAAACATAATTATACTGTAGAGTTAAAAATAATTATACCGCGGTACATGGCATTAACTGTTAAATGATAATTTACATATATAATTTGTAAGTAGGTATATAATCTTTGACATTTTTGCACTATATGATTATAAGGGAATAGAGTTTGGGTTTTTACTGAGTAATTTCGATTTTAGAATGAATTAAATAAGTATCAGTTGTTTTGCCTGAATTTCATCCAGGTTACTTTTATGAAAGATTACAGAAAAAAAACTAATAGAATACAAAATTAAACAACCAAATACCTGCTAACTTTGTACGTAGTAGTGGACGATTATTAATGGCGAATGGGGAAATGGTGAAGTATGTTGCAATTGTTTTACAACAAGCTACAAATTTCAGAATATATTTGGGACGCTATGACACACATATCGCAATCGCATGCATGATTAGTCAAAATTATAACGTTGGTAAAAAAAATTATTTAAGTAAAATGTTTCAAAATAAAATCGAAATCTCTCAATATAAAAGTCGATTTCAAGCATACAGAGTTGGGAGCGGCATTAAAAGTTGTCATTTGTACTGCTTGTTAGCACAATTTGTAAAAATGTATTTTTGCATTTTGATGGTCATTAAACAATTAAAATAGACCATAATAGCCACATAAAATTACTTACCATGCTTCAGTCATATAAAAAGTATAGAACTTAATAACATAAAAGAAATATGTTTACACGATGTATAGGTTGAAGAATTACTACAACTTTGTCGCTGGTCAGTCAAACTCCAAGTCGTAAACTTCATAGCATCGTTTTTCTTATTTCCCGAGTCGCGGTGCGCCGGCCGTGGTTGCTCCCGCGCGCTAACCAGCCATAAGGCCCGTGCTATTCCCGCTCGAGGCGAGCGTGTTTTATTAGACCTTACCACAAAATGTGTAGGGCCTACACAACACTTCTTTTGAAAGTTCTTTACTTGAAAACATATTTTATTGTGGTTATACTTTTATGATTTACTTCAATTTATCAACAAAATAAAATATTCTCATTGATTTTTCCATTCTACTAAATTAGAGACTAGTACATTTTTAAGAATAACACACATTTATGGAGCATTTAAAAACATATTTTTAGTCAGAAAAGTAAAATGTTTCACTTCATTATGGCTGAAAAACATTTTGTCATCACATCATGGTTCGACGACCAATCACAAATTGAGCAACTTACAAGTTTAGATCTATTCTCTTAAAGTAGTATATTCAAAATCAAATTCTACAAAAATAATGGGTTGGAAATTGATTTTCTGGAGCGACTGTCATCTATAAGTGCGTTATTTTTTCATCATATGCGTAAAAAATGCATGCGTGAAAACATTGTTTATAGATCGTTGATGCTACATGCCATTTTAATAAAAGGAAATACAAACTTGTTTACAAAGTATAATATTCTTGATATTAATTTGAAAGCATATAGTTGCATCAATATTAGTTGTAATAATCTCAATTATTATTATTTACATAATTATTTTCATATTTACATATTTACCTACATTATGTACATACAGTAAGGTCAGTTACTTTTTATCAGATGGTTTTTCCGCTCCGACGAGTGAACAAGGCTGCCTAAGCCGAAACGTTTTGTCATTTTATGTATAAATATTTTCGTGTCTCTTCAATCTTCAGACAACTAACCAAACTTCTACAGGTATGCTGTCGGTCCCTATCACTCTTTCCCCAACAAACTTTTATTATTAACACAAAGGAATTTATAAAATAAGTAATACATAATCAATTTTGGCATCGTAATGTACTAAGTACCAATTGCATTTGCACTTGGGTAAACAAACACTGTACTGTAGTTATTTTGTACACAACTGAAAATAAAAAAGAATACTGGTGTTAAAAGTAGGGATGTGCGAACCGGGACGAAATTCGAACCGAACCTAACCTTGAGCCCGGTTCGGTTCGAACGACTATTTTATGCGTCGAACCTCGAACCGAACCTTTCGAAATTCCCGCGCGCTCGAAACCACGCCATCCGGAGCCACGCCTACAGTCGCGACCGATCAATATTCGAGAGTCGAAAATATAGTTGCGAGCAACGCTGCGGCGACGATCGAGTGCCAGTGTGTCTATAGGTCTGTTCGTTCTGTCTACTACAATGTGCGACAGTACTACAAAAGCGTTCGTTCTATGGGAGCAGGCGCTTTGGTAGTAAGTTGGCGCTACTACGAAAGTGTTCGATTACGAAATGATAGCTGCTACAACTCTACTGAAAGTGCTCCTACTCGAGAGGTGGAGCGCTTTCAGTAAAGTTGTAGCAGGTTGCAAAAAGGCGCGTAATTATGGATGAAGAAGTGTGCAAGATTGCTTGTGGAGAGAATGGCCCAGAAATAGTGGATGACCATTACATATTTGATAGTGCAAATGAGTTTTATGCTTAGTATACATTTTAAATTTATATAAATAGTGTTTTCTACACTCTAGGTCTAGTGGATTGTCCCAAACCTCTCACCAATGACTTGGCCTAGACCTAGGCCTAGGCCCTACTGTAAATAACAATTACTCTTGCCTTTCGAGTTTAATAGGGTACGTTCCGAAACTAGCTGAATATGCCATTTCCGTGCTGAGGCCGTTCCGTAACCTCCTGAATATCATAGGCTGGGCGTTCCGTAACTTCCTGCGCCAGCATATTCAGCATCATGAAAACGCCAGCCGTTTGAGCGAGGGCATCTGCCAGCATTCACAAATCATGGCGGCGTTTTCAAAATCCAATACTTTAAAAGCTCGTTAAATTGATAGGAATTATTTAATTGGACCGTTATTTATACCACGCGTTGCAGGATTTTATTATCTTTCATGTCGTATTTGTTACTGCCGGGAAACGATTAGAATATTGTTTTTTTCATTTCATTACAAATGTTTAGCGCGCATTTCCTCCATCTTTTCGCTTGTAGGCGTTCCGAAACACTTGACAAAATGTGACGCTGGGACGTGCTAGCTGATGCTGGAACCCCATCATTTTCAGGAGGTTTCGGAATGTACCCATAGTGTGATACTTGGCCTGCCGGGACATTTTAATACTATTATTTTATGAAATATTCTATTCAGTAGCTCTAGGTTGATGCTGGTATCTCAAGGTAATTGAGAATTAATTTGCCGCGCAACAAAATCTACTACAGAACGAACATACCTATAATGGCGTCATGACTAGCGAATTTCTGTGACTTCTTTAGGCGTTTTATGATGTTTTAGCGAGTTTGACAGATTGTTTCACTTTCATTCCACCAGTGTTTAGTTTTTGCTCTTCAAAATGAAACGCCGTGTGCTGGTGTTCGATGATGATGATCACGCGGGCGAGGTAGTGGACTGATAGGCCTACCGGTAGGCCTACTGTGACTAGGCCTAGGTCCGATGCAACGTGCACCGTAGGCGTAGCGGTACGAGGTACTTCGCAAGACCTAGGCCTAGGCCTGGGTAGGCTACAACCACACTTTTTAAGATGCATTTTACCAAGCTTGCAGCTACGCAAAGCGAATGCAACCATTGTAAGCGGATTTTTCAGACACCGTCATTTTTAACACCTTTTGAAAAAGGTTCGGTTCGAGGTTCGGGAACCTTTTTAATGCAGGTTCGAGGTTCGGTTTGAAGTTTAAAAAAACTGGTTCGCACAACCCTAGTTAAAAGACATTACATGTAATTTCAAAGGCGTAGTGTATCTTTACTTTACCAGCTTTTCATTATAATAAAACAATAAAAATATTTAAAATAGCCTACTGATAATATAATTAACAGGAATAGTAAGTACAGTACTAGCAACTTAAGAATGAAGAGTATTGAATGTTAATTTTTATCTTTGTTGTATTTTCAATTTCCCATTTTCATATTTATGACATCTTCAATTTCCTTTTCCGATGTATGCAACAACCATGAATGTAATGCCACTTTAAATGTACGCACTTAATGATATTGCGAAGTATCTTCTATGGGATTGAGTTTTATTATAGGACCAAGGTGTGTGATGTATTTTTGTAGTGTACATTGCCTCACATATGGTATTGTATTAAAATTAGTTGTGGTATTTTGACTGTGGCTAATCAATTGAAATAAAGTTTTGCGTTTTACAACGTATAATAAACTATTTTAAAATATAATTTTTGTACGAGATTCGTGTATCTTCAAAAACTTGAAGATAGGAAACTATTTTTGGTTTCCGAAGCATGTTGCACTGCCAAACTGCCCATCATATGTGTTGAATGAAGGATGCCCCACAAGGGGGAAGGTTTGCAACTGATGTCGTTTTCTTGATAAACATGTTATATCTTAATAGGTTAAGTGAATAGTGGTATTTTTCAAATTTACTCGATGAGTTGTACACTTTGGATACAAAAATTGCCAGCTACCACCAACGCAACGCGTCTTCCTTTCCTTCTTCGTGGAATACTTCTAGTAGAACAAGTTCTTCGCTCGACATACATTTAGATATTTGGCGAAATACTTTTGATTTTCCCTATACCAAACAACGAGGAGCCTGTGTCACAACCTGGTAGCGCATGTGCTGCGGGCAAGCAACTGCACATCCTTGATCCAATTTGTGTTCCTATTTTATGTATTGGAACAAAGTGTCGTTTTTTTTTTCTTTATTTACCATCTCGCTTTCCAACCATAGCTCTTCAGTACTCGTTTTTTTGTTTCAGTAATGCAAAAGCAGTATCGTCACATTCATGTCTGTAAATTAAATATATGCTTATAATTTATTTTATTGTAATTAAGGTCAGTGTAGGGCACAATGCCCTCTTTAGCCTGATGAGTAATGGTTGATGAATGATAACGAGGAAGGGAGGAGGGGAAGCTTGGTACCTGCAAGTAGCCTACTTCTGTTGAAAAGTACCAAGGGGACCATCGGCTTTACGTCCCATCCAAGAGGACGGTGTAACATTGACCATTCATATAGGTTCCTCCACTAACCTGGACTGCCAAGCTGTTGACGAGAATAACGAAGCTGTTACACATGCTTTCGAACCCCCCAATCTGCTCTAACCAATGGTAACTAGTGTTTCAAAGGAGAGCGATCACCCACCCTCCTCCTGACCTAGCCTGGGGTTGCTTTTAAATTTGGTGTTCATATGGGAACCGGCTAAGCGACCGCAGCCAAACCATTGGATTAATGAAAAATAAAACTACAATAGCTAAATCTAAAAACAATTTATATTTGTTATTGTTACTTGCAGTTTGCACGAGTATTGTGTTGTGTGTTATGTAAAGATTGCGTTAATTGTTAATACGGGAGAAAAAACTAACATCTATTTTTGTTGCAATTTTCAGAATGTCCTCTAGTGGAAGAAGGAAAAAGAAGAAAAAAGAAAAAAAGTAAACAAAGTAAAGAACGAGTGGAACCAGAAACAGAAGGTGAGATTATGTACCTATACGGTTATAAATATTCCCGTTGCACACCACGGTGTATGAATTGCTATTTTACGGTTAATGCCATGTACATTGTTTTATTTATTTTTGTTTCAAGTCTACTTTCTGTGGTGGTTGTACATCTCTTTTATTAAATGTGTTTGTTGGCCTACAATTACCATAAAACAAAACGTACAGACTTAAAAATAATTATAACGCAGTACCTGGCATTAACTGTTACATAATAATTCACATATATAATTTGTATGTCTTCTTCTTTTCCTATGGCTGCATTTTTGGCTTACTGGGCCATCATGCATTTATAATGTATATGTAGGGAGATTTTTGCAGTACATTATTATTACTAGGAAAACGCTCTGCGTTGCCAGATGATCGATTTTTTTCAATAAATAAAAAAAATCATTTGCATATCATATTACTCTTACAAAAAAAAGATACCTTTATAATAAACATAACATAATTTGTTTAAAAGATGGCGGTTAAGTTACAACCTTAACACTTGCGTACATTATTTCTCGTTATGTTGCTAATAACTGCACGAAATATTATTTAAATCCGTTGAACAGATTTCTTTAAAATTTCAAGTTGATTTTTCCATGGATTTATTTACGCATAATTTCATTCAACCATGCATGCTCTTCTCAATAGGCTCTAATTCATAAACTATTAAAATTATCTGGGTATAGAAAGTTGCATAATGTAGATAGAGGCTAGATTTAAAACGTGATACCATAACAAAAGCTTTTTAATTCGTGGACCAAGTTCATTGTTAACTTTTCCATGTTTGCCGTGAAAGTCATAAAACATAACACCTCATTGTAGCCATTCTATGACAGCTATCGAAATTCCAAATAAATAGTGAGAAAGGTCTGATTGAATATGATATTTGTGGTGCATACTATGTGCATCTAACTTCAATGGTCCGCAAATACGAATCATATCGCCATTGGTGGAACACTGTAAAAATGAAGAAATTAATTGCCGTAAATAAACAATATTTTTTTATAACGTGGCGGTTAAAGTTACAATGTAGAAACTATTGTCAAGTGTTGGTAACGTCGATTTGGACCTACATGTAAAAAATCATTCAAATACGTCTTTACAAAATATACAGATTTATCGTAAAATTTGTCAAACACAACCAGACGTTCATTCGCGCCTATTCAGAATGTGGCTGCTAGCCACGTTGAGCCAGTAGAAACGCGAGGAAATTTGTGAGTCCGGGCCTCCTGTCGTTCAGCTCCGCGGTACCTGAGCGGTGTGCAGGGGAATGCGGTATGCATACTCCCGCCCTCCCCGCCTAAGTTGCTGCACATGTAATAAGACACTTTACATTCTATCATACTCAGCAGTTTGTAGTTTGCATGGGATTGTCGGTTGTTTTTCTGCTGTTGCTTTTCCTGTGTTGTTGCTTGATTCAATGAAGTCATATATAGTGGACGAGTTATTAGTGCGACCATAGGCGCCGACTTGTTAACATTTCAGGGGGGGCTCAGAAAGGACTCGCATAAAAACTAGGGTTACCATATTTCAAAATTCATATTAATATTATTATGATTCATATTCATATTATTATAAATCATATTATCCATCGAGGAGAAAAAATACGGGTGGTTTGGGGGGCATAGGACCCCAAGAATAGCGCCGCAGGCAAAATTTAAAAAAATCAGGCCTTTAGAGCGCGTTCTGAGCGTTTCAGAAAAAAATACCGTACTGAATGCAATACCGAAATACTGTCGTTTTTGTAGTGCAAAAACCAAAAAACCACCAGCAAAAATTAGAACGATGACGAGAATTATTTAGTAATTAATTTTGGGGCTTAGGAAGTTGGGAGTAAGTAAGGGATTCTACAAGATAATGCTTGCCTTCAATATCAGTTTTTTAAATACTTAAACCATATTTGCTTTTGGATTTTGATACCTGAGAACGTTCTGGACTGCAAGTATCTGATATTTCAAGCTACAAATCACAATATGTTTTAAATTTGAATTCAGAAAAACAATAACAAAAAATTTAATGTAAATTGAGGGAATTATGACCTGATGACTAAATCCTTTTTATTTATTTTTATTATTATTATTATTATTATTATTATAATGAACTTTTTCTTCAAACAAAAAAGTACAAACTTCAAATCTCAGGGGGGGCTCAGCCCCCCCTGCGATTTGTCAGGGGGGGCGCTAGACCTCAAGCCCCCCCGTAGTCGGCGCCTATGAGTGCGACCATTGACGAGACATACTTCGAGAAAAGAGTAAATGAAGATTTAGACAAGACGGAATACCGAAACCAGCTTTGCCATTACCGCAAAGAGATGGAGACAAACAGCACGAGTTTTGTTCGTCATGGTATGGGAGATTGTTATGGCTAACGGCAAGTGTCGTCAACTTAAATCCGGCAACTTAAATCCACATCCACAACTACATTATAAAACAACATAGAAAAATGCAGTTTAAAAAATCAACCTGCAGGGCAAACTGGGGGGCTTGCCCCCCAAACCTCCCTAAACTGCCGCTAATTTCATTGCTTACATATTCGATCTTTATTGAATTGTACTGGCCTCCCTATTATTTTATACCACGAGCCGCCACTAGCGTCAATTGATATGTTTGGACATACGACTAACAGCAAATCCATTTCATCAAAATAATGTTTTAACCAGCAATGACCAGAAATCAGCTGTTTTTGTCATGTAGACACATGCTTTTTAGTTGCAGTCCAGTTTGTGAAGTGTGAAATGATGACTTAAACAGTTACACACACTCTGGCGGTTTAGGCTTGGCCCCAGACATCTTCCACCCACGACAGTTTGGGCGAGTGTAAATTTGCTTCGGCGAGTTGACTTTCACGGGATTTTTCAAGGGCTGTGATAAATACCGGATATTTTCTATAACTATGATCCACCATCGGACTAGAAATCGAGTTTGATAATAATAGTGGTATTTTAATGAAATAATGTGCATAATATTTTATAAACATGCAGCTTTAAAAAAATATTTATCATTTAAATATAAGATGATTACGTGGCAGGAGCAGCCTATAGATTTTATTTTTGTGTGCATACAAATTTCTGTACTTATTGCATCTGTATTTCTTTTGCAGATACCAAGAGCAAACAAGACCCGACCCATCCACACCACACCCATCCAAGCCACCCTATCACGCCCACCCAACACCATCCCCAACAACATCCCCAACACCATCCCCAACAACATCCCCAACAACATCCCCAAGAACATCCCCAACACCATTCCCAACACCATCCCCAACAACATCCCCAACAACATCCCCAACAACATCCCCAACAACATCCCCAACAACATCCCCAACAACATCCCCAACAACATCCCCAACACCATTCCCAACACCATCCCCAACAACATCCCCAACAACATCCCCAACAACATCCCCAACACCATCCCCAACACCATCCCCAACAACATCCCCAACACCATCCCCAACACCATCCCCAACAACATCCCCAACAACATCCCCAACAACATCCCCAACACCATCCCCAACACCATCCCCAACAACATCCCCAACACCATCCCCAACAACATCCCCAACACCATTCCCAACACCATCCCCAACACCATCCCCAACACCATCCCCAACACCATCCCCAACACCATCCCCAACAACATCCCCAACAACATCCCCAACAACATCCCCAACAACATCCCCAACACCATCCCCAACACCATCCCCAACAACATCCCCAACACCATCCCCAACACCATTCCCAAGGCCAACACCATCCCCAAAACCATCCCCAAGACCCCAACCATAAACAAACCCCCCCCAATAAATCAACAAAACGAAAACGATATCAGAATCGGAAAAAAAAGAACACACAGCTGCAAGATACCACATCACCCTCAAACACCCCTCAGCGGAGTGGGGGTGTCACCATAACTGTGTGGAAGGATGGTAAAAAAGCCAGAATTGATTTCAACTAGACCATTTCAAAAACAATCTAGGACCCTTTGTATGAGTATCATATCATCACGGTCTTCTTGCATACAAGATCACTAGGGGTGTGCGAGTACTCGAATTTACGAGCTTTTTTTTAAGCTTGAAACCGAGCCGAGCTTCATTTTCGGCTCGATATTTTCGAGCCGAGCTGTCTAGGCCAAGGTCTAGGCCTAAAAATGTCAGTCGTCGCGCGGTTTTAATTATATACTTCTATAAATGCAGACTGAAGAATCCAAAAGGCAGAAACGAATATTTAGATGTCTGCAAGTACGATGAAGTTAGAAAAATTTCGGGGTTTTAGGCCCAGCATAGACCTACCCAAGAGAACGTATACTTTTCTGGGTAGGCCTAGGCTACCCGGCCTAGGCCTACTAGGCCCCGATCTCGTAAGAATAAAATGTTACATCTATAGAAGCAGCACGATGTTTTGTTATTCTGCGAGTAGAAAAGCAGATGCTTTCTGCTTTTCACAGTAAACAACAAACATCTAGCTCTAATTTTCACGAAAGTTCTAACCAAACTTTGTTCCGCTTTGTTGGAGACAGAAACAGTTCAACTAAACTGTTTTACCAACCTACCGCGCAACAATAACAGGGTTGTATAAACAAGTTATAAACAAAGTTAAGTTGTATAAACATATGTTATAAACAAAGATGTACTTGATCTTAGATGTACCGAAATTTCGGTATACATACACTTCCTATCGCATTGCATCAACTAAAATAAAATGCAGCCGTAAATTAACAATTAACGCTATTTCAAAAGCTCGGCTCGAAAATCAAGCTTTTTTTCTCATACTTAAAAATCGTAGGCTCGCACACCCCTAAAGATCACCATCTACAAACCTTGATTGTGTGTTTTTAATTGTTGTGTATTGTTGCTAACAAAGATTTAGAGGACTGTGATGATATACAAAGGGTCCTAGATAGTTTTTGAAATGGTCTCATCACTACATTATTTTGTCGGGTTGCCATCTATTTAAGCGCTCTTTACACGTGCAACTTATTGCATCTGATGCAATTTTTTTTATAGTCAGGCTATTTCATCCATGCGTAAAGCCACATTTCCATACGATGTTGAGCATATTAAAATTGCAGCAATATTGCATCTTATTGCAGGCAGTCAACCTACGGGTGAATGAAAAAATGTCGTTGAACTTCGAAATACCAAGTGTAGACTGTCCCATTTCTGCTCATTATTTTTTTCTAAAATGTTATTCGTTATTTGTTTGATTATGTATTAAAGCTTACCTCAGCTACATACACACATACTACATAAGATAAGATTTAAACGCATTAAATTAATACCGCTTTTAAATACAAACTACATACTAGATACTATACATACTACATGGTAGATACATGCATACTGAAGATAAACTTGGCAATATAAAACAATAATGTTCACAAACATAAAATTACATTGGTTGTTTTTAGCTTTGAAGAGAGTCAAAGCAAAGATTACTGAGTGGGGAAGATGTTTCATCGCCGTGATAGGTTAAGCAAACATTTTTAAGTCTCACCACTAGCTCGAATTCTGACCCCAAGGAGTGCTAGCCCTGCACGTTTGACCAAGGTCCACTAAATCCTCTGGCGGCTACTAGCGATCTAGTAGACCTTGCGTTTGACTTCGTTACCGTTAAACAAGGTCTACTAGATCGCTAGTACGTGCCAGGGGATTCAGTGGACCTTGAGTTTAAAACTTTTGGAAGAGCGACTCTTGCGGTGAGAATTCGAACTACACGTCGGACTTAGAAAATTTCGCTCAGACACGCGCAGACGAATTCCCATATGGATGAACTATCTTTTCCACTCAGTAATCTTTGGTCGAAGTTTCACAGTTTTATTGAAAGCAATTATTATTTGTTTAACAACCAAAGAAATGTCAAAGAAGTTCATAGGAAAAGATACGATACCATCACAAGCTGACATGTGTTTCCATAAAATCGTTGGAATGACAGCCTGCTGGATGGGTTTAATCAGCATCGCTGAGCCCCCTCTGAGTCGAGATCTGAGTCGAAAACTCCCGCTTGGAAGGGAAACTTTTGTATTGACTCTCATCAATTGACCTTGAGCGTCGTCAATTAGGTAACCCATCCAGAAGGCTGTAGTCGAAACGTGCAGACATAGTGTCATATGTTGTGTTATTAGTAATGCACTATATCGTCGGCTCCACGCACCACGCTTGGTATTCATTCGTTAAAAAATAATTCCTGCAGGTGACACTATTGCAGTAGCAACATATTGATAACGTCTGTAATAAAAATTGCGTCCAGATACAATAAAAATTGCACGTTAAAGAGCGCTTAGTTAATACTGCTTTTTTTTAACATTGATCGATAATCAAATCTAAATTAGCATTATTTCATAGTAGGCCTAATAGATTCAATTTTAATTTATAGCCAACAGTCCATTTCTTTTTGTATTCATTTTCCATCAGATCGGGCTGTACATTTAAAGCACATTTAGTATGGGAGACCTTATGACTGGTAGTGCGCTGTGAGGGATGGAGTTCTGTTTGCCTACAGTTTTTTCGGTTATGCCTGCCCTTGTAAAATGTGTAATGATAACTCCATTATCGATTATGAGGTGGTAGCCCTACTACCCTATTATTTAGTGAATAATGTAGTGTAGCGTGAAACTTTTTTTGCTATCCTTCCACATATATTGTGTGTGTGCCCAGTTATATGGGCATCATCCCTACTCCTAGTATTACTGTATACTATGAACTGTCAAATTTGCTTTTATACTTTGGTTAGTTTTTATATAAATAATGACTTTGTATATATATATATATATAAGCTTGGAAACGTAAGGATTCTACGGGTTTTAAAATGTTCTTTACATGATTCTAGGGGATTGATACCAACTATTATTCGGGTGGCTCTTTTTTGTAGTCTAAATATTCTATTTGTGTTTGTGTTACTTGAGTTGCCCCATACCAGTGCAGCGGAACTCATAAGTGAATAAAAAAGTGCATAATACACTGATTTCACGAAATCAATACTAACGTAATGTTTGAACTTTTATTATGTATTCGTCAGAACTTAGTTGTTTTGTAATTTTGTCTACATGTATATTCCATGATAGCTCATCATCTACATGCACACCTGTCACCTAGCAATTTAAATGTGGCAACCTGTTCCAAGTTAGTACTACCCTCACTTCCTAAAATCAAATTCGTCTCTTCAGTCAATTTATTACTGTTGTTGAAAGTCATGAATTTTGTTTTTTTGTTCATTAATACACAAAGCCAGACACTGCAACCATTGCATAATTTCATTCACTGTAACAAAAGCAGTTTTTTCTAATGATGATATAATACGTTCAGGTAGTAATAGAGTAATTACATCATCTGCATACATAATTATTATTATTTACGATATCAGCCACTGTGTTGCCAGGTGAACGTCCTGTCCGAAAGCTGTGTTGTGTTAGAGTTTAAACAAATTATTGTAACAGATTATTCACTTTAAAAAATGTTGCTAATTGTATTTTGTCTTGGGCTATGCTTATGTACTGATATATTTGTTGTTGTTGTATATAGTGATACATATTATTATACATGATGAATGATGAATATGATATTTGATTTAAGTGTAGCCTATTATTGTTTTATGTTGTTTTATATTGAACATGGCACATGCATTGTTGTACAGACATTGCTTCTATGGTTACCTGACTATTAACTGTTGTAATTTTAATTGTAAGCTTTAGCCTACAATGTTTAAAATAAATGAATTCTCGTTCAAATTGAAATTTGTTACACTTCTTTTTAACAACCGCAGATTGTGAAGTATTCCTGTTCGGAAAAATCTTTATAGAAATAAGGCTTTAGTTAGTTAGTTAGTTAGTTAGTTAGTTAGTTTATTAGTATCCTGTTTGACCTACAAAGTAAGTAGGCCTATAGGATTTGTCATTTTATTTCAGAAAAATATTTTTCAGTAACTATGGTGTAACTTTTCAAACGATTTTACCACAAAACTACACACCTTCAATCTACATCAAAGAATGTGGATGGTCCAAATTTTAACTTGATCGGACTTTCCGTTCGACTGCTATTGACAGGCATATATATATATAAAAAAAAAAAAAAAAACAACGAATGAGTGCCATAGAAGTCTAATGAAGACGCTCGCTTCGCTGACACTTACTCTGGCTGTAATTGTGAAAAATGAATAACAGTAGGCTACACAGTCACGACATAAAGTTGATTATTCATATTGATATACTAAATTATTTTCGATATTGGTATTTTTATTCTGCTTTGTGAGATTTCATGAAAAGTATTAAAATTTAAAACATTTTCAAACTTAATTGAGATTCTCCGTAGTGTGTGGTCGGTTCAGCTAATACACAGAACTGCCTTCCTCATCTCAGCCTCTCCTCAGCCTCGCCCAACCACCAATCAGGAACGGCATTGCTATGTGGATGGCTCTGTGATTGGTGGCTAGGTGAGGCTGAGGAGAGTCCGAGTTGAGGAGGGTTTGAGTCTGGACTATGCATACGACCTTAGTCATAGATCTACAGCTGTGCACCACGTGTCATTCAATGAATGTGGGAGTGGGAAGACACACATGTTAGGGGAAACTGTCGCAAAAACTATATTTGAAAATTCAATAAACATGGGCGGAAAAATATCAAAAACTATATTATATGAGGCTATTTTTTGTACGATATCGATGGATTTTGATATCCTAACGTATCCCTATTAAGCGCCGGATCATTAGGTTTGCCGAACCCATGTGTGCGATGCGATCCATGCGATCAAAGGTATCTCAAGTTTTAGACCTACTGTTTCCTTGAAAATAGAATAGGTTGTTGTGGAAGTTTGCAACAATAAAACTATTCACTCAGTTACAAGATCCCATTTTCAGTAGGCCTACTTTTAGTAATTTTCAAACAGTTCGAAAACAAGGCCAACCCTTGCAGTAGGTCTATTTCTTAAAGTTACCAACTTTATAGTTTTTGATGTTTTCTTATTTATGCATTTTGAAAAAGGGTTCAATTATTTATTTGGAGTGTACCGGTAATAAATAAAGTAAATACAAATAAATTACCCTTTCTTCAAATTAATTAAATTAAAAAAACATGAACAAACAATAAGTTCGTCATCTTTAACCTACAAATCCGTGCATAGGCTTAAGTCGCGTTTACACAAAATGATTAATGTTTAAGGTTTATGGTTTAAGCAAGTTCAGGCATATGAGTTACGTGTTAGCGTTCACACAGTGTCGTAAGGTGTAATGTTTAATGATTAGTGTTGAAAGAGTAGTTGAAAAAGATCGAACTACTGTCGTAAGGCTTAAGACCATCCAATCAACGTTCGTTACGTAGTCGCAGATCTTTCAAAGAAATATATAGGGGCGGGGACAACGTTACGATTAAACCATACACCTATTAAATCTTGGGGGGAGGGTTGCCTCTGCCACCGGGCTATAAGGCCCAGCCGCAGAAGAGAGAGCTACTACTACTACTACTAGGTACTTTACGACTTACACATTAATCATTTTGTGTAGACGCGCCTTTAGGCATAGGCTAGGCCTAGCAGTAGCCAAAAAACGGTATATTTGAATTGGTTTAAAACGTAATAACGTACAATTCTTAGCATGCGCCTTACATTCTTGGAAATTGTAGAAATTTGTATTTAAAAAAAAAACATAAAGTTGGTAGCTAGGCCTAGGCCTAGTTGACTTGCCGTTTCCATAACCTCACTTTTCAATTTAATACCTTCTCGGACGTCCACGCAGCGAAAGCCGTCCAGAAAAGAACTACTTATTTTGTTTAAAACAACATCCAAACCAATAACGTAGTTATAATGTTATTATTTTTGATCCAAACCATTGTTTAAGCTAGTCTAGGCCTACTTCACAAACTAGATTTACTGTTCCCATAACCTCACTTTTCAATCTAATCCCGTCCTCATTGGAAGCGAAAGCCTCTATTTATTTAATGCCTGTCCTATTCAGTTATAAAAACTGATTTACAAAGCAGGAAAAGACTACAAAACTTCTTTAATTATTTTCATTGCACATTACCTCAACTTATTATACTTTTTATTAGGATATGTCAACACACTTGAGTACATAGAGTAATAGTGACACACCGCCCTCCATTTCATAATTCATTTCAATAAGTTTACGTACACACCCTTGACGTGGATCGATTTTGTGTGGGGAAAAGTGCAGATAACGTGCAGAGATTCTCAGCCCGGTTAGGCTCTATGGGTCTAAGGTTCCTACAGGTAACATAACCTCCCAAAGACAGTTGACAAAGCATTATGAATAATTAAAACAAGCCTACATGCGTCGATACGTGATCAATCACTAGAAAATTTCGCAAATTGTCTTTCAATACTCAAAAATTACTTTCCATAGCCTTTAAATAACTTTAAAACCTATTTTTAGCAAGAACACCAATTCAAACTTACCAACAAAAGGGCGGGACAGAGGCACGAACAGACGATTAGAAGGCGGTGTACGCTTTCCAACTTTTTTAGCCACGCCTATCATACCAGTCGTTGTTGGTACTATAGTTTCTTGTGGTTGGATTGAAACTTTGATGGAAATATGGAAAGCGTTCTCTTGTTTTGACTTTTAACCGGGTGTCTTTGCTACGTCTACTAATCAAAGTTCGAAATGTAAGCTAAAATTTAGTTTGCCACAATTATGTTAGTGAAGCTAGCTAGCTTAATGGTTAATCCTCGTGTACTGTTGTGTTAAAGATATATCGGTAAGTGAAACCTTTTCTCTGGCCTAAGCATAGGCCTAGCTTAGCCATTCACGTTTAGCTGTAGGTCTAGGCCTAGGCATTGGCTATAAACAATGTGAGTAGCCTGGCCTAATGAGCCTGACAAATAAAGTTATTATTATAACCTAGGTCTAGGCCTAGGCCTGTTACTTTCAAGTAGGCCTAGAATGAAAATAAAGAGGACCGCATTCACGAAATTTGGGGAGTAGCCCTAGGCCTCCTAGGGCCTAGACCCTAGAAATTTACCAGTTTTGATTTGACGTAGCCTGCTTGTATGGGCCAATTAGGCCTAGGCCTATGCCAATACATTCAGATAAGCTGCACAAATTGGGAAATCAGTTGTTGGTCCACCTCTGGTATGTAATCAAGTCAATATCCTAGCTTGCCTAGGCCTAGGCCTAGTTTACTTAAATAAATACATTTGTATTTATAGCCTAGGCCTAGTCTATCCAATCAGTTTAGTCAATCTCAATCAGCCTAGGCATAGGCCTAGACTACAAGAACTGATTTTCAGTAGGCCTAGGAGACATTTATACCATTTATTATGTGCTTCATTGCTATGACGGCTCTAAGTCACCATTCACATACATAGGCCTACACCTGTGGGCCTACCACATTGGTAGTAGGCCTAGTGATGACATCAAGTCCAAACATTTCGTACCGGTTCCTTTGCTCCGGAACCGGTTCCGAATTCCGAATGCAATTTGTACAGGGCATCAAGGGGAATGAGAGGTTGGAAGGAAATCCAAGGCAGAATGGAGAGAGGTGAGTACGGTGCAAGACGCGACCACAAGTGGAAATTTCAAAGGGTGGGGAGGAGAACAGATGTGGGGAAGTATTCATTTGTTGATAGGACAGTAAGGGAATGGAATGGATTGTTGGGTGAGGTGGTTGCTCAGCATACATTGAAGGGGTTTAAAGCAAAACTAAGGGTGGGGGTTAGGGGGTTGGGCTAGGGCAATGGCTATAGGCAGCCACATACATAAGTACCTGACAAGTGGGGCTCATCGGTGATACTTTTGTACCTGAGGGGGGGATTATCCCATGCTTAAGTACCTGACTAGTAATAACACAATTGTACCTGACTTGTATAGTGGCTGGCTGTGGGGGTCACGGCTCTTGACATTTTAAATATTTTTTTTTTCCTTCTTGTGCCAAGATGGCTTTTTCAGCCATTCTTTTGTCTAACTATCCAATATAAAAAATTGGATAGCGTGGCGTGGTGCGGCGACTTTTGGTACCAGACTTCTGTTCCGGACCAGGGGCACTTGATCTTGGACTTGTCGGTCACTTGTAGCAGATCGGAAGCGTCGTCACATAGCCCCCAATTTTAAATATCTAAGTGAATTCACGTTTGTTGATTTTTACTTTTTGCTTTTTGGACTCACAAGTTTCAAGGGGTATAATGTAGTAAGGGGCGGGAAGGTCCAATATAATATGTATTTTAATCTCAGTAAGCAATGCTCTCTTATTAAAACTTGATGCACGGCTATGGCCGGAAGTGGGTGGGAGGGGGAATGTCTGCCACTGGCGAGGTGCGCCGCCGCAGAGTAGGAGCATCAAAAATAGAAAAAAATAGAACCGGTTCCGGAGCGGGAAAAAGTTGGTAGGGCCTACTAGCCTAGTAGGCCTAATCTTATTTTTTCCGTTTTTTTTTTTAAGCTACAATTTACAATCAGCAGATCAAAAGTGCCCTTTAATATAATTCTTCGAAGTTCAAACAATGCGCGCGTCCTTGAACACGTGTGGCCTATTGTGCAATCTGCTAATGTGATGGGCCTAGTAGGCAGCTGACTGTGAGTGAGAAAAGAAGAAGGTGCTAATACTTAGTTACACCAGAAAGAAATGCTATTGTAATTAGGCCTATCAAATCAAATAAATCAATAATTTATTTATTTATTACAAATTTTAAATAACATTTTGTTGAAACAAAAATATCGTTATTGTAGCATTAACAAAGAATGAATTAGCCCTTTTAGCACTCGAGGCACTCATGTTGTTGGTCTCTAAACTCAAAGAAATCCAAATAAAATCAATACCACTTGCCGCGATTCGGCTGCCGACCTGCTAGTGCCAGTGCGTATCTTGAGACAGCAGAGCGCGCGCAAACTCGCCGCTACAACATCCCTTTCTCATAAGTAGTTCGCATATTTCGAAAAAATAGAACCGGTGTGAAACCCGATGTCATCACTAATTGGTAGTATTCCTAAGTTTAAACCACGCTTGAACCAGGATCGAACCTTTGTTTTTGTTTCTGTTATGTTGAGATTGTCTATATCAACAAGGCGGAATCACAATTTAAAACGGAGTGTATATTCTTACGGCAGAACGTAACAATTACTACACACTATTCTTACGTTGAGCTATCGACGGAGCTGAAGAGGTTACTGGTTAGGGGGAATGTTGATCTTGAACCAAAATAAAGGGAAATGAGGTAGGCCTAGGCCTATACGGAGACGCAACTTTATAAAGACATTCAAAAGGTTAGGGGGAATGTTGATCTTGAACCAAATAAAGGGAAATGAGGTAGGCCTAGGCCTACACGGAGACACAACTTTATAATGCAACTTTGGTGGTTTGGAACGAAAAAAAGTGAAAGTGAGTAGAACACCGGATCAGCTGTGCACCTAATTCTTACGTTCGGCAGGTGCTGAAGGTCTATTCTTACACCCTGAAATGAAAATAATGTAGGCCTAAAGGGTATTCATTATTCTTACAATATTTTTACGTTCGCGGGTGGCTTCTTACTTTTTAACGTAAGAATTACTACACACTATTCTTACGTTGGTGGTGCGCGCGCCTGTCGAGTCGGTTAGTCATGTGATTAGACAACCAATAGAAACACAGAACGTAAGAATAATTTATAATAAATCTTACGTTCTGCCGTAAGAATATCCACTGCCAATTTAAAAAGCTGTGAGTGTCTGTAACGTCGGACGTAAAAATAGGAATATGATGGAGCATCGAAGAGGCAGGGCCAGCATTGGCATAAATGGCTACGATTGGCCAACGTCCAATGTAAGGGCATGAGAACCGGTCATAAATGCTTCATGCTTAAGGTTAGAAAGTTTCTAGGCCTACATTCGTTATTACGTTATTGTAGGTCTAGAAGGTGAATGATATTGATTGTAGGGCCTATACCATGTAAAATAGCAGAATGCTAATAAAAAGAAGAACCTCCCTTACGACTACTACTAGTACTACTAGACCTAACTACATTATTTTATTAATATATTTTATCTCTAAAAATGGTAATCACATCAATTTGTAATTGATATTGACAATAGGATTACTTAAAACATGTTTGAAATTCTTTTTAAAATCATCTAATTAATTGTTTTTGTTGTACTTGAACTATTTATTGATGATAGAATATTAAAGAGTACAATTTAATACTGAAATATTGGTAGCTCATGATAGTTAGCTGTAAACAGTAGCCATCTTCGTCGCGTCACTCCCGTCACCCCACCTATGGGTAACATCTTAATTAGGATAGGCCTAATTAAATTTATCCCGCCAACATTGGAAATGTCAACACTCGGCCATTCTGCCAATTTTAATTGACCTCAATTAGCGTGACGGTATGAACATAAACATGGTGATTCAAATATTGTTTTAAAAAAAAAACATTATAAAGATCATTAGACTAACTTAACAATTTAACATTGTAACAAGTTTACAACAAAATGAATAAACATAGGCCCTACAGTCATCAGAATTATTTCACTTGTAACTTTTTTTTTCGTGTGCAGAGATGGCTTCCTCAGCCATTCCTCTTCCTTTCTATCCAATATAAAATGGCTTCTTTACTTGTAAACTAGTGACACTACTACCGGTACCTTACTAAAAAAAAATTGATCAGAACATTGTTCATCTACAGCTTGAAATCTTCCAAATACTTTGGTTTTTTAGACACACGATGAGATGTTCGACTGTTCTGAATGGGATCTTAGTACTGCTGTCCGATACATCATATCCTGAAACAGCTTCATCCACCATGTTGTCGACACTTGATTTGGATCCCCAGGGGTTGAGTGAAGAGACATGGGATGCAGACGAGAAGTATCTCCCCTTGTCGACCGGCTTGAGCTGTGTCACCTTGTACGTGTCATAAGATAGCTGCGCGGCGATTACCAGCGGGCCTCGATACTTGGGCTGGGTTTTCGTTGATTCTCCCGTCTGTGAGGTACACGGCGCATGAAAACCAGTTCCCGACTGTGTATTGCGGTCCAGCATGATGTTCACGATCGAAATCTTGTTTTATCTTCTCCTGACTCTGTATTATGGTATCTCTAGCCTTGGCTTGTGCTTCCGTAGGCGGCTGCCATGGCTGACCTTGTTGTCCTCGGAGACCGTTTGTAGATGACTGTCATAAAATCTCGCCCGGTAGCCGTGAAGAAGCTCAAATGTCATCTTTCCTGTGGTTTTATTGACAGCATCGCCAACGTTCACAGTCGTTCAATCGTGCGTCCCAGTCGCATTGGTTTAGGTTTTGTATTGCCATAGCAATTATCGGTAGTACCATGCAATTCACCCGCTCCACCTGTCCATTTGCACGAGGATGTCGTGTCGCATTTAATGTGTGAGCGATTCCACGAATTTTGCAGTATTCCTCGAAAGCCTGCGATGTGTTACAGGAACCTCGGTCGGATATGATATGGGCAGGTAATCCCCGGGCAGTGATTAAGTTATCAATACATTTCACTATATATATTTAGTCGAGGTGTTACGAACCGGAAACAAGTGTACACATTTGGTTAGGTTGTCCACAATCAACAAGATGTACTGATTGCCCTTGGAACTGGTGATGAATGGTCCCAAGTGATCAATGTTGACCACTTCAAAGGGTCTAGTACCTGGTGGTACCGGTTGGAGATAACCAGCAGCTCTTCTTCTTCGATTCCTCGTCCAGTGGGATTTGCAAGTATCCGTGCGCTTAGTCTAATACAGTAAAGAGTTTAGCACCAGACAGTTGCTCAAGCTGATCATCAATATGTGGCAATGGGAACTTATCCTTAATGGTTTGCGCATTCAAGCGGCGATAATCAATTACGAGTCTATATTCTCCTTACTTCTTCTTTACTAGTAGCGCAGGATCATCACTACTACTAGTAGCGCAGGATCATCACTACTACTAGTAGCGCAGGATCATCACTACTACTAGTAGCGCAGGATCATCACTACTACTAGTAGCGCAGGATCGTCTCGGAGATGATGCCAATATCTTTCCGCTCCTGTATTATTTCATGCATTGCTTTTCTTTCCTCTGCGGTGGTGCGGTACGGTCGATACTGTACTGGTTTGCTACCGGGCACTTCTTCAATATGCATCGGAGCCACGGTAGTGCAGCCTAGTTCATCTATTGTCATTGCGAAACAGTCGCAAAATTCGTTGACAAGGGAATGCAATTGCTGAACGACTTCAGTTGGTGTTTCTTCGTCAACTAGTATCTCATCCTGTTTTATCGGTCTTGGGGTTGGTTTCATATCGGGTACCAAGGAGCCGATAACGTCGCATAGACTACCTCTGGCGATGTAATTCCCCTTTTTATGTTGTATGTTCGCATTGGACTTGATTATGACTGGTAAGACAAGTTCTCCGCCACAAGGCGACATAACGAATGGAACTTCAGCTCCTTGAGGTTGGACAAGTATACTTTCGCTATCAGTTACCCCAGTCAGTACTCTGACAGTAGATGACGTTAACTTAAATGTTTGGTCACTTTCCGGAATTTCCATATTGCAAAATGGACTTTCATCTCTGTGGGCAATTACGTACTAGTTTACCGTCGATTTTAGCAAGTGCCACATGTGGCTGATCGATGCAGGTTTGTCCGACTAGGATATCGACCGGCTGAGCTGAATCAGGGACAACATAAATGTCTACATTTTTCCCACAAACATTATCAACAGTCATGTCAGCTGTTATCAGTCCCAGTGAGTGAACGGCGGACGATGTTTCACTTCCGAACCCAGCAAGGCTGTCTGCTGCGGAACAAAGTGGTTAGTCTAATTTCATGGCCGCTGAAGCTCGTATTGTGCAGCATGAACTACCGCTATCGATATGGCCCTGGAAGGGTGCATGCGTATTCACCATAACATACTTCAGTTCAGGTACTTGTTCATACCCAAAGTTTTCGGCAGACTATTGTGAACTTGCATAACTGGTACATCTGATTGTCCTGTTTTTGTACAGTGCACTGCTTTTGAGAGTGGTCGTCCTGGCCACATGTCACGCAATGACGAACTCGTGGAGGCTTCGGACATTCCCACGCGACGTGACCAAATTGGTTGCAATTGTAACAACCAGGTTCACCCGCTTGGTTAAATCGCGGTGAAGACTTTCGTGGTGCCGCTGCCGCCTGCGAACTATCTTCTTGGGGCGTTCCACTCTCGGTGCTCTTTTCATCGGTTTTCCGTCCAGTGTTTGTTTTTCTCTCTTCCTTAGGCTTACGTGTATCTCGCTGGCAATTTGGATGACGCTCGGCACGTTCGGTTTGCACTTCTTCCAACTCACGGATGTCGGCCAACAGCTCATCCACATCGACATGCTTCTTAGACATGAGCGTCGTACACATTTGGTGAGACCATAGGCTCACAAGCACTTGTCGTTTGATATCTTCAAAGTCCAGGTTCAATCCTTGACAGTACTGCACCTTTTCATGTAAGTATATCATAGTACCTTCTCCTTTGGCTTGGGTATGTGACTGCATGTTTCCACATCTCAGGCAGACTGAGACGGCCACCAAAAGTCTTCTGGAATGCAGAGCGAAAGTCTTCCCAACTCGTAAAACCACAACCTGCATACCAAAATTTGGCTGCACCACATACCGTCCTCGCCGACTCCAACTTGAAATTATCCGGCCAGTGGTGCAAGTTTGCCACAGATTCGACAGTGCGTAGCCACTCATTCGCACTTGTCGGGGTACCTTCCCCATCGAATGTCGGTATTGTTTTTGCCAAATCAGGCATTATGTGGTAAGACTGCTGTGCTGAAGATTGTATTAACTAGTATTTGCCAGTGCAGACAGTAACATCTCTTCTTGCCGTTGATTTTGTTCTATCATTTATTTATTTATTTATTTACATAGCCTTCCTTAAAACACTCTTGTGCACGTCACAGGAACATGCGAGTATGCGAAGTTGTATGACTTGGAGTAAGCCAGTAACTGTTATCTGGTCATTAGAGGAGCTGGGGTTTAGAAATCTTTGACAGTGGCTCTCTCCATTTCCATCAGAACTCATGGTTATAGCTAATCAACACCTTGATGCTGTTGCCTGAGACCTAAAGCTAGGATTTCAGTTGTGGATGTGCTAGGCGCGGCGCTGCGTAGTGCGGCGCGGATTGCTACTATTCTCGATTTCATTCGTGGATTTCGACGATCTGTTATTCGCTCATTTTCCCGCGTTTTACGAACAGGTGATTGAGTTTCAAATGTAGCCTAGGTTATGTTGTCAGGAAAAATCTCAAAATTGCTATACACGAAGACTGTTGTGGCGACGAAAATTATTACGTATTTTATTATTATTAATATTAATGCTGCGGTCATACAGCCAAAAGCGTTGGCATGTTAGGCCAATTTTCCAGAACAGAAATGTTTGGATTAATGTTGACTCTAAAATCTAGGTCTAGGGCCCTAGGATCGAGTTTTGTCTGGGACTAGACCTACCTGAATTATTTGTTTCTTTTGCCACATCCTTCCACGCATTCATGCGCAGGACATAATGTTTGTGGAAAATGTTGTATAAGATTTCTCCCTGTTCTACAGCGAGAAGTAACCTCTCAGCGAAATCGTTCGACATTTTTGTGGTTTTGTAGGTTATGTTAATACTCTTGTTGTTGACACTATTCCGAGTTTCTATTGGTTGTTGAGAGTGACGTCACTGTCGAATCCTCGGAGCACAGATTAGTTGTCTGTGCTCGGAGCGTGGATATCGTCGGATAAAATATTGAATTTTTTCAAAGTCTCGGATCTAAATCCACGGGATCCTCGGCCGGGGAATAGAGCACTCTGATTGGCTGAAATCTGAATCCGCGCCACGCCACGCCGCGCAATCCGTGAGTGAAATCCCAGCTTAACTGTTGAGGCACAGGCACTTGATCAGGAATACGATGACCTTGACCTAGATCCATGTCATTCACAACACAACACGATCGTCAGTCAACCCTCTTTTGCTTACATTATTAGGCCTACCTGTGGCACCTAGGCCTATCTGGCTCACGTAGTCAAAACGCTCCATTGCATTAGACCTACTCGTCGGCTCGGAACAGCACGAAGACGGTTTGTAACTGTTGCACGGAAGGCACGCCGAAGATTCTGGACCTACTCGTCAGCTCGGTAGCCTACAGTACGCAAGGCGGTTGGTACTGTAGCACGGAAGGCACGCCGAAAGTTCTAGAAGCTGGGGGCGATGAAACTGATCTCTCGCTAATAACTAATGTGTCTTAGTCGATTCGTCACGTTTCTTGAGTAACATCCCACTTCTGAATTGTTGTACTGGAACTATTTATTGATAATACAATATTTAACAGTCAGAGTGGAATTGATTTAAATCAATTGATTTAAATCGTTGATTTAAATCAGATTTAAATCAAATGATTTTTTTAATAAAAATCATTGATTTAAATCAACAAAGAAAACTTACCAGCATAACTAGGCATATATCTCATTTTCAATTTCCCTCGAAGACCATGATCGCATATTATATGAAAAATGAAAATGTATTTGTTTATTTCCTGTCAATTAGTATTGTTTGTTGGCAATTGCAATTTACCAGTTGATTATCCCTTTTGTGAAACACTTCTTATTGTTGATTTAAATCAATTAAAATCTGATTTAAATCGAAAAAAATCAAAAAAATCTGATTCAAATCAAGAAATCGATTTAAATAAAAAAAATCTGATTTAAATCCAAAAAATCATGATTTTTGATTTTTTTAATAAAAATCAAAAAAATCATCCACCCTGTTAACAGTACAATTTAACACTGAAATATCGGCAGCTTATGACAGTTAGCTGTAAACAGTAGCCATCTTCCTCGCGTCACTCCCGTCACCCCACCTATGGGTAATTTCTACAACTAGACTAGGGGCCTAATTCAAATTTATCCTGCCAACATAGGAAATGTCAACATTTTATACCATCCATATTGGCTTATTTTTAATAAACACTCGGCGATATCTCTAATAAATATAACTCTTATAAACAAGCAAAATTAGATGTAAGCCAAGCCTTATGATCACATGTGAATGGTAAGTGAAAACTAGATTCACTTCTAGGGCCGTATTTTTGCAGCTCCCCACATCTCGTTGGTTGGAAGCAAGATAAACGTAGCTGAGCGTTACACCACATTATACCATGCAAACTTCCGCGAACACAACATAAATTTCAATGAATCCAGGAAGCCGATCTTATTGGCATTCGTATTGGGCAAGTCTCATTTTAAACAGATTAGAAGGCGTCAACGCACGGTGCTCAGCGTTTTACCTTGTAAGGCCGCGCAACTTTTCGCGTACGGCCTACATGGTTTGCAGTCCGGCACTAATAATTCCCCCCTATCTCCTTCTCCATAATGTGGAACATATATCTGCTTGTATATTGTAGCCAATTATTAAATTGTTTCAGAAATCAAGTTTGGCTCCAACCTTGTCAAAACTTTGGAAAGCATTGTGGTCCACTGCAATGGAGGTTGATCCACCCAATTTTGACCAAACAGAATTAAGAACGTTAGCATCCGATAATGCCAAAGCGATTCTTCTGGGGGAATTTGCCAGTTGGGCTGAAGCAAACAACCATAGTATTTATTTGATACACGAACGTGTGTGTGAAGACGGTCGGTTTTGTTTAGAATTGAGTATGGAAGATGAAAAGCACTTCTCCCTTTATTGCCCTTCAAACTATCCAAACGGTAACGAGGAAAATTTTTTTGTCGAAGCAGACCAATCCCTTCAATTTTGGTGCAATGCATTAAACGAGTTTATTCTAGACTCGGAATCGAGCTTGACTTTACTAATTGTTCTAAATAAGGCTGCAGCATTATATTTAAGAAAAAGAAACAAGTCCCCTTGTGTGAGCTCTTCGGATTCTGATAGTGGAGAAGGGGAGTGCTGTGATGAATTTATGACAATAGAGGGGGAAGAATGGGATGAGAAAATGTGTCAGTTACGTAAACGATGGCGCATTAAAGAAGCTCAAATACGAGCGTCGACAAACAAACCTAAAACAGCAGATATGTTTGATGGTTCAGTTAAGGATCATCCAAAACAAGTATTCAGTAACTCTGCAGCGTCTGGTATTCTTACCAACGATCTGGTAGCCATACTACATTCACAGAAAGCAACTGGCATTAATGCTGTAGCTATTGATGACAATATCTACAAGTGGTCAGTATTTTTGTCATCATTTGAATCCCATACTGACCTTCAGCATGACTTATGCCAGTTGAAAGAGAAATATGGATATGATTACATTGAAATGCACTTAGATTTTACAATGGATTTACATCCCTTTTATCCACCAATTGTAAAAGTCATACGACCACGGTTGCTTGGTACAACGATGATGCAAGTTTCAAGTATGGATATGTTAAAACTATCACATTGGAATGCAGCTCGTGACATGAAGTCTATTTTAATGGAGATAAAGGAATATTTGGGAAATTCGGCAAGGCTAGACATAAATAGTGAGCGAAATGATAGAAAAAGATACCCACAAGGAGCATATATTGATATTGAAAACCACCTTCTTTGCTTAGCTTGGGTGAGCGAGATTTCTACACGAGCCCATGTCCGACTTCCAAAGAGCGATCAGGATATTAAGCAGCCAATGAAACAAAGTAATAGCACCAATAAAGAAATCAAAGGAGATCCTATGAAAGCTATAATTTTTCCCGCAGGCACAGGTTATAGTTCTGCGTTGACCAACCACAAAGGATGGGACATAAATGCACATCTGGCTGCTCAGAAAGAGAAGGATAAACAGATTGAACAAGTTTTACAAAAGATACTTCAGGAGTTATGTTCAAGTGTACAGTCTAAAGAGACCTGTGAACCAGATGCCACCTACTCAAGTTTCTTATTACCCTCTTGCAGTACTGCATCCCAAAATTGCAGCAGTGAAAGCGTCTCGAGTGAGAATGATTGTCCTGTTGATCCGAGTGACGATCTCTTCAATATTCTGGAAGCATCATCTCTTGTGCCTTTTCTAGAAATGAAACTTCAGGTTGACTCATTTCTCGAAATTTCTCAACATAGAGCTGTCTACCGGTGTATAGTAGATATACTCTGTGAACTAGCTGTACACCCAAAACTTGTTCCTATTCTGTGGAATTTACCAAACCAGGCACAATCACTTTATACTCTAGTCTCTAAGGTAGACAAAGGTGCAAGTACATTGTTAGAGAGAATAGGAAAAGTGTCTTCTAACGGAACTGTACCGAAGTCGGGGGATAAGAAAGTGCGTATGGGTACTGCAACAATGTCTAACGTGACCAGTAAACCTGAACCTGAGGAAGAAGAAAAGTTAGCTAGAGATTTTCACCAAATGAGTCGAGCTGTTACAGATGCCTTGACAAAGCATGGCTTCATGACTATGGACACACCACCAACACCAATGGAAGTTTCCACTTCAACTGCAATAGAAGACACTTCAGAAGTGAATGGAACAGACCAGAGCTTAGCAACTGTCTACAAAAATGCACTTAAAGATATGCAGTTCCTCAGTTGTGATATCGAAGGTTAGTATGCCTGTGCAAAGTTTGAATATGTTCTTATTCAGGGTGGCTTGAGACACTCGGGATACTTCCGTTATTTTTCCTATCTAGCCTACTATTGAACCACTTCGAGCATGCATCTACACCAGGGGTGCCCAACTTAATTTAGAAGTGGGCCACATGGCATAATTATTCAATGTTGGCGGGCCACATATATACACGAATATAGTCGGTTATTCTATATCTATATCAAATTCACCGTCAGAAAATGGTCTTCCCCCCACTGCTAGTAATTGTGTGCAACAAGAAAACTAGCGCGGACAGACGCTTGATTCTCATTAACCTTCTTTTTAAACATACTGTGCTGCGATACAAGATTTTTCATAAGTTTATTTACCTTTTCTATTCGAATTAATCCTTTATTTATGCATTTATCACACTCGTTTTTGTGCTTCGAGTCATGATACCTTTGCAAGATAACTAAAAGGGTGAAACATATTTGCGAGGACATTTGGTAAACCAGTAGCATTTGTTGTTTGTGCCAGGGACCTCGCCAATTAGTAAATCGGACGTCGCCACAGAAAACAATAATACCACCCCTTCCTCGGCTTCCAAGAAACTAGGCTTGACCGAGAACAAAACTAGACGTAGATACAAAAGAATTCTGATAATTGTTTGCTGCGAAGTCTAAAATATAGTTATACACATATCCACCGAATAAATTTCAAAACGATGTGCTTTCAGATAAAACTGATTTTTTTTCGTGGGTTTAGTCGTGTGACTAGAATGTAAGTGGGAGGTGTGGGCCAGATGAAATGGCTTGGCGGGCCGCATGCGGCCCGCGGGCCGTATGTTGGGCACCCCTGATCTACACTGTACACTGGCCAAGTTTAAAAAAATATAGGCCTAGCTTTGTAATATGTCTGCTTTTTTCATGTTTTTGTCACTAATAACACGAATGAAATGGATGTCGGTGTTATTCACCGAATTACGGCGTTTAGCGGAAAATTCATTTGATTCAATTTTGAAATTTTCTACTTCGTACATTGTTCAATTTTTGTTTTTTTCTCATTTTGTTAAATAAAATGAGTCCTACTTATTTCAGTATTATTGTGATTTGCGAAATTCACAGACGTCTACTAATGGGACACTCTGCTGAGATAAAGACCACCTAGGCCTATACAAATATAAACAAACAACAGGAAAATTGTTTATTTTTGTGAAAACAGTGTGCATGAAACAGGCCCTTTCATAAGATGTGAGGTCAGCACAAGAGTAGTTAGGGTAGGAAAACTTTAAGTGCATATGTTCAGAATATTTCATCCAAATTAGTCTAAATATCCATTTAGATTGTAACTCTCACACCACATTCAACAGACGAAGAAAACAAATACAAATCACAGCTGCACAAAACACACTTTATAATGGTAACGGATTATCAATAAACTTTGCATAGGCCAATTGACGAGTGGTGATTTACCCACCCCCTGACGTAACGAAGGAACGTGGCCCCCATAGTTGGGACGAATCCGCTAACTGATGCGCATACACGCGCTTAATGTACGACACTTATCTCGTTCTTGCTGTTATAATATTCACTTTGCAGGTATAACCTATAGGAAAGCGTATTTAGTTCACATACCAGTGCTCAATATAAAGGTTGATTTCAAAGTTATAGACCCAGTAGTTAACTTGTTATAACAATTCCCGCTTCAAGAGGATAAAATGAGCAACGCGTGTTTTGTTTTGTCAACTTCAATTGGCGAAAAACTAATGATCGGATTTTGACGAGAGTTTCTTAAGCATGTGTTCCAATAATGTGAGACAATAATCAAATAAACTTTCTAGATAGAAATTGCTCAGAACGAAAATTCATAGCATGCAATAATATGCATGGTGTAGCGGTTGGGCCTCAAAAGTAGCGGTTTTGACCGTGAAACTAAGCACCTTGCATATTAGTGCATGCTATGAATTTTTGTTCTGGGCATTTTCTATCTAGAAAGTTTATTTGCTTATTGTCTCACATTATTGGTACGTATTCTTAAGAAACTCTCGTCCAAATCCGATCATTAGTTTTTCGCCAGTTGAAGTTGAAAAAACAAAACACCTTGCTCATTTTATCCTCTTCAGTGCGTGAATTGTTATAACAAGTTAACTACTTCGTCTATAATTTTGAAATAACCTTTATATTGACCACTGGTATGTGAACTAAATATGTTTTCCAGGTTAAATCTTAAAAATGAATATTATAACAGCTAGAACGAGATAAGTGTGGATGTGTTTTGCGTGGATCCGTCCGGACAGTAGGGACTTTTCCCAACTGCTAGTCACGTGACACAGTACTCGGCGCAAGCTCCGCCTATCACCACTCGTCAATTGTGTTGCAGGAAGGTCCATGCGTGCAGGCCTATATATTCATTGTTGACGTCCAGTCCAATAGGGAGTATTGTCACGTGTGACAATTACAACTATTACTGACAAAACTACAAGAGAGTTTCTTTATTTTGATTTTCAGTAGGCCTACTACTGGTACCAATTAATAATTACCGTATATATTGAAAAATGTTGGAGAATAGTTGAACATTTACCTAAACTCCATCATCTGAAACATTCTACAATGACGAGCAATTACAAACATGAGCATTTTTGCTCTCAGTATGACTGCCACGGACACTGAATGCAAGCACTGTATACAGGTTAAACGTAACTGCATGTTACCGTACGATAGAGCTGTACCCCCAATTTTGAGTGCATGTAGTATAACTTGACTAATATGGGGCAAGTGTGCCACTAGGTGTAATACACCCTAAGTCCCCCTTTGATTAGTGGTCATCTATGCTTTGCAATTACCTAATATGTTTGATAGGCCGACTACTAGAACGTGATTTTTTAATTTGTTGCCTTGATTAACATTTTCTTTTGTTTCACTGCACTTTTAAGTTTGGTTGTAAGTTAATAATTTGAGTAGGATATGTTGCCTTGTAACGTTCAGTTGCTTATTTATTTTAGTGGACGGTCCTGCCTCACATCACTTCGCCAATAAATTTAAAAAAGCAAACCCTCCATCTGCTAAACAGCTGATGCGTATTGCACAGGAAATGGCAACGTTATCAACTTCCCTGCCTCTTGACCTTGGTTCTTCGATATTTATTCGCACAGTAAGTAAGAATCCAACGTACACTACTAGACACAGGAAAGACAACTTTTTACGTTCTAACTAAGCAATAACAAAAAGTGGGATTTTCTATCGTTTGGTCCAACCCATTCATTACTGTAGTGTGATTGTTGTTTTATATGCCCTACTAAATAGTAAATACTATAGTATAGTAATGTTATGTACTAAATGTATTATGTATTTTGCTAGCATTGTTTGTGTTCTATCCCCCAACCCCTAATCAGAAGTTTGGCCTTCAGATTGCCTTCCCACACAATAATAAAATTCAGTTTTTTTATGTGTGCAGCATCCCTTACTTCTTGTAATTCCTATGCAATTGTATTGTAGTAGGCTAAGTTATTTATTATGTTTCCATATTGTAGTATTTTAATGAAAAAACTTACTGGTACATACAGTACTGTTTTACTATTTAATGTTCATTCAAATACTATTTCCAAGAATTTATTATTAGTATTGTTTGTAATATGTGGTATTCTGTAGGTATGTTGTCAGTGTCAAAGAAGCATGCTAAAAATGTGTACTACTTGTTGCATGTTGCTTTTTAGGGTAGCCAGACTGATATGATAGATTTGGAAATGTGGTACGGAAATGAGCTTCTCGACTAGCAAAATAATCTAACGTTTGTTTCGACTCACAATTCCCTTGATAGGTTCTAGCCAACTGCCGATGACTTTGGATGGCTCATAGTCACAAGTATTTGCAGGCCCTTGACTTCAAATAATTGTTGATTTATTGATGTACGCCTACTAACTGTTATGTGATTTGCCCATTTACTAATTGGCTTTAGGCCTACAGTAGCATCACTACTTCTTAAATCCATAAAAACTGTGATAAACTCCAAAAATTATTTACCAAATCATACACATCTAATTTGATAAGGCTTATCATTTTTATGTTTTCACAGGATGATGCAAAATGCACTTTACTTCGTGCACTTATCATAGGGTGAGTCTATTGTATGATATTGTTATTACTGTCTATTTTGTGGAGTGGTTTTAATTTAATATTTTTTGGATTTGTGTTTTAAATAGGCCAGAAAGCACTCCATATACAAGTGGCTGTTTCGTTTTTGATATCTACTTCCCACCTATGTTTCCTACTGTACCACCAAATGTACACTTATGCACCACTGGCTTAGGCCTTGTCCGTTTCAACCCAAATCTTTACGCAAATGGCACAGTCTGTCTGTCACTTTTGGGAACGTGGAAGGGAATGGCAGGAGAAACCTGGAATGCTGCCGCATCTACTTTACTTCAGGTAAGAAACATATTCTAATAACCATATTACCATAACCATATTATCAAGCGAGCAAATACAAACTTGCTTGCAAAATCTAACGTATCAAAGCGTAGGCAACGGTAGCGTATTTCCAGACACAAAGCACATTGTTTAGAAATAACTCATTGTTCCTCTGAAATTGAAGTTCAGGGAGAAACACGACATTTTCTAAAGTTTGTACTGTATTTATGTGGTCAACCTTCAGTCTATTCTTCCTCAGAGTAGCCCGGCTCAAAGAGGTACGGTTTCGCCCCAAACATCGCTCTGACAGTAAATGTGAAACCCAGGCCGGCCGGCCTCACTACCTGACGCCAAGTGACGTCACGCGTAGTGACATGGACAAGTGAAAAAGTGAATAATTCGTAAACCCTGTGATAGATTTCTAAAATTCTTTTCTGTATGGCTGTAGAACTGAAAAATAGAGATAATATCTTGGGTGTTTTCAAAATAAGACTGGGGCTTTAATCATTTAATAGTCATAACTTGTAACGTACTGCATACCTAAATAAATGTAACACCTTTCAGTAGAGGTGTTAGTTTTTTGCAAAGCATAATAAAACAAAAAGTGTTATTTGATGCGTTACACCTTTTTTGTTCGCATATCACCACATACTATATAAATAGGAGTGGAAATCAAATCATGATATAAAACAAATTCTGTGAATAAAACGAATGTTGGGGTTTTTCGCTAAATAAGAACATTTTCAGTCCAAAAAATTAAATAACAGCCAATGAAATAACAGCCAATTTGGCATATTTATTTGCAATATTCAAATGCATATTGCCATCAATCATTCATATTCTAAATTAAAGTGTAAATATTGAAACAAGATTTCTAACTTCTGCGAAGTTAACAGTCCTTGTTAATTTGGCGTTGCCATTGCCTACATACATGCAATTTAAATAATCATTATTTGAGTTTTATTGCGTATTAAGCCCAGTTTACGATTGGCGTCAACTTGAATCGTCAACCGGTAATAGATTCACGTTAACGTTTTTGATTCACGATTCGACGGCAACTGAAGCAGCGTCGGTACTCATCGGTGAACTTCGTTGATCTTCGTTATTGCACGGCCATCTCTACACGTTGTTCCCAAAGTTGTGATGTAGAGCATTCTATGGTTTTATGTAAACAACAGCTGTTTGTGGTTGTCATTTAGAGGTTATTATTTGTGTGCCAGTGAACATCAACAAAATCAAAAGAAGAAAATGCTTTCTTTGAAAATCGAACAGATATTTGTTTGGAACCTCTTTGGTGACATGTGAATGTGCATGCGCGAGCGTCAAATGTTAACGCCAATCGTCAAAGTTGGAATGAGTTGAACTTTGACGTTGACGGTTCAAGTTGACGGTTGACGCATTTCTGCAATCGTGAATGCTTCCATATGAATATACAGGTTTATCAAGGTGATGAAGTTAAAGTTAGCGTTGACGCCAATCGTACACTAGACTTTATTGATCAGTTCACTGTTTTCCATTGTGAGGAATGCAAACAAAATAAAAACATACAGGCCTAACACCACTTTTTGCATTTTTTAAAATTAAATTTAGGAAAAAATTAAACAATTGTCAAACACCTGTAGGACCTATCAGCCACATGTATGCTGAAGTTTGTTCTCATTTTTTACAGGTGCTAGTATCAATCCAAAGCCTGATCTTAGTCCCAGAACCTTACTTCAATGAGCCTGGTTTCGAGGCATGCCTGGGTACAGAGAAAGGAAGATCTTTAAGTATGCAGTACAACTTGGAAGCAATGACTAACACAATCAAACATGCAATGATTGCACACATAGAGAGGCCTGCCTCTGGATTCCAAGATGTCATCCATACACATTTTAAGATCAAAGGCAAAAAAATTTTGGAGGTAACAATAATCCATTTTTTGTCAATCTGTGTTTTCCTTTGATTTACGTATAAAGGCTAGCATGCATTTGAATACAGTATCTTGATATAGGCCTTTCATGCATTTCATGACGGTTTTGTAAACACAAAAATAGAAATGCAAACTTGTGTGGTAACATTTGCATTTTTTTAACCATACTTATAGGAGTATTTGATAGGTTAGGGAATATTTAGAAGGTTTTGAGAATAATATGGGAGTACTGGCTATTTTGAGGATAGACCTTTAAATGGAATACAGTAGTTCCTCGTTAATTCAAACTATTGATGGAGTCCCAGAAGAAGATTTAGTGCATAGTGTAGTGCATAGTGTGAATGTTCTTTAAGTTCAAAATTTTGTAATACAAATTGGTATTACATTACGGACAACATAACCAAAACACACAAGATATAAATGAACTATCGGTTAGTCTAATACAGAAAAGTATAAATCTTATCCTAGTGCCATTAGAAGAAATCTTCAACAGTTCCCTTCAGTCTGGGACCTTTCCAAGCTTCATGAAACTAGCAAAAGTCATCCCTATTTATAAAAAAGGAGAACACAACCAACTTAATAACTACAGACCAATCAGTATCCTCCCGGTATTTTCAAAAATTCTAGAAAAAATAGTAGCTTATCATCTGCTAAATTTTTTTCAACATAACCAATTACTGTCAAAACACCAGCATGGTTTTTTACCCGGCAAATCAACTGATACCGCAGCAGCAGAGCTACTAGAAAAAATTCAATACTCCCTTGACCTTGGACATGACACACTAGGCATATTTTTTTACCTAAGCAAGGCGTTCGACTGTGTCGACCATAAACTGCTGATTGACAAACTTCATCATTATGGAGTCAGAAGGATTGCGGGCGAGTGGTTTTCATCATACCTAAGCAATAGAACACAACAAGTAGTCATCAATGGCGATCCAACTAAGAAATCAAGCCTGGGTGAAAACAAACAAGGCGTCCCTCAAGGCTCGGTTTTGGGACCACTTCTATTTCTCATACTAATGAATGACCTACCATCATACTGCAGCAATATTCCTCTTAAAGATCTTACAAACATATTCCTTTATATGATCCTCTATGCTGACGATACCAGTATAATAATATCAAGTCCAGCCTCTAACCTTACAACAACATTAATAGAGAAAGTTATAGCTGTCATATGTAACTGGTTCCGAGCCAACAAACTATTTCTCAACGAAGATAAAACTCAGCTGCTGAAATTCAAGCTAAGATCTAGTACATACCCTAGCCCAACTAATATCACAATCAATGACAAGACCGTAAGCACCATAGACAACTGTTAATTTTTAGGTATCAACATAGACGATAAACTCACCTGGCAAAAACACGTGGATAGCCTGTGCAAACGCTTAAATTCTAGCTTGTATGCCCTCAGAATACTTTCTACATTGTCGAGCCAGGAAACAATTAGAGTAGCTTACTTTGCAAACTTCCATGCCACAATGTCTTATGGATTACTATCATGGGGAACAACAACTAAGCATCAACTCCAACGTGTACTGATATTACAAAAACGAGCAATAAGGATTATGGGAAACTTAAGAAGAAGGGACAGCTGCCGAGCAAAATTCAAGGAGCTTTCTATCATGACTGTAACTAATACCTACCTGTATAAATCCTTATGTTTTGTAAAATCCAACCCAAAAATATTCACAAACAAAATACATCACGCACACAACACAAGAAACAAAGAATTACTACAATACCCCACACATAGAACAAAAAATTTAGAAACACACCTATACTATATGGGAAGGAAAATCTTCAACAAAGTATCATCATTTATGAACACAGGCTTGCCCCCAACATCATTAAAACATGAATTTAAAAAGTACCTCCTTGCAAATCCCTACTACAACTTGGAAGAGTTTCTGAGTTCTCTACCTACCACTCAAGTGTAAACGTTTCCCTAAAACGGGCGTCTTATCTCACCTGACGAGAGTCTGTCAACTGTTCATATATAAATTTAAAATATGTTAAGATATTATGGTAGGGTGGAAGAACAAAAATGTATTTTTTGAACCTCGCCTTTTTTTCTTGTAACCCTGTATTCATACATGTTAACATGAAAAATAAAGAAATACTTACTAGTTTTTAGGGTCCCTTGAAATTTGAATTAAAGGGGGATTGCTGTATATTCAATTGATCTCTTTTCACTTGGCAGGGAATTTACAAATTTTTGCCATGTGATGTCGTGTTCAGTTTTTATAGACAATTTAAGAGACAAGGCAGTTTAATTTAACTTCCGATAATCTTTGAAACATTGTCATGCACTGTGTGACAAAAAATTCAAAATTCATGCATGTATAATGTGATTCATCTAAAATATAATATGTCAAGTACCCTAATTACTGGTACTACTGTACTATAAATCAGTGGTTCCCAAACTGTGGTCCACAAACCCTGCCACATTTCCACAATGGTTTTCTAGACTCATATTGAGTTTGGGTATTATTACACAATATATACCACTATCCCGAATACGTAGTATTATTCGCATTGATAAATTATTGTTTGCATGAAAAGAGAATTCAGCTCGGAACTATAGAAAGAGGCACAAACATAATTATTAAAAGTACCTAGCGGTCAAAATCGCGCTACTTTTCTTGGTAGGCTACAGCTATAAAAATTGTGTGCTACAGCTTCAACTGCATTTAACATTGCATGTTACAGGGGTCCCTAAATAAAAATGTACCATGCATGAAAACTGCTGATAACAGTGTTAACCTTTTGGAAGTTGAATGCATTTTTACTTGTAACTGCTCCCCTGGCTTATTTTTTCATTTATTTTTAATTACTAATTTGTAATTACTCAGTAATTACAAATAGTTATTAGTTACTTATACATCTTTTTCTTTTGGGTTTAATTCTGCTTCCAATGTAAAAGGTCCAGGGATAATTCCTGGTTCGTGCTGGGGTTTTTAACTTAGTAAATTGACTTAGTTAAATCTATGTATATAGTAGCTTTGAAGCCGCCATAGCCACAAAGCACATCAATAAATGGTAGGCCTATAATGTCTCCCCACTGAAAATCAATTCTGGTAACTGACAACTGCCCAGTATTACAATGTCCATCAAACCTTTGAAATCCTCCAAATAGCTTATTTGCTACATATAACTTTCCTATTTGTTGATTGTAGTACTGGCTCATAGTAGACACTAGACAGTAAAAAAAATCTAGGCTATTTAATTTATTTGTGAACTAATATTATCACTCCCAGTAGATGATGCACTGTCTTGCACACTTAGTGGTCCGCAGTTGCTTAAAGTAAGAGAAATACTCCATAGCCACTTGTTTGAGCGGGATTCTAGTGTGCTGAAGTGTGGCAAGCATGGTTGACGTAAGGCCCAATATGTATTATGACATATTTAGTAGGCTACTAGCTTGTTTTCACCATGGCAACGACCAATGGCAAGCCTGGATGCCATGGATAAAACAAGTTATTAGCTCTCTATAAACATTTCATAATTCAGGATCTTAAGATTTAATAAAAGATTTGTTTGTTGATTTGTTGTGTATGTTGTGTGTTGATTTCTTCGTTCCTTCTCTTGCAGGAAGTTAAAGAATTCATGGCAACCAATTCAAGCAAGGATCTTGTTAAGGCATATGGAAAATTAGAAACTCAACTGAACAAACTCACGACGTCTCAGTAAACTCTCTAATTTGGACTTGCAAAGAAACCTACCTAATACTAGTGATGTGTTGACTTAACTCTTTACTAGTTGCACTGGATTTATGCTACTATTTGCTACCAGTAGTAAAGCATTTTATTCAGTCACGTAAAGAGTGTCAAGCAAAGGTATATTATAAGACTGACAATATTGACTGAAAGGTATCAAAATGCTCAACAAATGTGTTTGAGATAGATCTCATAATAATTTATAAGTATTTATTATAGTAAACTTACTTTACTCAAATTATGTCATGTATTTGTTTCTTTGCTTTTTCTCGATCCATTCTTTGGGAGAGTAAAAGAACGAGTTACAACAAGCTGTTCATTATGCCATTGATTAGAATGCCAGTATTGGCTGATATTATTACATACTTTGTACAGACAAATATATGTAGGCCTAGAAGCATGCTACAAACACTCGTAACATTTGAAAGGCCAAATTTGCCAAACCAATACAAATTTGCACAACTATCTTTAAGCTGTTCTTTAAAACTAACTAATAAGTGTAAACTAAGGCTAATACACAATTATTAGAGCCCCTAAAATTCGCGATCGTGAAATCGTATACTTGTTGTTAATATTGCTTTATTTGTTAAAATAAAGACATTTAATAGTGAGAATAATCAAAAATATAAAAATTAAAATGTGAAATTGGCATTATACTTTATAGCACTGCAAATAGCTATATTTCCTGCTTTCGTTTGTAGTGAAATAAATTTTGGACCGTTTTTCCATATCGGGGATAAGAATATTTATTTCGCCAACACGTTTTACTTTGCGCAAACGTGTACAGTAGGCCTAGCGTGTGTAGTTCGTACATTGTATCACTGGGCACAGCAAAAAATAATAACACCACTAAACTCCGAAATCGTCGATTTTTAAAGTGAAATTTAGAAAAAAATTAACCCACTTTCACGGGGCTCTAGTAATTACCCTATGCAAACCTTTTGCCTCTAACATTCCATAGATTTGTGTTGTGGAATGTTGCATTAAATGTGGAATCTTTGACCATTCGAAATTGCTTGTAAGCCTACTTAATATTTATAATTAATGGGGATGACATGGAGAAGTAAATTATGAATTCAGCTTTGGAGGCTTGGGAATCGAGTAGGAATCGATACGTACCTCAAATAAAAAAAATTAGGTTGACTTTTGACGTAGTCCTAGTCCCAATAATTTTGCGACGACACAGCAAATTCAAATTCCTACAAATATAATGTTAATGTGTCCAGCTTTTAGCCATCATTTTGTTCAGTTTTCTAACTAATTTACATGTAAAATAAAGTTTTACTTCAGCGAAAAAAACAATTGACAAGAGATTAGATTTTACATCGTTTCCTTACTGTATTTTTATTGCATACTAAACTACAATACCTTGAATCGAAATACGCCATGTAAATTGCCAATCAAGTTGCAGTTATCTGTACCAACACAACTCATGTCATTGCCAGCACTGGCAGACAAAATGACTTCTAGTTCGTATTTTGTGTACATACAGTCATACACAGTTTTGAGTAGGAAAGGAATTAATTCGTACAAAATGCATTGAGTACTACTACTAAACAAGTCTGTCAAAAATCTAGTACCCGATGTCATCCCTTATTACTAATTTAGTAATTAGTAGTAGGCCCTATACAATTTTGTGTATTGATGATCTGATGAAATAGTGGATACTGTATGTAGAAATTCCTTGGTGCCATTGATGTTATGTGCCTTAAAGTAATACACTATAATTTTAAAGCCCGCTCCACACGTTGCGTGTATTTGACGAAGTTGGAACAAAAAATCGAGCAAAAAATTACTGTTTGTATATTCGACGCAACGTGTGGATGGCTTTTCGTACTGCGTTATTGGTGTTGCGAGGTTTCCCATCGCAAGTCGGTAAATCTGGCACAAGTCAAAGGGGGACGAAGGTTTTTGAAGGCCACCTGCGTGCGCACAAATTTTCTCGTCTTCCCATCCAGACGTATCGTCGCATCCCCAAACATATTCGTCAACAGTTCCATTTTTGAGCAACTTTCAGTACTTTCTCTCGTTCCGTCGACTGTAGATGTTTTATTTATAAATGGAGTGGACAAATAGTGTTACTTTAGAGTTTTTAAATCTTTACGAAAATGAGCCCGCGATATGGAATCTTAAGCATCCTCAACATAAAATGCATAATGAAGTTAATGATGCTTTGGTTAGAATTGCAACTTCTATGAGTGTCCAGTGTTGTCCACCATCTCCTTTTACGCAGTTTCTTTTTCTTTTTTAACAATAACCCACAACTCATAACAACATGAGCGGCACTTACAGCGATGAGTTCATCTTCACTGTCCATCTTCAACTGATTCTTTTACTGCACAAATCTAGCGTCTGTTCTCAACTCGGATGTTCGACGAATACACGCAACGTCTGGAGGGTGCACAGAGACGAAGTGTTTCGACCCATGTACACGAAAAGGACACGACAAAGTTTATTCGCCAAACACACGCAACGTCTGGATGTCAAGGCGAAGTGTATTATTGCTCCCTGTCGAACACCCGAAAATATTCGCCATAACGCTACTGCGACGAATACACACAACGTGTGGAGCGGGCTTAACAGTAATATAATACATAATAATAATAATAATAGTGAATAATGATTATGCTAGTTTTATGTTTAGTTAAATCACTTAGAACTAGTTGACATTTGTCTACGTACAACATGCTCACACTGATTTTGAACGAGTTTGAAGCGGTATACAATAATAAATTAATAATACAAGCATATAAGAATAAGCATAAAAGAATGGCTGAGAAAGCCACGCTCTCTGCATAGGGAAAAAAAATATGTGAGGAAATTAGTTCAAATTACCCGTAGTATTGTATTCCTATGGTTGTGAATTTAATTTTGAGTCATGCTTAGGTCATCACTCATTATTCACCATTGTCATGCACCACATGTCCAGAGCAAATTTAATTTCCTTAAATATCGATGATGGGGTTCTAAAGGTTCTAAATCAAATATTCTAAACAAATATTACATTTTTTTAGTGGCGTATTACTTTTGATAATATTGTATTGTAAAGTTTAATTTTATAGTAATGTCAAAGTCCTTAATATAGCACTAGACCTCAACCTTTAGAGCATTTTTGACAAGAAACTCCCCGTTTTTATTGGCAAAACATTTTTGGTAGCGATCCTAGTGCTGAGATTTTAATCTGAGTCATGGAAGAGTCAATAAAAAAGTTTTTGTCAGAGAAACATCTTGATTAGCTCTGAGTTAAGCCAGATCCGCTTCGTATGGCAGTGTTGTCTTCATTTTGCTGCCTTTGTATTCTGCCAGTTTGTTTTTATTTCTCTGCTTTTATACTCAAAACATGAGTTAGATTTCTTTCAAATCTATTCTCCCAACTTACGTGACGTTATCTTGCTTGTGGCTGGAAATTTATACATATGCTACCTACATCATTTGTATTGTTTGACATTTTCAAACAGTTGGAAAACATAACAGTTTCTTTTATGTTCTAATCAACTCCAATATGTAATTTTTGTAAATATGTACTATGTATGTAATAATACTATATTTTACTTCGGGCCGGTCTTACAATCTCCTATTAGGAAAGTTATTTGTAGCAATTAAGCTAGTATTTGGATGAATTCAAGAGTTTTGATTGGTCGTTGCCATGGAGAAAACAAGCTATTCGACGAATAAGTAGTTATGGGACATTGTAAGACAGGACCTTAGTGGTGCAATGTGCTTGTTGAAACTCTACATTAGGTATACCGTACTCACCGAAATACATAGAAATCTAGGCTAGTAAAGAAACCTTTATCAACACCACTTCCCGTTAGTTCGTGAGTTGTTCATCTGTAAATCTAGATTCAACATGTCTGCTTGGTCATATTAGGTGTATTGCCTATTGACACTTTTAAATAGTAGTGCTTGATCGTAGGCAGAGAGGAGATTATAAAAAAGAAAAAAACGATATATATTATTGACTTTGCTAAACGCACTCTAACTTTAGTGCAGGTTTATGTCAAGTCTAGAACTTACAAAGAGTTTGTTTTGTATAGTTTGAAATGTGCAAGTCTTGATAGGCTACCCGTTTCCCTTAGTAGCTTTCATTGGTTATAGAAGTTGCGAAGTCACTTGGTACGCTGAAAGGCAATAGGAACTCACAAACTAATGCGAAGAGGTGTAGATAAAGATGTCTGTACTATCCATGATTTGTACATATGACACAGTTCAATTATGTAGTAGGTATGAACTGGGTATAAGTATAAATAGCCACCGCCTGAAGGAAACTATCCATGTACAGTACTGATTGCGATGCCCATTTGCAAACAAAATCATTATTTTATTTCATTTGTATTAAAAGTTAAAAATGTGGTTAGGTACTTGATCCATCACAATCACTGTTAGTCAAGTCATAACATACATATAATGTAAATTCATATTAGTTTTTACTTTCATGCATTCTGCTAGCATTTCTATTCACATATTGTGGAACAGACAGTGATAATAGCTTTACACTTTACAGACTACTAGGAATAGGCCTACAGTCGTGGTCCCCCAGACATCGAATCAGGGAAATCGTTTTCTTGTTTTCCATTGGAAATGTAAAAAGTCACTAAAAGTCACATTAGGGGTCTGCGGGGCCCCAAAAGTTTGGGTAGTTGAGTTGTTTATACCCAAAATAAGCTCTCCAACCAACCAAAATGGGGCTTTTTCGAGTACTTTAAAAAAAGTACCCGAAAAAGTTCCACGAAGTTACTTATTTAAAAGATCGTTAATAATTTTGTGTGTGTACTGCCATGTCTGACAATTGAAGACAATTATAAAGATACGTTTTTTGCTTGTCCGATTGTTTTTGGCCAACCTGTTGCATTGCCATCTTACAAGGTATTATGTGATTTGCGGGGGGGTGAATATTATAAATATAACACTTCTGAGACATGTCAGAAAATTTTCAGTGTCAAATTTGAAAAAAAAAACCCTTTTGTTATTTTTTAAACATTTACTTAAGTTATTTTTATTTATTTCGTTACCCGACTCGATCCGAAACCTGAAGTTATTTGTACTACCTGTAGCTGGCCCGAACCTAAAAAGTACTACCCGCAGACTCCTAGATAAGATCGTGGTCTTATTTTTTTTATCAGGGAATAATTAACGTTTCCAAAACGGTAATTAAATAAAACATTCACTTGTGTACACGCTATTATGAATTTTAGTAATTGAGTGTACGTTGAGCGCACAAGCCCCAATCCCCCCAAGTATGGGTTCCCAAACCACTTAAATCTAAGCGTGATGTCAGCATCTCGGTCGGTCGATCTGTTTCAATTTCCGGGCGACCACGACTATGTGTGATAGCAGTTCTTCGAAAGCTTCATGTTCTAGGTTCTCTTTCGCTTTGTTTTAGGGTTTACAGATTATATGACATAAAAAATATGCATGTTAAAATTGTTAATATTATATAGCTGCCAGTGATATCCTGTATGTGTATTTGCTACATTGCATACTTTTAAGCAGATCGGTTAAACTTAACAGTCAATGTAGCTACCAGTTAGTATTTACTTGTCCATTTCAACTAAGTTTTACCTGTCAAGTGTGCCAATAATATTGGTGCATTTGGTATTGTTTGTGTAAGAAATTGGCAGATAGCTATCAGTAACACTTTCTGCCATCCCATGCTGACTGACGTACAATCTTGCTGCCGAGCCACATGGCCAAACATCGCACACTCGAACATGGCAGCATGGAAGCTAATGAAGGTATCCTTTTCAGTGTGTGCTTGGTGGGCGGCATCAGCACATGTTCTTCTAGCCATTCTAGTAGAATATTTCAGTACAACTTTTTGAATTTTGAAGGTGCATATTGAATAAAAATATAATTGGGTGGTGTTGTATATACAGTAAAGGCTCGTGTACATCCACTTTGCGTACGCGTGAAAATTATAGAAAATTATAGAAATTACGTTAGCCGTTCCCATCGAATGTTGATAATTTTCTTAAGTAAACGTAAACTAATCGGAGCTCACGAATTTCCCACCAATAGGGAACTTGCAACTGACTTCACAGCCGAACTAGAACAATGTATCAAATGAATCAAACTGATAGACAAACAAGGAGCTGTCAAAATAATAAAATTGCAACATTATGAAGAAAACGAGGTACGGCGATAGTAACTGCTCACCCGTTAAAACGTTTAATTATGGGCAACCAGGTTGTGAGTGTTTTGTATGTTTCTTGTTTGTTTTGAAGATTTGTTTTCAAAATAGAAATGTATAGAAAAGAAATGTTGTGATGTGGTTTGGTTTGACACTTCGATAAAGAAACAATGTAAGCTGTTGGTATGTTTGCTCTCTATTGCGCATGCGCCAATTAACCAAATTCTAGAAATTGGATAAAAGTTGGAGTTGAATCAACTTTTCGCGTCGTGAAACGTACGTTAATTTTCCTAATTTCAATGTGCATGGTTAATTGTAAATTCAATATGGCCAACTCGCTAATTTCTGGAAGTTACGTACGCTAAGTGGATGTAGACGGGCCTTTAAACCTTTTTAATTCGAATTGCTAGGAACCCTTAAAACCCCAGTTTGCATTACAAAGTTTCAAATTAATAACATTTTAACATTAAGTGTTATGCTGTAACCTTCAGCAGGGACTTGTTCACTACTTTGAATTACACATAAATTTGAATTAAGAGAGTTTGAATTGATGAAGTTTTACTGTAAACTAACGAAAATAATATTGAGGGATTAATATTGCTACAATTATCATTCATCTTGCATTTTGTAAATATAATAAATTATAAATAAATTCACATTTAGAGTCTACCCACTCAGTAACAACTAACAGGACTGATTTTCAGTGGAAGACTTTTAATTTAAAGCGACTAAACCAACCCTGTAGGCTCCTAACACCATCGAAGAGTGAGCGATAAGCCGATAACCAATCAGAGATCGAGATTTTCAACTTGTTAATTCATATCAGAAACAGTGCTCGATTTGAAGAAATGAAATTGGTATTCATAAATGGGTATTCAACAAGTAGCGCTGTCGTTACACATTGACATTGTGTATGTAAACTTGGCCTTTCACAGATAAAATATGTACTATGTGCATTGATGCAGATAACTTCAATTTTGGTTAACCGTCTTTGCTGACACACGGATAAAATGTTTTCAGTATTGGTGCCATCACATGATTCAAATGTCAACACTTATTGGCCATATGCCGTGAAATGTATATAAATGTATGTACTGTATGTGTATGTGTAATTGGAAAATGTTTTCTGCACTGTCACACGTTTTCTATCTATTTTCTGAAAGTGTTTTGGGAAAATTATTTTAAGTGTGTCAACAACTCGGAAACATGAATAACACTTGTTTTCAAAAGATCATTCCCATGTGTTGCTGGCAAAAGTGGATATCCATATTTTTTTATATAATGATTAACTACAATGAATGTTTGAGGGTTCTTGAGAGTGTGTAAGTAAGTGTATAATTGATTTCAATTTGAAATTAATATATTCGATATTGAAGTGACTTATAGTTATTATATAATATACAGTAATATGTTTTTAACCATTTGTGAACAATCATAATCAAAATACATTTTTTTTTTTTTTTTTTTTTAGAAATGCTTTGCACTACTAGACATACAGTAGAGGCATTTTCCACTAAATGTTAATCTAAATATAAACACTACTATGCATTTTTTTTTTTACAGACTGCTATGTAAAATTACCTACACTAGTGTATGACCCTACACTAAAACATAGTATATGTGTTATCTGTGCTACATTGGTAAATGGTAGAAGTGTTGATTCGTTATCTGCAATTATTTTTTAGTGATGCTTTATTATAAATAATGGATTATGTTGCGAGGCCCTTCCCTATTTTTCAATTTGTTTATTAATAATAGATAACGTGTAGGTAGGTGTATAACCACAACAAAAGCTAAAATATAACCTACTTTAAGATAAGAAATTTTGAGGCCACATAATTCTACCATGGCCTTGATTTCAGTGAATTGTGATATATTATTACTGGTACAACGTTGTTTGAGAACGATGTTTGTTAATCATTATAAAATATTTTTATTACTCTTAATGACTGAATTAGAATAATTTTTGAAAATATTAATATTTCATAATACTATTTATTTTTAAGTACTGCTACTATGAACAAAAAGTGTGAATTTCTAAAAGTTAAGACCAGCTTCTATAACTCGAATATTATGTGGCTCTGTACTTACAAAAGTGAACACTGCAAGGGAACACTATGAAGTTCAGGTTGTCCACAAAGTGTTAATGTTACTTAATCCAACTGCTTCAGGTGTACAAATTGCAAATGAGTATGGAAATGTTAAAATAGTAATAAACGTTCTCCATTTTGTACACTGTACAATTATTTCAAAATAAAAATATCTAAAGATTACACAATTACAGGCTACCTGATTTAATGTTCCCTGAAATTGTAAAATAAAAAATATTTTATCCTTTACGATGCAGACAAGTTTTTCGAGTTTTCTCATATATTTACTAATTTTCAATTAAATTAAATATTATACAAATATTTGTAGGCCTTAGGCCTACACTCTGCACTAAAAATGATACAGGCTACCTTCATTAGGGAAGTGCTAATAGTTATTTTGAATGGTAAATGGTAAATATTCGATTCAAAATTCAAATACTTACCATTCAATTCAAATTATTCAGTCACGCAAAGTTTTAAAAAAGTGTTGCGATATAAAAGCACGACAATAAGAGTGGCGACATAAAAGTAAAAACGTTGAAAGCGATCATAAGTCGATCGTGACGTCGTGCTGGAATTTGTCCGTGGCCTAACTATCATTGCCATTTTTTTTTCTTTCCATTAAAAACCAACTATTCGTTATACTATTAATTTTGCGGCAGAAAAATATTCAGTATTCGGTATTCAAATTTTTAAACATGAACTATTCGATTCAAACCTGAAAATCACAATTCACACATGCCTAACTTTTGTAGTTTTGTTTAGTAATTTTTATTCATTTGTATATATTTTGATGTGTATATTTCTTTATTACTAGATATGCTTGTTATCATTGTTAGATTTCAGTTATTTTTATAACCTCTCACCTGTTATATTATTTGTTGTAATATATTGGTTTGTATGTTAATTACTATACCTAGTTTTTAGTTCATTTGCTTCCCACTTTCACATCCTTCTTCGTACTTGCTGGCGACCTGAATGTCCACCAACCCCCTATGCCCCAGCCCGCCAACCCCCCTAAATTGGATTCTCTTTATGATGACCCCCGCAATGTGTAATGGATCTGATTTATATCACTAAACTGGTGAATACGTACGTCATACAAAAATAATAAGAATGATATGGTTTAGTACTTACTACTTAGTTGTCACTTTGTGTTTGGAGCTGTGCTCTTTAACTAACTACTACTGACCACCATTTTATTTGAATGGAATAATAAATAATTGTGAGCATTTTCACAATTCACCAAGTACAGCCTCAATCTATGTTGTAGGCTACCAATTAATTAGATGAGCGTAGCGAAGCGGAGTGAATCTCTCCATACAACTCGATCGGCGCTTTGTCTGTGTGTATGTATGTATGTCTGTATGTCTGTGCGCTAAATTTTGTTCGTCGCGCACAGGTCAAACGGCTTGACGTATTTGGCTGAAAATTTCGGTCAACATTTGTGACTACTAAACTCGATGCTGTTAACATAACCAGCAAAATTCGTCAAGATGCCAACCTACAAAAAATTAATAACTGAGAAATAAAATTTGTTTATTTATTTAATTAAATGAAAACTTACCAACGGATTTAAATAATGTTTATCATGTAGGTTAACATAAACCGTACCAACAATTGACAATAATTTAAAAATTGTACGTTTATCCGCCATGTTATAAAAAAATATTGTTTATTAACAACAATAATTTCTTCATTTTTACAGTGTTCCGCCGATATGATTCGCATTCGCGGACTTTTGCAATAAGATGCACATAGTATACACCAAAAATAGCGTACGTAGCAATACGTATGCACTATTATTTGGAATCTCGATAGCTGTCATAAAATGGCTACAATGACATAAGATGCCAACCTACAAAAAATTAACTACTGAAACACGTGTTTTGTTATTTATTTATTTAAATTAAAACTTACACACGGATATTAATGATTTTTTATATGTAGGTCCACATCAATACTACCAACACTCGACATTAGTTTCAAAACTGTTGCTTTAACCGCCATGTTATAAACAAATATTGTTTATTTACGGCAGACATTTTTTCTTTTTTACAGTGTTCCACCGATATGATTCGCATTTGCGGACCATTGAAGTTAGATGCACAAAGTATGCTGCAGAAATGGCGTAGGGAGTCAGACCTTTCTCACTATGTATTTGGAATTTTGATAGCTGTCATAGAATGGCTACAATGGCGTGTTATGTTTTATGACTTTCACGGCAAACATGCAGAAAATAACAACACACTTGGTCGATAATTTAAAAAGCTATTAATATAGTTTAATTTAAATACAAGTTATTGTATAATTAAACAATATAACATTTTAGATATAATCTGTATCTACATTATAGAACTTTCCATACACTGATAGGTTTAGTAGTTTATGAATTGGAGCCTATTGAGTAGACCACGGTCGAATGAAATTATGCGGAAATCCATCAACTTGAAGGTTTTAATTTCTTTAAAGAAAACTTCTTAACGGATTTCAATAATATTTCGTGCATTTATTAGCAACATATCAAGAAATAATAGACTAAAGTAATAAGGTTGTTACTACATCCGCCATCTTGTAAAAAAATCATATGTTTATTATAAAGGTATTTTTTTTTTTTTTAAGAGTAATATCATATGCAAATGATTTATTTGATTTGATACATTGAAAAAAACCGCTCATCTGTCAACGCGGAGCGTTTTCCTAGTTATTACAGAATGGATAAAATTATCAACTCGCATTTTTACTAAACATAACCCATATTTCAATAGTAATTATTTGCAATTGTGTATTTTCTATTTGTTGACACTTTGTACCAATAGCTGCAGTACAACATTTAAGACATTTATTTGTAGTAAGACATAATATATTATGGAATTATTGTGGCAGATATGGCGGAGACACAAAAGAGGGTTGCCAAACACTAGGCCTATCACCTACATGGTTAAATAGTGATAGTGGACCGTTGGGCGTTGCTCATTGGCTCCAGCTGCCGAAATATGCATGTTGTGATGATGTTATTATAAAGCAAACATCTTGCTTATTCAACAAGTAAGTGTTTTTAGGGTACGAGTCGCTCAGAGTATTTTGGTGGGGGGATTTCAGTTTCCCGGGTAAAGTTCACAGCCTTTTCGACGGATTTTTCTTTTCGTCGAGAAGGCTGTACGTTTTTTTCTCTATGGTCAAAACATGGCAGCGTTATTTGACGATGGAGATGAAGCTTTACAAATCGGATTAAATAGCGCCTACGCTACGAAATATAATACGTGGAGGGAAAAAGAAGAATTGGCTAAATGTATGTATGCACGTTTCAGGATACAAAAAGTTCATGTCTAAAATAGGACAGTATTTTTAGACGTCCATAGAGATATTTTGAGGTTAAGGATAGGCCTAGCTTATCTCACGAGGGTTTGGCAAGATTACCCATGGCAGGCCTCTAAAGATTATTCAATTTCACTTTCAGTAGCCTTTTGTTTATCAGTCTCCTGCCAAACAATTTATTATTGTCGCATTAGATTGCAGTAAGTAGATTTTTTTGGGTAATTGTGGAGTGTACTGTTACACTTTTTATGATTACGTACTGATAGGCCTAGGCCTAGGCCTACATAATTTGAAGAAGGGGTAATTCCTTGTTGGTGTTGTTATATCATATATATTCATAAAAAACCAAAGATGAATTACACCTTCGAATACCTCCTTCCCAGTGTTTCTGCTATTGGTTATTCGTACAGTCAACACTAGGCCTATGCCTACTTGACTCTTGAGGCCCTACACTTTTTTAACAAGGCCATCATTTGGTTCTAAGTTTAAACCCCATGACTAGGCCCTAGGTCTACGTTGACCATGCGAGCCGAGCTCATAAGCTCGAGCTGGATATTATGTGAACTGAATTTGCCTGATAAACACCTAAGCTCGAACCCAACTCAGCTGGGTGAAGAAGCCGAGCCAGCACTCTCAAATTGCGTGATAAACACATGCGGACCAAACTGTGTACATACGTACGTTTAGCAAGCGGCTAACCACGCCTTCTTTTTCAGCACGAACCAGACCTGTAGTAGGCCTATTTAGTACGATATCAAAGTCCGTGGTAAACGAATACCGAGCTTATGAGCTCGAGCTGGGCTCGCGTGGTAAACGTACAGTCAATGACACCATCCAATCCAACAGGGGCTGCGTACCAACTTTGACTGCGTTCATTGTGGCTGTGACTGGTGGTGGGGGTAACCCAGTGAACGCAGCAGCTGGTACGGGATACAGTCACAGCAAAAGCAGACAACAGCAGAAATTTTCATTCATAAAAGCAACATTTGCCATGTGCTAATTAACCTTACAACATTACATTAATAATTTAACGCTTATGGGACTTCTAAGTTGAGATTAGGGCCTATATGGTGTTGTGATGTCACTTACTATTTAAACCATATAATCACATATGATATTGTCTATAAATTCACAATTTGCGGTAAAATTATTAGCCATGCGCCCACGCCCCCCTTGACTGCGAAAGCTGGATCTTTTCGGCCCAGTCATCTCAGTGACTGGAGGGGTAACTGCAAGGTAAACTGGTACGCAAAAAGTAGTGACTGCAGCTTGACTGCAAGTCAAGTTGGTACGGATCTCAATCACTGCAGTGAGTGCCAGTCATAGTTGGTACGCAGCCAGGGATATGAGGGATACTAGGGCCTAGGCGGGCCTAGCCTCCTAGGCTGTGGGCTTTCAACTACAAGAGATACAGAGTTCGAGAGCGATCTTCATGGGTTGAATTAATGGTTGAGAGTACTTAGGGCTAGGCCTCAGGGCCTAAAGGAGATGAGAATTATTATTATTATTATTATTATTATTATCCAGGCCTAATATTTTAACCTTAATATTATAACAGGTAGGCCTACAAAAAAAAACAGAATCACGATCAATTAGGCCTAATGCTAATACGTCTAAAATAGGAAATGGTTAATTTTGAATTGATCGTGTCATGTTGCTGTTGTTGTTGTTGGTTATCCTTGCTGTTGGCTGTATGTCTTCATGATCTTGGGCTAGGCTAGGTCTAATGGGACCCTATAATCTGTTTCCCGGTAAACTAACCCAGCGATAAACTGCACCAAGGTCAATTGTCCAGGTGTCTGACATCCCACGAAAGTTCCAAGGCTATTGGGTCTGGTTGATATTGGCGCAGTTTATCGCTGGGTCAGTTTACCGGGGGACAGATTACACTGACCCGGTCTAATGAGTCCCGGCCCCCAAATTGGCGGTTAAAGTTGATACGCTAGACGTGGGGTGGTGCGCATGCCTATGACAAATATTTCACTCATTGGACATATATTTATTTTTCAGTAAAGGCTCGATATGGAGATGGAGCTACTCTTCATGGATTAGGCGAAGATTCCAGCTCATCAGAAGAAGAAGATGAAAATGCCAAAGAGTTGACACAACAGTTAGAAAAGGATTTCTTTAAAACTTTATCTTATCTTAAGAAAAAGGATCCTTGTATTTATGATGGAAATGTCAAGTTCTTTGAAAAAGAATATGCCCCAGATGATAACAAAGAAATTAAGAGCAGAAAAAATAATAAACCACTGTTTCTCCGAGACTATGAAAGAAAGATCATCGAAGAGAAACAAGGTAAACTTAGTGATGATGAGGAAGACAGACCTCGTACCTCTTCTCCAACTCTGGTGCAAGAACAAGAAGAAATAAAGCAAAGTTTTAAGAAAGCTTTTCAAGGAGATGATTACATTGAAGATAATGATGACAATAGTGACAATGCTTTGGGTGGGCTCTTTGAAAAGCGAAAAAAAACACCAAAGGAGTTGAAAAAAGAAAATGATGAGTTCCGTGAGTGGTTAAATGGCCAACAAGTGCAAATTAATGACAAAAACACTGAATCTGATCTCAAATATCTGCACGATTTCTGGAATGATCCAAAGCTTGACCCAAATGAACTCTTTCTTAAGGACTACATTCTAAACAAAAAGTTTCTGGAACCAGAAGACAAAAACAATGCCGAGTCATCATATGATTTAGAAGCACATGATTCTGATAAAGGACTTTCGGAAGATGAAGCTACGTATGCAAGGCAAGTAGAATTTGAACATAAATATAACTTTCGCTTTGAAGAGCCTGATCAAGAATTTCTCAAGCGTTTCCCTCGTACAATGAACAATTCAATGAGAAAACCAGATAACCGAAGAAAAGAAAAGCGAAAAGAAGTGAAAGAGAGAAAAGAAGCCGAGAAAGAGCGTATGAAGGAAGATCTCAAACGACTAAAAGCTCTGAAAAGAAATGAAATTATGAACAAAATTGAAAAGTTGAGACAAGTTACAGGAAATGCTAATTTTGGGTTTCAGGAAGATGATATAGATGGACACTTTGACCCTGAGAGTTATGACAAACGAATGAACGAATTGTTCTCCCAAGACTTCTACGGACAAGAAGATGACGCTGATGTACCTGAACTCCAAGACATTGATGAAGAGCTAGAAGTGGAGAAGTGGGATGATTGGGAAGGAAACCAAAATAAGGCAAACGAAAACTATGAAAACTCCGAGCCCCACTGTGAAGACCCTGATTTCGTTATGGATTGTGACTATAACCCAGCTGCCAAATTACAATCTGAAATAATTAGGTCAACTAAAGGTAGGAAAAGAAATAAACAGTCAAAGTTAGCTCATGCTCTTTCTATAAAAAAGCCCATCTTTGATCCTAACGATCAGTCATTTGAGCAATATGTAGATGAGTATTATGGTTTGGATTATGAAGATGTAATCGGGGATTTGCCTTGTCGATTCAAATATCGAAAAGTGGTGCCTAATAGTTTTGGATTGACTACTGAAGAGATTCTAATGGCAGATGATAAGGAGCTCAATCGATGGTGTTCTGTGAAGCTAGCTGTCCAACGTCGACCGGATCACATTGAAAAACATGATATTCTCAAATATGAGATGAAGGCAAAAAATGATCATTACAAGCAGAAGATGTTGCCTAGTCTCTATAAAAATGAGCATGAAGATGCTGAAGATAAGCAGATGACAAAAAGAGCCAAAAAGCACAAGAAAATTAAATTGAAAAATGAAGCAAGAGATGCAAATGATGTGGTAGAGCCAGCACTGAAAAGGAACGAGAAATATACTGGAAATGATAAAGTAAAAATATCTACGTTCGAAAGTAAAATTAGTGCGTCACCTTCAAAAATTGAAGTACCAAATAGCGATAAGCACAGTAGACATAAGCTAGTCCAAGTCATAAATAATAAAACAAATGTGTCCAAGAAGCGGAAAATTGAAGAAAACGAAGATATGGACAAGCTGTGTCATAAACCCATAAAGAAATCTAAAATGTTGGAGAATGTAGGTACGTCTTCAGTTGATAATAGTAAAACAAAGAAGAAGAAAAAGAAGAAAAAGAAAAATGTTAATGTTAAGGGACCCTTGCAAACATTATGTAGGCCTAGTACAAAGGCAGGCACTACCGACAGCTCCCAAAATAGTGACAAGACGGTAAGCCGCCGCAAGAAAAGAAATATTAAGAAAGTTGATTTAAAAAGTGCGACGAATGATGCTGTTTCCACAGATTTAGTTAAGGCAACAGTGGATGTAAACTCAAATAGTCGTGTTGTGCAGAGAAAGAAAAAGAGCAGAAACTTGGGTAAAGTTCATACTAAAAAAACAGAGCAAGTTGGAGGAGAATTGACAATATCAGATGCAAGGCTACAAGCATATGGTTTAAAGCCAAAAAAGTTCAAAAACTATTTAAAATATGGGAAAACAGACTAATATGGGAGGACATTGTACAGGGATCCCAAATAGCTACAGAATTTTCATGGCCATATTCCAAAATTATAGCTATAGTACTACTTTCCATACTCTGCCTTTATCATTATTTTTTTTTTTTTTCCTCTTATGCAATGATGACCTTTCAGCCATTCATTTTTCTCGCTATCCAATACAAATTAGCTTCTTGATCTGGCCTGCTCTGGTTGGCACTTGTTTTTATTATTCTGTATTGTCTACAAAGAGAAGGGCAAAGAAATAATAATAATTTAATAAACGACAGACGCGGCGACACCCGACAACCAAGAATTATTAATATTGACTCGGGCCTCGAAAGCCTACAAGTTTTCTTTTAACAATTAAATTACTAACCCGGGCGGGATTACGGTACATGCCCCTAATGTGCAGGATTGGTATAAAATGTTATCTACACTTAATATTTTTATTCCTGGTAGACCTACTGTAATGTAGGTCATTTATCATATATTACTTATTTTTATTTTATTTTATTGTACACATTGTGAGAGCATTAAATTTAAGTAGGTAGGCCCTATTTAGAATTTAATAAGCATTTTAGAGTGGTCTACAATTATAGGGAAGACTTGATTTTTTATTATTCGCTTAGTAGTTGTCCTAAGCTAAAATCCGAGCTTCTGTACACCAGTGTGGTGAGCGTAGCCAACCAGCAAACGTCGCCCGAGACAAGCCCCCGCAAATTAGTCGCTGATTGGCTACGGGTGAGAGTGGGTTTCTCGCCTATGACGAAACCATGAGAAAGGTTGCTGTATGGCAAGTTTACCACTTCTCCATCATTTCAATGTGCCCCAACCATTATATTCGGGGCCGATTGTAGCCTATGAGACAGCTAGAGCAGCCTAGCTGCTACTGCTAGCCCAAGTTATGAAATACAATTTTGAGTATTTATTTACAGGTATGTCCAAGTTGTTATTGTATTGAGAAATGTGTTCACTATTAGTTACACTACTGTTAGCATTTGCAAATCTAATGCCATACATATTTAATATTAATAAATATTTAGTGAAGTGACACATTGCTTACCCAACTTGAAAACTTGCCGCATTCCCATGGCATACACTTCCTTTTCTCTATGTTTCTGTTTACATTATTTATGCACAGTTCCACACCTGTTGAATTTTTTATGTTCATATCTAAAGGTGTAAAGGAGAATGTTGGTGCATGTGCATAGCCACCACTAGTGAACAAAGAACTAAATACCATAACAAATTTTGAGAGGTATTTTAGGGCATAAAACCTAGCATTACATATCACAATTAAAAATTGTGAACATTATTGTAGTAGCTGTTCTAAACTAGCACATAAATGTATTTAAAACATATTACATAACCATATTATTATATATTTATTGCCATCTAGCCCTGCCACATGTCTCAAACATATCCAAAACAAATTACAGTATAGAGAATTACCCTACTCTCATGTCATGTTAGTTACAGCAACGCCTCTGCTACGCAACTTCCCATTCTTTTATGTTGTGGGAAATTGCTGTGTTTGAAGAATTAAAAAATGTCATGATTACATAGGCCTATAAGTAGGCCTAGAGGTGTTTGTAAATGGTGTTATGTTTTCTTAAATTTCGTTTATAGAACTAATAATTTCGATGTTATGGCGGTGTTATGTTTTTTGGGAGATTTTGTACAGTAAATTTCACCAGAAACATGTTTAAATTAAAAAGGAATTTTAATGTAATTTAATTTATTGGAATTGTATGTACAAACTAGTACTAGTTAATACGAAGTGTATTGACATTACCATTTCCTGTGTTTGTCTAGTGTGTCTTTACAGTCGAATTAAAGGCGGCAGTCACAACACATAAGAATCTTCTTGTCTGTCACGTAAAATCCCTCAGAATTGTACTCGTTTGCTCTGCTTGACGCCGAATTTCAGCAAAAATAAATCGTTGATCTTCTTAACGAAATCATCAATATAATGACAAAATATTAGGTCCCACGATTGGGTTGTAATGACGTTTGACTGTAGGCCTGATAATAAATCTAAATTTTTTAAATTTTTTTATAATAAATTGAAAACAATCGAGATTTCGTGTTATTTCGCTCTTTAATACAAATTTCGATGTTATGACTGGAAATTGACGGATTTCGCGAATTTTCGCGGTGAAATTTTGATGTTTTTAAGGTGCCTGTCAACAAATATACACTTTGTTTATCTCCCCCTTCTTTATCAACACATTTCGCGTTCTGCGAAAAACAAATACCTCTACCTATAAGCAATGCTGTAAAATAATATGCTACGGGATGATAGTGTGGTACACAATACAAAGCGTATTATCGAGAAGTGCTTCCTTTTTTAGGTAGCTGTAACAAGAAATCTCATTTCTAAGGATGCGTTATGATAAATAAATTCATATCGATAATCGCATTTTTTCCCACAATATATCACGATATATCGTGATAATATCGTGAGCATATAATAATATCGCAATACGATATTATCGCGATAATAGCAAATAAATAGCGCATTGTGATTGTAGCCGATGGCCAAACAAACCGGTTTGTCGGCTGGTGAAGGACGGAATGGGTGGGTGGGGGGGGGGGGGGGGGGGGGGTTGAGGCAGCGGAGCAGTGAAACGTAGATTTGGATCTTGAAAGATGTCAAACAATGCAGACTTTTCGGAAGGAAGTCAATGAATGAGTGCAGGTAATCGAGGCCTAAAAATAGTCCGTCTTCCTTTAGCAAGCGGCTCATAAGTTGGGTGGATTGTTGACAGAAGTGAAATGATAATATGACAACAATAAAACTAAAAGACTCTACAGTGTTTGTGAGGCGCTCATTGGCGGGTGGGGAGGGGGAGGAACTACCCCCAACACCCCGCATCAAGAATGCGGACACAGTATGACGATAAACTATGACGATACCATGAAGTATTAACAATTTATCATGATACTGGGTGCAAAATAATATCGTCATGAATATCGCGATACGACGGCGCATATCGTATCGTATCGATATACGATATTATCGATATTTATCGATATACGATTATCGTCCGCATCACTACTCATTTCCCATTTTTTCATCACACAATTAATCAAACCATCATTTGGCACAACTCCTCATAAATATTGAAAGTATTTTTCTGAAGCACAGTGGGCAGACTTTTTACTGTCATTGGATTTTATTCTCATATTTTTTTACCTGCAGTTAACATTTATTCAACGGGGGCCGGATTCACAAGAGGTGTTAACTTAGGACAGGTCTCAAGTCTTGCTGTACAATATGTGCTATTATAAATCCATGTTAGGCCTACTACACAGCCCATTTTGATAGCTAGTTTCGTGAAAATCGCAGTGAACTTGAAATATTGCAAGGCGGTGTTTTAAAGATTAGTGTTTTGTTTCCTTATACTTCCACATTTTTAAAACAGACAAGTGTTCATGTCTAGGTTAATAAACGATTTCTATTCATGTTCACACTTTGAAGTCATAGACGCATGCCACCATCTTTGAAGAAAGATAAGACCAACTCAGACAGGGCCTAAATTTTGGTCTCAAGTGTTTGTTATTTACTAGGCTTTCTTAGCGACGTCGAGTCGAGGGTATGTGAAGGTCCGTATCAGCCATAATCTAGTGGTCCTAAAGTTAGGCCAGGCCTAAGTTAAGACTCTTGTGAATCTGCCCCCTGGTTTGTTAAAATAAATGCAAAATAACAAAGTTGTGTGTGGGCAATTACATGATAAATGTATTTTTTAGAATTCATGGGCCTGGCAGATGTAGACCTAGAGGGTTATGTATATTTGATAACAATAAAAAATGTATAAAATAATCATCATTTTATAACTGATCTGACTGTGATCCCTATAAACGAGTGAAAATTGGTGGTCTTGGATGGCAAAATAAACATCTCAGCAGTGTAGGATGGACTGCTTTGATTCCACCCAAAAGTCTTCTTGATCTCCGCCTAGCGAAGGCAAGGTCCGTAAATCCCCTGGCGGGGGGGCTGGTCGGACTCCCAAGTCGGATTGTCCCATCCATTTCCACAATGTTAAAAATCGCATGTTATTCAAATGGGAGAATCATTCAGAAAAACAATGAATTGATCCATCAAACCCAATTCTGGCATAAACCGCATTACATCTAAATCTAATTGAAATAATTCAATATTACTTGTAGTCTATCTGAAATCTAATTTTGCATAATAAGTTAGTAAATTAAGGTGATAAACCAGTTATTGTAGTGGGCACGAGAACGACAATTTTCGTGACAATGAGAAGACCTTACTTTGAGGTTTACCGAACCTCCGCCAGGGGATCGACGGACCTTGTAGTGGAGGCTCATCGAACTCTCACTTGGGAGTTCGAGGAGCTTCCGCTTGGCGGAGCGAGTGGAGTTTGGATTCCAACTGCAAGCTTCTAGTTGACTTCGACTTGATACCTATTACAAACATCGAAATGGCACACCCTTCCCTGGTCACTACACCCTCACCACATTTAATATATTACACCACCATGTAGTGAATTTCTTATCTGTGGTTTGAATGCAGTTTAGTGAAGTCAGTGTTTTGAATCTTTCTTTCGTTTCCCGCGCAAATCGTGTTTGTGCCAATGTAGCCAACGAAATATGTGTGTATCTTTAAGATTATTAGATTAATTAAATTAAAAGCAAAACGCAGGAGGTCCCTGGGAGTCGGATATATAAATATGACGGTATAATAGGCGTGGTTGCAAAAATATTGACAAGAAGCCTACTTTTCGGAATTTAAAAAGCAGAGTTTCATGGTTCATTTTGCCATTTTTAAGTACCACATGGTTGGTGAAACTGATGAATGGGTCTCGGTAAAGGTAGGGTTAAGGTTGACACACGTGATTTGAGTAGGCGTAGGACCTAGAATTTGCTAGTAGGCTGGCCTAGTATATTTTCATGTGGCATAGGAACGTACTTAAACAATAATGGCATTGCCGAAATGCGTTCGAGTTCACCACCTGTTGAAACCTGTGGAAGATCTAGATCGGCGGCTGTCAAAGGTTCGTTGTTGTCAAACTTTATCTATGAATATCTTGCAAGAACGTTTGACAGACAAGAGCTGGCATACAGAAGGATTTAAAGCAACATTGAAGCATCCTAGAAGTTGTCACCAAAGTCGTGCTATGTTTAACACGCGTTTAGGTGATAAACCTAACCCTACTCTACCTAGACAGTCACGAGTTGTTATTTGTGGTGCCGGTTTGGTAGCTAATTCCGTTGCTTACCACTTGGTTCAGAGTGGTTGGACGGATATTCTTGTACTGGACCAGGGAAGGTAAGTTAGAAACTGTCATTGCATCCTCCTATCGGCTGGCCTTAGCTAGAACTAGGCTACTTTAAAATCATTGGCATGTGCCCTTTTTCCATAGAATTGGCAGCGGAACATCACAGTTTGGATCTGGTATGTTGGGTCTCTTCAAACCTATAGCAACTAGAAATCTTATAATGTACAGTATACAGCTATATAGACATCTCCAGGAACTTGGCCATGATGTGGGTTTCAAGCAATGCGGCAGCTTTAGTTTGGCTCAAACACAAGATCGCATGATTTCCTTAAAAAGGCGAATGGCATATCATAAAGCCAGTGGTCTTTCATGTGAAGTCGTGGGCCATAAAGAACTGCAAAAACTGCATCCGTTTTTAAGAACAGATGACTTGGAAGGAGCTATTTGGGTTCCCGAAGATGCAGTTGCTGTCCCACAAGCAGTGTGCAATACATTAGCAACACTTGCAAAAGAAGGGGGAGCTCAATATGTTGAAAATTGCACTGTGCAAGAAGTCTTAACTAAGAATGCTAGCGTATATGGTGTTGCTACAGACTGCGGAACAGTTTCTTGCGAGTATTTTGTGAACTGTGCCGGTATGTGGGCACGCTCTTTAGGATTGAAGTGTTCACCAAAAGTTCGAATTCCTGCTGCTCCTGCTGAACACTTTCATGTTACAACAAATCCATTTGAACCAAGTCTTGACCCTTTGCTGCCATGTGTGAGGGATTTTGACAACCACACATATCTACGTGAGTGGTGTGGGGGTTTTATGGTTGGAGGATTTGAACTGGAAGCAAAACCAGCATTTGTGGGGGGAATACCAAATGACTGGAGAAACCACCTGCCTCGGGATTGGGGTCACTTCAGTAAGTTCAAACATGTTACATTTCGTACAATATTTTAATATTTATTTGATAGCATGCCATCCTGTGTTATCCTTGAAAATTCCACTCCCATGCTCACGTTTTGTAAATTATAATGTGGTGCTCTTATAGTCTACGGTTTTACGAAACAAGTGAATAAGAGCAGGTTCTTAAAATGGGGAAAAAGAATGAATGTGGAAACTAGACCTATGTTAATGATATTTGGATGGTAGCCTACTTTTATATTGGGTAGGATTAAGAATACAGTAGGTTAATAATTCTTGGCTGTCTGACGTTTCGGACTAATTGCATAGTCCATCTTCAGAGTGAAGAGACAGTCACTGAGAGAACCTACTCGATCCAGTTCTACCCAGCGACTGGCCCAAGAATTATTAATATTGACTCGGGCCGCGAAAGCCTACAACAAGATTTAAGAATAGTTTAATTTTAATGTTTTACATGTAGATTTCTGTTTAAATTTTGAATCAAAATAAAAGTCCCCCCCCCCCCCCCCCCCCCCCCCCCCATCGGGATCGAACCCAGATCCTCCAGCGGCTGCTCTATGTAGGCCTACTGCCGATGTTTCCATTCAAGCTACTGGGACCACGTGAACAATTACCCGCAAATCATTTTGTATTGTATTCCAACAAAATTTGTAATTTTACATGCTGTAGAATAAGGGATAGCCTAAGGCAGTTAATGAGCAATATTGCAATTCTCTGTAGGTGAAAAGAGCTGAGAGAGAGCGGTGCTCGAAATTAGGAATTATAGACAGCAGCCCTTCGGGCTACTGTCTTATAGTTTTTGGCAGCCCGGTTAAGAATTAAACAGCCTGATTTTTTTTTATTAATATTTTTGTTTTATTACGTAATTAACATTTGAAATTACATTTTTTGTTTTTTAGGCCTAATTATTGTGAAGAAAATGTAAATTTTTTCTTTTTTTAATATGTTATGACAATAATGACATACAATTATTACAATGTAAAAAATGAATATGAATTTATGATCATGATTAGTAATTTGTCATGTTATTGCAACCAATTAGTGCCGCTTGAGCTGCTTAAAGTGTCATCGTCTATGATGCGCGGTGTGTAAGCTATGCGGGCGGCGGACAGCACGAAAAATAGGTATGTCTTGAAATGTTTCTCACGTCAAGTCTCATAAGAATAAGATTACTGGTCTGGTATATTAAAAACTGTGATAATTTGTTACCTAATACAGTGTGTTGTGTGAACCACACGGCACTTTTGATTTTAGAAAAAAAAAACACTATTTAATAATGTGTTTTTAAGGCTGCCCGTCGGGCTGCCTAGGTATATACAAGTGGCAGCCCGAGTATGTGTTGGGCAGCCTCGGGCTGCCGTTAATTTCGAGCACTGGATAAGAGTTAATACAAAATGATACATAACATATTTAATACGGTACATCAAAGAAAATTGAAAATTCATATTGTCTATTAAAAGTTTTTTTACTTTTTTTATTATGGGTAGGCTAATAGTATTTGTCAGATAGGCTATAACTATTTGGGTATGTTCTAGTGCCTCTATGGGAGAAAGCTGTACATAGACTACCAGTGTTGAAGGATGCTGTGACACCAACTCTTACAAATTCACCCGATAACTTCACACCTGATGGCCGATGGATCCTTGGAGAAGCTCCAGAAGTTACCAATTACTTTGTTGCTGTTGGTATGAATGGGAATTCCTTACAGGGGGCTGGAGGCATAGGAAAGGCTGTTGCAGAATGGATTATTGGAGGAGAAGCGACTACCGAGCTTCTTCCTTTCAATGTTCAGCGCTTCATTGATTTACATAACAACAGACAATACCTTCAGGAGCGAATTCGTGAAGTTGTTGGTAGGCAATACTCAGTTTTATATCCACTTCAATGTGAATACAAATATGCCCGTAAACTACGATGTTCACCTTTATACAGTGTGTTGGAAACAAAAGGTGCCATATTTGGTACACGAATGGGTTATGAACGTCCTTTATACTTTGACTCAACATACAAACCAGGAGACCCTTTGCCCAAAATGCCCCATGGCACCTTTTTCAAACCTAAATTTTTCGATTTCATGAATGAAGAATATCTTGCTTGTAGAGAAGGGGTTGGGATAATAGACATGTCTTCTTTTTCCAAACTGGTGATCAAATCTAGTAGCATTGAGGCTGTCAATTATCTTCAGCAACTCTGTTCGAATGATGTGGATATTCCACTGGGTGGAATCGTTCATACTGGGATGCAAAATGAACACGGAGGCTATGAAAATGATTGTCTTCTTGTTCGTCAAGATTACAATTCTTTTTTCATGGTTTCACCTACAAGCCAGCAGACTCGGATATTTGAATGGATGCACTCCCATCTACCAGTCGACAATTCTGTAGGTCTCAGCGATGTCACATCAATGTACACAGTCATCAACGTCGTTGGACCGAAAGCAAGTGAACTCATGTCGGAACTCTCTAATTCCGACATCCATCTTCATCCATTCACTTACAAGAAAGTGAATGTTGGCTATGCCTCTGATGTGATGGTGATGGCATTCACCCACACGGGAGAGCCTGGTTATTGCCTGTACGTGCCCTCTGAATATGCTCTTCATGTCTACGATAGATTGATGGTCGTTGGGCGTGATTATGGAGCAAGAGATGTAGGGTGCTTGACTCAACGCTTCATGCGCATCGAGAAGTTTATCCCCTTTTGGGGAGAAGAGCTGTCGAGTCTTATAACCCCCTATGAGGCTGGAAATGGTCACAGAGTCAAGCTTGAAAAGGGACAATTCATAGGAAAGCATGCTCTTGAACAGCAGAAAACTCAGGGTGTAACTAAGAGACTTGTCCTCTTTATACTGGAAGATACCGATCCTGACAAAGACGTTTGGCCGTGGGGGGGCGAACCTATCTATAGAAACAATGAGTTTGTTGGAACTGTAACTTCAGCAGGCTATGGCTTTACAGTGGGAAAATTAGTTTGTCTTGGCTTCATTTCAAATTCAGGTCGCCAAAACATGACCAACGATTATGTAATGGACCCCAATGCCAAGTACGAAGTGGACATTTCTGGTACTCGTATGCCAGCAAAAGCTCACATCCATACACCTCATTCAGCTATAATTAACATGGATCACATGCCACGCCCATATAGGCCAAAAGTTGTTAACATAAAGTCATCAATAACTCAGTAGAGTAGAACTTTACTTTCATTATCTGGGATTTTTGTGGTCAAGTATTTTCCTCCACCAATATACTAAGCGTTTTGATGTTTGGTATTAGTGATATTTAACCCAAACAGTCAAACACCAACCTTCAAAATGATATGAAGTAAACAAATCAGTATAATGTATATATTTAATATTACGTGCATTCTTATTTTTATTTATTTACTAGGGTTGTGCACACCCAGTATTTTTACTTCAAACTCGAACTTTCACACCGTTTAAGAAATCGAACTTCGAATTTCACAAACAAATTTAACTAACCGAAATCGAACGTATTTTAAATAAATAACTGAAATTGCCAATCCAATATTTTTGTATTAAAGGCAAAGGGTAGTCTCTAAGTCAAAAACCGCAGAAAATGTTCATTATTAAATTATATCTCAAGATTGCAACAAGAAATCAAAAATCTAAATCAGCAGCGCACTTTGCTTTCGTAAGCCCTACAGATTGAATAAAATATTATAACCATTAGTGTAGGGCCTAGTATTTTGATTATAATTCGATAATTAGTAATAAAATTAATTATTTATAAAAAAAATACTGATTATAATATAAGTCACAACTAAGAGCATTCAATGTGTAGGGCTTACTTAACCACAGTGCGCTGTTGATTCAGATTTGCGATTTCGAAGCCCATTCTTGTGATATAATTAAAAAATTAAAATTTTGTGCAGTTTTTGACGTAGAGGTATCCTTCCCTGTTAACTAGTTAGTATATTGTTACATTATTACAAAGCTTGCACTTAGCCTGGATTTCAGTCGAGGATTTGTCGGCATGGCGTTGAAGCTTTCAGCCAATCAGCTTGCTTTATTTCTCAGCCGAGCAGGTCCCTTGATTTGTACCCGACGATTGAAAATTCAGTCCGCGATAAAAAAAAAACTCTAACCCATTTTAAGTTCGAATTTCGAACGTTCGCACATCCCTACATCCTACCTATTACAAGCATTATGTGTACTTACTTACCTCATCTCAAGAAAGGATAAAGTTATTGAATTTTTTGTAGAGCATTAAAAACGGTTGTTAATTGACGAGTGGTGATTTACCCGCCCCCTGACGTCACGAAGGCCCATAGTTGGGACAAATCCGCTAACTGCTACGCTTTCACGCGCTTAATGTACGACACTTATCTCGTTCTAGCTGTTATAATATTCACTTTTCAGGTGTAACCTATAGGAAAGCGTAATTAGTTCACATACCAGTGGTCAATATAAAGTAGGGCTGGGCTATGACATAAAGTTCAAATATCGATGTTGGGCAAAAATTTCGATATCGATATCAATATATCGAAAGCAATACATCTGTTTTCAATATCCCCTCCCACTTCCCAGTTTGCAGTTAAATGAAAAACAAAATATTTTCTAACCCAACGTGTCTTTTATTTATTAATTTAGTACACTGATCTGGTCATAAAACTGTTAATGAAGGGGTATTGTATTGTTATTATTAATATTAATTATTAAAGTAGGCTACTATGTAGAAAAAGTCTTGCTTCTTTCTTCGTCTTTGTGCGTGTGTAAGCGCCAAGCGAGTGTACTTTGTGCGTGTAACTGTGGCGAGGAGCGAGAGGGGAATGCTTATGCACACGGCCGGACTCCTTCCTCTTCGCGGCCGGCTGACTGGTTTAGGCGAGGGGCGGGGGGCGAGAGGGGAAGGCTTTTGCACACGGCCGGCTTCCTTCCTTAGTGCGGCCGGCTGACTGGTTGAAGTGGGAGTTGGGGGACGGACAAGTGTAGCGACGTGTAGGCTAGTACGGGGATGCAATGAAAGGTGACGAGAACATTTTCAAGTTGGGTTTTTTTCTTTTTTTGCACAGGCAATTGAAACATGAAACATTGGAAATCAAAACTTGATTTTAGAAATTTTAATTTAAATTTTTTTTTTTTTCAATATTACTGTATTTCGATATTCAACCAAATATCGATATCGAATAAATCGGCTCGTATCGATATCGTATCGAAATATCGATTTCCTTGCCCAGCCCTAATATAAAGGTTATTTAAAAAATATAGACCCAGTAGTTAACTTGTTATAACAATTCGCGCATCAAGAGGATAAAATGAGCAACGCGTGTTTTGTTTTTTCAACTTCAATTGGCGAAAAACTCATGATCGGATTTTGACGAGAGTTTCTTTAGCATGTGTTCCAATAATGTGAGACAGACAATAAGTAAATAAACTTTCTAGATAGAAATTGCTCAGAACGAAAATTCATAGCATGCAATAATATGCAGGGTGTAGCGGTTGGGCCTCAAAGTAGCGGTTTTGACCGTGAAACTAAGCACCTTGCATATTAGTGGGTGCTATGAATTTTCGTTCCGGGCATTTTCTATCTAGAAAGTTTATTTGCTTATTGTCTCATATTATTGGTACGTATTCTTAAGAAACTCTCGTCCAAATCCGATCATTAGTTTTTCGCCAGTTGAAGTTGAAAAAACAAAACACACCTTGCTCATTTTGTCCTCTTCAGTGCGTGAATTGTTATAACAAGTTAACTACTTCGTCTATAATTTTGAAATAACCTTTATATTGACCAGTGGTATGTGACCTAAATATGGTTTCCAGGTTATATCTTAAAAATGAATATTATACCAGCTAGAACGAGATAAGTGTGGATGTGTTTTGCGTGGATCCGTCCGGACAGTAGGGACTTTTCCCAACTGCTAGTCACGCGACACAGTACTCGGCCTAAGCTCCGCCTATCACCACTCGTCAATTGTTAATTTAATAATTTGTAATATTGTTAATATTGCAGGAGTCAAGTCGTGAATCGTGCGTGAGTGTATAAAGCATGACTTTTCTAGAAAAATCCTGCTTACTCGCTACCGTGAGTGTGTAGCGGTATTAAACTTGTGTGTGTGATTGGATGGTGGTCCACGAGTGTCACGCGTTCACCTCTAATACAAACTAGTCTAGTTCTGTACACTAGAATATAGAAATGGTGTATACAGTATCTGGTAGAATATGAAATTAAAGCCTCGTCAGAAGACTTCCCATAGTTGTAGTTTAAAGTTTTATATAACAACTTTTAAACATTAGTTTACAGTATTTTAAAAAGCATCGTTAATTTACTTTACTGTATTTCCAAGATAAAATATAACTGTTAACTGCAGTGTATTTTTATTAAATTTAATCTGATTTGTAGTCCAACAGCTGTTTGGTTTCTTTGGTATAAGTTGGTGTGATATTGAATTTGGTATAAAATATTAAAATAGGCTACATAGTACTTATCACAGATAACTAATTGGTACTTATGTTTTATAGACCTATATCCATTTATTTACATTTTGGTGTAGCATGTTTGCCATGTGGGTTTATTTATGCTATCAATGCAAAAGGTTCTTGGCTCGATTCTTTGTGTGATTTTTTTAAAATTATTGTTTCAGTAAGTTAGTACAGCGTCAATAATGTACATAATTACATTTACAAACATATACACAAATGTATTAATTATATCCATATGTTATATCTTGACCCCAAATACAATTTCACATTGGGTTGGGAGCACAGCATGCTACTTCATTCACGCGAGCGGACGTCTTAGTTGCCGGCTGGCCAAGCCTGACCTATTCAACCTCCTGAAATTCTACTTCTGCATTTGTGAGTGCATTCATATTACATTAATGTTATTTTATTATTATTATTGTTCTATTATTAGTTATTAATTGATAATAATTTATGAAACAAATATATATTTATTTAAGAGAATTAAAACATTAATCATTATTTGATTAGTTTGTGTGTCCATAGCATGCATTCTTGTTTTTTAATTACATAGTCTGTGTAGTGTCCTTTCTTTAGTTGTGTCAAAGTTTGTAGTTGTTTTAGTATAGCAATGTAAAAATAGCTTCTTATGTTGTGTTATCAGTCGTACATTTGGCGTAGGTTTCCCATAATGCACATCTAGAAAGCTCTAGTATTTTTCACCTTGGGAGGTAGGGCGGCAAGCAGCCAAATCACAGTGTCAGTGGGACATTTATTGGCCAACTGGCATGTTCCTTGTTCTGCAAGTTCTTGCCATCATCCCTTTGGGTTGACAATCTTCCAAAAACCATTCATAGTACAAGCTAAAAACTTGTTAAATTATTTACAGTAGTTTGTGTGTTTAAAAACAATTTCTTGTGACAATGGCATCAAACGAATAGTACCCACCTAAAAATATTCTGCTGAACGGAAGCAAACTAATCAATTAGTTTGTGGTCAAAATACAACAGACAACTGACTAAGATTTTGTCTGCAAGTTGATAGGCGGGATCTTTCAGTCTTCATCATTGAGATAAGTTTTATTTAACACGAGACAATTAACCCTCTCTGACAACTCAATCGCTTTGATGGAGCCGATTGCCGCTCTGCATCCCAACTAAAGATGAAAAATTACCATGATAGGTTAGCATTACAGTTGTATCTTCATGGATAAATGACATCAGCTGACATCAGCCCCTTTTCACCTCTTCCGACAGCTAGAGCTACCATGCAACTGAATTCTATTCTTGGAGATGTCCATACCCATTACTATAGTAGGCCTACATAGTCAGTGGCGTATACACGGGGGGGAGGGGGGGGACAAAACCCCCCCCTTTTCCAAAGGAAACATGGAAAATGACCGTTTACATTACAAAAGACAGTATTTCATTAGCTGGTAGATGTTTTACTTTATAATTAATAATTATTGTATATTGTTGTAATTAAAAGAAAAAGCAATACGAAAAATATGCAAATTATTGATTGAGTTTCCTTTTATTAGCGGTGCTAAGGAAAAAATGTGTTGCCAGAAACTGAGTAATGTTGTTTAAGTTGGCCGCTGTAAAACGCACAGATTTGCACTAAAATGACCTTGACGAGAATTTTTTCGGGGGGCAAGCCCCCCGGAACCCCAATTATGTTTCGGCTCCACTCTCTATAATATGGGTTGAAAAACCCCCCCTTTCCCAATTCCTGGATACGCCACTGTACATAGTGCATAAAACGCCAAAATAACACTGGGACAAACCCCAAGAAATGTACGGTACTTACTAGGTATCTTGTACCGCAAGGAAATTTCTTTAGTATTAAAGATGTCGATTGTTGATATTACAAGAAAGTATAGTTTATAGTAGATATGAATTCTTGATTAAATGGCATCATTTACAGACTACTAGTATAATGACATTGAGGTTGTATTGCGTAAGGCAAGTATCTATTCAAGACTGAATTTTGCCTTCTAATGTGTAATACAAATGCACAATATATGCTTCTCTTGGCTATTACAAAATGCAGTGGATATTGATTGGAATGTTCGTTGCTATGTTGCTACTGTTAAAATCTAATTAGAATGCTAAAATGTTTGTAATTGTAAGCCAATACCATTATGTATATCAATTACTACTAATTACTGTGTGTTAAGGTTGAATATGCCTGATGGATGACTCCTAAGTCAATTATTGTTATTATGCCTAATATATTTTAATTTGTTATGTATTGAAATGTATTTTACGACCATTTTTCCATAACTGCAATTTAACACTTTCTACTATGTGGAGTGAAACTAATAAAAATTAAATGCCAGTGTATTGCATATCTTATTAAATTAATACTTATGTTATTATTTTATTTTTACACAACTAAGGTTCAATATTATGACATGCCACTAAATATTTTAGTCTGGGGGTAACTTTTTCTACATCGAGACCATACCTCAGATTGTACGATTTCCATGGACCAAATATTTAGCATCATGTCTCAATACGGGGCCCAAGTATTGTAAACATAACATATTTTACAACTCTAAAAATTATCCCATAGGATGTCACCAAAGTGAAATATATTTTAAGATGTGATACCAAATCATTTCTGGGTATGCACATATAGAAGGTTATTGCAATTTGGCAACTAGTAGGTCATAATTGAAAACACTAAGCATATGAAATAAGTTTCCTCATTTATTGTATACAAGAACCCTTGTGACATATGTTACATTATTTTAGCAGTTGGTTTACTTTTGTTTCTTCGGTTTCTTGGCTTCTTTTGCACCCTTAGAGACATCGTCGGGGTTCTCGGCTGCATCCTTGATCCTCTTGGCCCTGATTCCTACCAGTCGTGCATCAGCTCGTGCCTTACGAAGGGCTGTGAAGGCAGAGAACTTCTTCTCTTCCGGAGTGATGACGCGAGCCTTGAGTTTGGCATGGAACTGCTTAATAGGCATCACCGTTGTCTTGAGCTGTACAGCAACCTTCCTTTCCTCTTCTGTAGCATCACCCTTCTGCAACTTCTTGTTAGGTCGGATGGGGAACAGGATCAACTTGGACCTGTACTCCTTGAGACGTTGCACATTTTGTTGTAAGGACTCGACAGATTTGTTTCGCCGACGGTAATCTACGGCAACTCCTACAGACTTGGCAAACCTCGCATTTAGACCGGCTCCCTGTCAAAAGATAAACCACAACAGCATCAGTATTGAATATTGATAGCTTTCATTGTCAACATCAATACGCCAAGGACCTACGCTTAATTTTTGCTGTGAATGGGCAGTAGGCCTAGACAGGACAGTAGTAGTACAGGACTGTGAAGTTTTTTTATTTTTACAATAAATTAGCTAGACATTTCAAGAAGGCTTCGAGTACACAAACACACACAACAGACAAGAGTAGCAGTGTGCTCCTGGAGCTGGTAAACCATGCATTACGCAAGAGAGTTACACGCTTAAGATCTATGCTCCAACCGCATCTGCCGCCGCGGACGATTGCCCATTTTATACGCAAGCTTTCCCAATACAACCATTTCCCATGTTGTCACATTTTGGATCCCTATCTCTTAAAGGGGTTCTCACCCGCTAGATTTATTTTTTACCATATGATCTACTCCACCACACCAATCGATAATGAACCATTACACATCGTCAGTTGAAACCTGTGAATTGTTATTAATTAATGAAATTTCTGGTTAACTGCCGCGGCGACTGTTGGTGTCAGCCGGCTTTTGGTGCGAGTGTACTCCATTCGACACCGCTTAGCAGGCCGCGTTCATTGTGCATGCGTTGACGCGTTGACATTGTGGTACTTTGTACTGTTGCAAATAAAGACAACAAACAAACAAATACTACTCTCTCTCTCTCTCTCTTTTTTAGAGTTAATCTAATACACAAACTGTCGGTACGCTAAATGCCGCCATAAATTGTTTGGTACTGGTTCGATAGAATACGATTTCTTTTTACTTCTTTCAGTTGCAATTAGTATGAAATCAAAATTAAGTTATCAAATATTTGGTGGTCCGTAATGCACACGTTGTCTTCTAACATACTTCTCACAGCCGGTATTTTCGCACAACAAATACATTCGGCGACTGTGGGCATAACTGAACATTCGTCACATTTGCACCAATTTTCCTTATTGTTCCTATCGCCATCGCTAATACTTTCAATAGACTCTTTGGCTTTCTCTATTTCTGCCAATTCTTCTGCAGAATATTCGGGCTCAAACTGGTACACAGCAGTAGCCATCGAGAAATATGATACGCAAAGTGTTACAATTACGAGACGATGCAATGCAAACCCGTGACCCTGACTGACTGACTACACACGTGCTGCCTGTCCCTCCTCCTTCCCTTCCCCTCCTCCGACTATCGCGTGACTGGAAGTGCGGGTGTGCACAGCAACGCTCAAAACGAAATGGAGCACCCGATTACACATCTTTATTTTGTACCTGAACGGAAGCTCCGATTACAAAACCAAAATATACGAAATACGCAGAAAAGAAAGACGCAGCGAAAAGTATTACATCATTTTTTTTTTTGGAGCAGAATCCTCCAAGGTCCCAAGGCATACAGGTCGTCCCAATGCTATTTCTTATGGGAGATTTTTGCTGATGGGACCTAGCTCGAAAATCACTAACTTTGATATTTTTTTCCCGGGTTATGGTGAACCCGATTTTTTGTCTTTTAGTCGCTAATTTCATAGCTAATTAGCCTTAGTTAAACATATTTTTTTGGTGTAGCGGGTGAGAACCCCTTTAACTTGTGTTCCCCACCGTGCTTCTTAGTAACGTCATTTCTGAGCATCCTGAACGTATCTTACTTTCTCATCTAGCTTCTGCTGCTTAGGTAAGGATTGTTATGAAGTGGGCTAAATCTTATAAATTAGGTTTGACATCTTGCAATGTTTATCCCATACTAGGGATGTCAATACCTGGAAATGGTTGTACCCGGGTACCCTCACGCCATACCCGGACTACCCGGGTAGTAAATAATACTAAATACGCGTTTTATTGTCATGGGTGTCAAATGATTAACAAATTTGTGGAAAGAGACATTATATTATTAAACAGTATCAGGTTGCATTGTCTTTGATGCAAAACGATCGCGGAAGTATTCAACGAAGCTTCAAAGCTTGTGTCTCGGCTACGGTCGGTAGGCACATACAATGAATCCGGTGGTCGGCCGCGTCAACGCGATGACGTCATAGTCCGAGCTCAAACACGAGAACATGATTGCGGTAAAGCTACGACGGGCGGGTGCGCTCCCTCGGACTCGCAACCGTTCTGCAGCATTCTTCCATAGGCCTACAGAACATGATACTAATTGGGCTTTACCTCTAATTATTTTGCAACAATGGCTAATCGAGACAAGGGGGGGGGGGTGTGGGTGTCAAGTTAAATGCCGGCAAATTGAAAAGAGCGGCTCGTACGCTTGCACAAAGACGCCAGTAGGGAAATATCGAAATGTTGAATTGATTTCGTTTTGAACAGAAGAAGGGAACGGGTAGTACCGGGTAACGGGTATTGAAAAGTTGGAACCGTATCCGTGTGTACCAGGCGGGTAACGGGTACCCGTTGACATCCCTATCCCATACAAATTCGTTTAGAGATTAGATTGGTAAAAGGTACATTTCCTCGTCAATCTTTGCATTTGCAATCATTTCACTCCCCATTCATACTGGACCCCTATTCTGTAAATTCCCGATATGGATCCGTGCCGATTCCAAAGCGTGTATATTAGTCGTTCTCATAGCGGGTTTGGAGAGAAAATAAAAAAATAGCGATTCTATAGCGTAGTCTAATATGGGTAGGCCGATATGGGACTGCCGTGCCGAGCACATCACACAGAGACGGAGCTGCCGAAGTCGTAACCAATCAGAAACTCAGCTCTTCCGAGTGCTTCGCAGTTCGCACAAGTCATGTTGTGAATTGTGATCGGGGGGTACAACCCCACTTTTTAAGACGCATTTTACCAAGCTTGCAGCTACGCAAAGCGAATTCAACCATTGTAAGCGGATTTTTCAGACACCGTCAGGTGGGTACTAACCTAATAACACCTTTTGAAAAAGGTTCGGTTCGAGGTTCGCGAACCTTTTTAATGCAAGTTCGAGGTTCGGTTCGAAGTTTTAAAAAACTGGTTCGCACAACCCTAGTTATAACCTTTGTGTCGACAATTGGTATAGCTCCCCTGTTCTATACCAGGCATTATTTGATGCTGGAACGAATGTTTGCGGAACAGTAAGGGCCAACCGGAAGAACGTACCGAAGGACCTGATGGCCCAGAAGTTGCGCAAGGGTGAAATGGCATTCAGAACATCTAAAAGTGTATTGGCACTGAAGTGGGCAGACAAGAAGGATGTTCGAATGCTTACAACCATGCATGACCCACAGTTTGGCCTTGGCAAGACAAAAAAAAAAGGATAGGCTTACAGGTGCTACCATCCTGAAGCCTCAGTGCATAATTGACTACAACCATGGTATGGGAGGTGTAGATCGAGGTGACCAGCTATTGAGCGGGTTCCATATCATGCGCCGCACAGCTAAGGCCTACAAAAAGATATTTTTCTACTTTGTAGATATGGCTATTTTAAATAGCCATATTGTGCACAAGATGCTAAATGGAAAAATGGACAGAAGCTTCAACGAATTTAAAAGGTTGTTAGCTGAAGAGATAATGCTTGAAACTCCGCGGCCAGACTACCAGCGACGATCGAGCGGTGTTGTGCCATCCCCATTGCGGTTGTCTGGCAGACACTTCCCTGTGAAGGTGGCACAAACTATAGCCAAAGGAGCCAAGGCAGCCAAGAGATGCAAAGTGTGTCTTGAGAAAAAACAAAGAAGGGAAACCACATGGGAGTGCGACACATGCAAGATTCCTCTGTGCCTGGAGCACTTTAAACCCTACCACACACTTCTCAACTACTAAAATGGTAAGCATTTACTACCAGATTGTTCACAATTTTGTTGTGAACAAAATGATGTATTTAGATTTATTCTAGGCCAAATAGGTTCCAAGATACAGAAAGAAACAACTAAGGATGTATTTTGTGTCTCCATTTTCAGAAACCTGCTGGATTCCTGGGGCATTTGGTGGCTGTAGCTGCCGGATGCAAGGGGGTTAACCTTGATTTTTAACTCCCTAGAGGTTTTTTAATTTTTTTATGTCCCTTCACATTCATCATTACCACTTCCAACAATACCACTTTTAAAGCACTCACTAGGACTTAATCTTAACAATAAATGACCTTAATCTTAACAATGAATGTTCTGGGGGGGGGGAGGTAATTACGAAGTTCTATCATTTTCCCACAAACGAAATAGCACCCAGCACCAAAGTCTCAAAAGATCAAATTTCTGGAAATATGCTGTAACTTTGTGACATGTTTTACCCCTCAAAAAAATGGTGTAGGCCTACCAACTTCTTTCTGTTCTATTAGGGCCTTTGATTTGAACCTAATTGTAAATGAATATGATCGATGTCAAAACTAATTTAAAATGTGTTGATTTGATGTGGAACGACCCAAAAGTCATTAGGAAGGAACCATCAGCTTACCTTGTAGTAGTTGCGGCCTTTGGAGTCGATAGAAACACAAAAAAGATATAAACAAAACGTCGAGACAGTTTCGGCCTGACGTGGCCTTGATCATCTGACTCCGAAGGCCGCAACTACTACAAGGTAAGCTGTAGGTTCCTTCCTATCCTTCCCCCCCAAGCTCAAACCTAGCCATTAGGCAAACTTACACATTCACATTCCAAAAGTCATTAGGCCTTTTAAATGAACAGGTGCTACAGATCATCTACCAGCTTACCTTAATTTCATCAAGGGTGAACCCACGACCTGCACGCAGTTTTGTGTGGTACCGGAAAGTGGGGCATCGAACAATCGGGCGGAGGGGACCAGCAGCAGGTCTTGGTGCAATAGCACGAGCTTTCTTCACTCGAGTTTGCCTCCTCCTGATTTTACGAGCTGGCTGATTGAACCATGTCTTCACAAAACGTTGCCAGTCCTTGTGGAAATGCCCATTCGGGATCATATTATTTCGTTTTGGAGCCATGATGGTGGCACTGGAAAAAATGTGATATTGGCCAATCAATTAATCATTCATAAATAATGTCTTATTGAATAAATTGATGATTGAAACAAAGTTTCTGCCTAGGTCTATTAATAATAAAATACAGGCCCTAGGCCTAGGTCTACTAATGAATTAGCCTAGGCCTATTGCTTAACACCAATTTTTGTGTTTGCAATGAAAATAAGCTAGACTATCATTTTACATTTTCAGTAGCATACTTGGTTGCAGTAGTGAACATTTAAGCTTAGTTCTTTGTTTGCCTCAGCCACGAGTATTGCCTTAATGACTAGCCTACGTATATCACGCGAGTTTAACGCCCATAGGATGAAGGCGTCTTGGTTCCAATCGGTTTCAGGAGTGTGATATACACGTAGAGTCGTCGAATTTACCTCAAGGTGACTCCGATTCAATACACTTTGGCAAGCGAGTTGGAGGATAGAATTCACTTTGATTTGCATGATATATACTTGGATGACATCGGGTACCCGGCTCCAAATATTACCCGGAGCACTTTTTCGGGTCCGGTGGAGCCAGCAGGTATGGCGCACGCAGACCCTTCTCCCACACTTCGACAAAACATGCCTTGGCGGGAACAGAACAGACGCGAGCCGACTTGCAATCATTACTGTTTGTTCTTAGTTTAACATTCTGGTGAACATTCTGGCTAATACTTGTTCTAGGCTATTACTATTTAATACACTTGAAATATCATATTTTATGTACGTGCTTCACTTGTGTATTACGAAATGTTTTTTTACTCGATGTGATTACTGCAGGCGTATTCCGAGAGGCTAACCGAGAGGGCGGCCTGCATATCATTCGTCCTAGTCTTCATAAGGGTCTAGCGACGACCTTCAAATCAAGCCTACACATCGGAAAATACGTTTTCAGGATCCGGGTACCCGGGTAATATGAGAGCTGGAACCGGTCCCTAATTTTATTACCCAATGTCATCCCTAATACACGTCAAAGCAGCTCGCGATGCACGTGCAGCCACGGTCTGTGATATCATTAATATTTATTTATTCATAACATAGACAGTTACATTTTATGTGTGCAGCAGTCTAGTCTGAGCAGGACAGAGAAGGAGGCAGCCTTGTATTGGATAGCAAGAAAGAAGAATGGTTGAAGAGACCAACTCAGCACAGGACAAAAAAAAAAGTTATAAATTGGATGTAAGAAGCGGACCTAGGGTTCCCAACCGTCCCAGTTTCGCCGGGACAGACCAGGAATTAAAGATCTTGTCCTGGTTGAAATTAAACTGATTCCGGGACGGCAAATGTCCCGGAATTACATGAAAGTGTCTTGCTTCTGCCGCGACCCCGTGCCGCCCGAAACGTGAGCTCGAAACGAGCAGAGAGAATGGATAATAAATTAATGTGAGCATAGTTTCCAAAGTTGACTTTTCAAATGCACTAAGTTTCAATAAAAATACTAAATAGGTACATCTAGTATTAACCCTATTAGGCTATTAATATTGTTATAGCAACACAATAATTAATAAAACAACAATCTCAAACAGGCACGTGAACTCCTAATTTCTAATTAACTGCAAAGATTTTTGTCCAAAAGAAAAATTCTTGATTTCTCGTCAACCAGTAAAAACATGTTAGCCTATTAGAACGTAAATCATGAAAAAAAGGTCCCAAAAAATTTCGCCTTCGGTGATAGGCCTCCGGCGGGCCCTCGGCAGTATCACGTGAGCCATTCCCTTTTCATGTGCTATTTGTCCCGGAATGTTATTTTGCAGAGTTGGGAACCCTAAGCGGACCCGAGATCCATTCACATTGTGTCTTCCCTTACAACCATTTGACTGGCTGAATTCGTAGCCGGCTTGGATGAGGGCGCTTCAGATTGATGTGATACAGAGTGGATCCCAACCGATTGAAATTAAAGCGGCTGCTGCCAAAACGCCTATAGGCCTACGTAGTCAATTGATGCTAATTTGCCCGTTATATGAGCTAGGCTTCGAAAGCCATGGTAAGTCTGCTGCTTACAATTTAAGCCTAAAGCATCGTTCACAACCAATTAGCATACGATACTTATGAAAATTACGAAGTTAGTCCAATGCAGTTCATAGGCCTATGCGAATGTTCACATGGAAATTCGCGAAATTATCGCTAGCTACACGTAATTATCGAAAAGTTGAACCAACTTCAACTTTACAGCTAATTTCAGTAATTTTCTAAATTGTGCGCATGCACACAAAACCAAATACACATATTTCGAGTTTGTTTGCGGGTTTAAAGAAAGCTGTTCAGGTTATAATGGAAGATTCACTTTTCATTAATCTTGTGCAAAGTTCAGAACATTTTGTACGATAATAGAAGGCCGGATTATTGCGGAAAGTGCAGTCATATCTGATTGGTTTATGTTCATTTGTGAAATTTCATTCGGAACACCTACATCGGTATTCACGGAGTGAACATAAAATATTTTTTCTCAACGAAAATTAACAAAAATCACTTTTTTATGTTACCTGTGACTGTATCTTTCCAATTAAGTAAGGCGCATGCTTCAAATAGTATTTATTTATGTTTTAAATCAATTTATTTATGTTGAATTGCCTACAACCTAGGCCTATGTATGCCATTCACCATTAGCAACATGCACACAGCCTACTGGGGCCTCATTCCTGTACATTTTTTAACTCTTCTTAACTCTCGCTAACCCCATGTTAAAATGACCCCGGGGTTAACAACTACCCAGGCTTCCCTGCATAATTCGGAGGCAAATATGACCCTGTCTGATAGTAGGGTTAAGAAGAGTTATCTCAACAATAGGCCTAGTTGGATATGCCGCCATTTTGCCGATGCCCATGTGTATAGTTTCACAAATGTCACATTTCAATTCTTTAATTGGGAATATCCACTTCATGGATACGTTACTGTATGTGTTTATTGCAGTTTACAAACAATTTTGTGTATTTATAGTGCATTATGTACAACCTAGATCTGTAAATAAGTAGTTTTATTGAGTGTTTTGTCGACGTTTTGAGGTTATTGGACTGTTTTTGTTTGTTATTGTTTTTATTTCGTCTCGTTTTTTCAACAATGTCTTCCTTCGATTGGCGTCTCAATTGCTGACTCCTGATTGGCTATTGACTAACACCGAGGTTAAGTTTGCAAATGTACAGGAATGAGGCCCCTGGATACTACAATCAGCTGTTCTACGTTGATTCTGTAGCCACCGTATGAAATGAAACCGAATATCGCCCGCAAACTTGAAGGAAGGGTAATTTATTTTTTGGGTATAAATTAATTTTAAAATAATAACCTCTTCTTCAAATTACCCCTTAACTTCAAATTTGAAGAAGGGGTAATTTATCGAAAATACTGTGATTATTATACAGTAACTTGTGTTTAAGTTGGTGCACCTGCTGATAACAAAGAACCAAAGCACTTCTTTTGCTACAGAGATATTTCTCTTCATTCCAGTTTTGAACAATGGCAAATGACGTGCATAGGCCTAGGCATAGGCTCTAGCCAATTCAACAGAATTAAATTAATTTAAAACATAAATACGTACTATTTGAAGCAAGCGCCTTTCATAATTGGAAAGATACATTAACAGGTAACATAAAAAAGTGATTTTTGTTGATTTTCGTTGAAAAAAATATGATTTTTGTTAAATTTCGTTGAAAAAAAAAGTCACATTCATTCCCCAAATACCCCTACATCAATTTCTAAAATTTGTACGCGTTAATTTTCGCACGCCAATTGGTTGTGAACGACGCTTAATTCTTAACTTTACACATGGCCCAGGCCTCGGCTAGGGTCAAACAGCCAATAGCCGGACGTTAAGCACTTTCACATGTTCGCACAGCTGTCAAAAGTGTAAAATGGCGTCTATGAGCTCAAGGTTATGTTTTTCTAGTAGGTAGCACGCTATTGGTCAGTTGTAGCAAGTTTCAGCCAATCACGCACCTCCTTTCATATGCATAAGTGAATTTCAGTCGAAAAATAAAAGCCTCGGAGTAACCGGACACCTCTTCCAATAGCCGGACACTTATATTTCATTAACCGAACATGCTTATTTTAATGTCAAAACGACGTTTTAAATATTAAAAAGCTATTTAATGGCAAGCTAATGCAATTTGGGTTACAATAAAATGAAAGGAAATACATTTTTCTTTACAGTTACCCCACAACAAGTTTTTCCCTGGTAGCCTAAATTTTCGACGAGGTGTTCGGTTATTGGAGGGTGTTCGGCTATTGACTGGTTGACCCTAGGCCATGAAGCAATTAACTTGTAGGCTAGGCCTAGGCTGTACAGACAACAAAGGCCCAGTGTTTACCCAATTCCACTAGAGGCATTGTCTAACTACCATCAAGATTCACCAATAATAATGCCTAGTGATTACAATACAAAGTAGGCTTGGGCTAAGACATAGGCATAGGGACTAGGCATAGGCCTAGGCCTACAAGGTAATATGCCTTGGCTTCAGACAAGGGCCACATAGGCCTAGGCCTATATGTGCATTGACAACTCAAGCTAGTGTTGGCCTAGGCCTAGGCCTGCTAGGCCTTGGCCTACCACCTATCAATTTGTAATTCGCATAGACTAGGCTGATGTGTCAATTAACAATGTGCAATGTGAGGAAGCCTAGGCCCTAGGCCTAGGCAAGACCCAAAGGAAGGCCCAAGCCCTATGGGCCGAAGCTACTCGTTTCTAATGCGAAGCTTACGCCTTTCCTATCATAGGATACAACAATGTTATAAGGGAAGATGAAGTTTTAAGTAAACAAACAATATAATTTTAAATAGATGTTTTACTAAATATAATCGCCCCACATTAAAATACAAGATGTCATTTTACGAAAATTTGAGTGCACGTCACCGTCGTACTTAACCACAAACCATTGAGGGTACAACGGTAAAGATCCATTTAAGAGTGCGTTACTGAATTTAAAATATGCTTGAAAATTAGAAATAAGGAATGCCAGGTCAAAAATACGTTATGATTAACCTAAAAATATCGGATATAAAATGTAATTGCAATGCTTCCTACCTTTAACGAAACCGTATTAAATTGGAAGTGGCAAAGAACACTGCCCGCTAAACTTGTGTACTTGTTCACCCGAAGGCAGTGGCAGACATTGTGGCAGAAGGCAGTGGATCAGATGATTCGATATTCGATCTTTTCGACCTACCTTCGAGTTCGACCACAGTGATTCGATTCGACTTTCAAAATACAGTGCCGGGCGGTACTGACGTACAGTGATTTTCAAATATTGGTGTTGTAGATATGTATAACAGGATATATTTTCTAAATCAACTAGCAAATTCTTCTTGCAAACGCTTTCTAATAAAGTTTAGATGTGTGCAAACATCACACAATGGAGTTGGTGCTTGGGTAAGTAGGAATGAAAGTGAGGTTATGTAATGCAGGCTAGACCCTCTAGTATTTTACTATTTCACATATTATATTGTGGGATACGAAACATAAGTTGGCGTTGACTGATTCGTGATTCTCTCTCGTCTACCGTTCCTATTTCAATTGGCCGTAGGCCTAGGCCTACCGCCTGTACCAGAGAATGTACAAGAACACCTACATTTTAACCAAAGCACTGTGATTTTTCTTATTTACATTGGTAGCCTATACCTACAATACCCTTCTTAATCTAAAGTAGGCCTTTGTGGAGTATTTATTCGTGTCTCTACTTTGTTGACAGGATGCTGATCTCAGTGTATCTATCAAACATAAAATAGAACGTCATTGGAAAAGTAAGCTTGACTCTAGTGAGTCGACTACAAACATGGATCATAAAAGCAACCGGGAAAAGTTTTATGTCCTATCTATGTTTCCATACCCTTCGGGACGTCTTCATATGGGACATGTTCGTGTCTACACAATAAGCGATACTATGGCTCGATTTCACAGGATGAATGGAAAAGATGTAAGTGGGTGGGTACCAGTAGTAACTTTGTTTAGAGTTAGTTACCTTAATTAAAATTAAAAATAGATTAGTATTTAGCCTAGTCTTGTTTCCATAAAAGCATTTGAGGCGAGTGGATTATTTTTGCATCAATCGGAAGTCTGGGATCCATGTAAACAGGAGAACTCCGCGAATGAAGCAAACAGCTGGCAAATTATACTTTATTTTGGTTGCTCTCTCATTTTTGTTCACTGTTGCCTGTATGCAGTTTATTTTATATACTAATCAATTTGAAGTATAAGAAAATAATGTTTATAATCATTTAAAATCATACAAATAGATATGATACTTATACCTCTGAACAATTGGTAGGTTGTTACTTGTTTTCTTATGTCTACTGCATGTGCAACTATCAAATAGGTCATTCTCACTGCAGGTTTTCTTTTACATTAGGTTATCCATCCAATTGGTTGGGATGCATTTGGGCTTCCAGCTGAAAATGCAGCAATTGAACATAGAATTGCACCAGAAGCTTGGACAAAACAAAATATCAACCACATGCGGGAGCAGCTGAAGCAATTAGGTTGCAGTTTCAACTGGGATCGGGAGGTGACCACTTGTGATCCTGCCTATTATCGCTGGACTCAATTTATTTTCCTTAAAATGTACGAAAAAGGTCTTGTGTACAGAAAGGAAGCACTTGTCAACTGGGATCCTGTTGACCAAACCGTCCTGGCAGATGAGCAAGTAGATTCCAGCGGCCGTTCGTGGCGCTCTGGCGCAAAGGTTGAAAAGAAACTATTAAGTCAGTGGTTTATTCGTACCACTAGGTTTTCAAAGTCACTATTGGATGGTCTGGATGACCCGACTCTTCATGACTGGCGGGATATCATTAAACTTCAGAAACACTGGATAGGGGAATGCAATGGAACTAGTTTAGAGTTTAAACTTAAGTTTCCCTCCAATTCCAAATTATTAAAGTCTAACAACATGACACTCACTGTGTGGACTCAGTACCCAGAAATGGTTCAATATGCCAGCTTTATTGCAGTTGCACCAGGCAGTGTTTTACATGAAGCAGAGACAATTGATCAGTTCCCCATTGGAGATACAATATGTAGAAAGCTCTCTGTCCAAGCATACAATCCATTAACACAACAAATTCTACCTATATTTGTGACAGATCAGGTGAACTTTGATTCAGCAGCAGATTGCTATCTAGGCATCCCTAAAATGTCGGAGGACGACAGGGCATTTGCAGCAGCTGCTGGCATTCCCATCCTATCCACTCCTGAAGAAGAAGATATCAATGCACTAAGTTACTCTGATGGTGTGGTGAAAACAAGAGAGCAGGTCTGCCAGGCCGCACGCCAGCAAGGCATTGGTGGATACCCCACGAGCTCAAAGTTGCGTGATTGGTTGATATCACGGCAACGATACTGGGGTACCCCAATTCCAATAGTCTATTGCAATAGCTGCGGAGGTCCCCAGCCAGTGCCTTATGACCAACTTCCTGTCACACTTCCAGCAATAAACAAACTCTCTTCTAAAGGTAGATCTGCCCTGTTGGAGGCTGAGGACTGGCTCCATACGAGGTGTCCTACCTGTGGAGAAGATGCAAGAAGAGAAACAGACACAATGGACACGTTTGTAGACTCCTCATGGTACTTCCTTCGTTACCTTGACCCTCACAACTCCGAGAGCCCATTCAGTGAAGAAAGCGCTAAATTAATGCCAGTTGATCTCTACATCGGTGGCAAGGAACATGCAGTCTTACATCTCTACTATGCTAGATTTGTAAACCACTTTCTTCATTCTTGCAAGATGATTCCTCACCGTGAACCATTCAAACGCCTTTTAGTTCAAGGTATGGTAATGGGCAAGAGCTACAGGATCAAAGGAACAGGAAGATATGTGCCCAAAGAGAATATTGATTTCTCACATCCTAAAAAGTTAATTGAAAAAGATACTAAAGAACCAATTGTATCAGCTTGGGAGAAGATGAGCAAATCAAAATACAATGGTGTAGATCCTGAGGATATGTTCAAAGAGTATGGGACCGATACAACAAGACTGTTAATATTAGCTGACGTAGCACCTACATCTCACAGGAATTGGTCTACTGGCAGTATGTGTCAATTTTATTTTAGCTTTTAACATACAACTGTTATAGGCCAATATTTAATGTTCTACCAAATATTCATAAATCCATTTTATTTTTTACAGCGTTTCCGGGCATCCTGAAATGGCAGCACCGTCTTTGGCTAACGTTACGTGACTTTTTAGAAGTGCGTTCAAAGTTAGATCCCGATACCGCCAGTAAAACACCACAAACACCCGAGTTTCGGGAAGAGGAAGCGAAGCTATCCGACAGTCGTAACTTTTACCTGAAAGGTGTTACGTTCAACTATTCAACCACATACCAACTGAGTGTGGCCGTCTCAAAGATGCAAGGACTGACTAATAGTTTGCGACGAGCAGGGCCACAGACAATCGGGCTAGGCCAGCATTTTGAGAGAGCGTTGGCTTTGCAGTTGATTGTCTTGGCGCCTATGGCTCCACACTTTGCGTCAGAGCTGTGGTCTGGATTTCTTTCTGCTCCCCATCGTATTAACACTATGTCAGAAGAGATAAAGTGGAATCAAGGGGTGTTGGAACAAACATGGCCAGAGGTTGATCTGGATTATTGTCTTGATCTTGTATGCAAGGTAGGTAAGGAGTAGTTTTAGTTAATCCTTAAATGGCTTTGCCTAGTTTTGGCAATTTTCAGAACATCTTGCTTTGTTGAAAATTTTCAGAAAAAATCCACATACCGGTATTGAGAAATCTGTTTTCTTTTTATATAGCTTGATGTTGACTTCAAAAATAGGTTTTAAACTTCGAAATTAACTTACCACTTAGGTACCAGTAATGTGCTCGTATTACTAAAGTACGGTTTTCACAGGTAGCGAGTTACGAATACTAAATTACTTGGCCCTATTGTAAAATGTAGAAGGTATTATTTGCTAGGGTCAGGGATGACATCGGTTACCCGGCTCCAGATATTACCCGGACCCAAAAAACGGCTCCGGGTAATTTTTTAGTCCATTTCTAGGCTAAATTTACATGCCAGTATTGCTGCGGTCGATTTCGATGGAGCCAGCACATGCACATTTTTTTTGCACGGCACATGAGGATAAGCAAACATGTTCCACTTTGTGACATTGTTTGGGGTTTGGGCATACAACAATGAGAGAATGCTTAAGATAAAGATGTAGATTGTAGCCAATGCATATAGTTATTAGGAATACTGTTGTACACGGTTGGTTATGTACCTGTATTACAGCACCTTCATGTTTTGTTTGTTATAGGTAAATGGATGTGAGCTGTGCAGCATAAAAATTCCGAGATTTGAGCTGGACATTTTAAATCATGACGATGCACTAGAAAAGGCTCTACTTAAAACTGAAATACAGCAATACACATCAGGTCGTAAAATAGTGGACACTAGTTTCAAGCTCTACCGTAGTTATGAGGCCTCCATTAATATATTCACTGAAAAGAATAGTATCAAACAACAGCAGGTTCAAGCAACAAAATAAGGAATGCAAATTAAAATAACTACATTTCATGTCGTAGTTCGGTGTCAAATGTCAATCCTTTTTTCCAAGTTGAAATGAGTGTTGTCTCCCACATCACTTTTCTAGCATTATGAATGATGAGCAGTTGTGGATAATAATTAAAACATTTCTAGCCATTATTGTGTGATTTCAATGTGTGCATATTTAGTGTATTTGTATTCCATATATATACTTATTTATTTGTAAATACATAGCTTCCTAGTTCCAACTTGTATGTAAAATGGCCTTGAATTAACCTTTTCTTTGACATGTACAGCTAGATTTTTAGTGATGACCTGAAAGTGCATTCTTCTCCATGAATAGTTGAGGCTCTTGTACCAATATTTACCTGTCAGGGCACAGGGTAGCCCTGCTTGTTGTATGTTGCATTCGAAAGAACCGTTGTTTGTATATAACCATGCTGCTAAGTGGCAAACAAAAGTAGTGAAAGTAAATATAGAAGTAAGCAGTAACAAACAAAACAAACAAACACACTTGGTGACAGTAATACTTGCTTGGTTATGGTTATTTTTCTCATGTGAACATTACGAGTATGGTGCCCAGAAGGGCGTGTCAAAAAGGCTTGCAACCTGAAAAGGTTTTTGAGGGAGAGAGCCGACAATCAGAGATACTTTTTTTAAGGCTTGAAACTTAAAATAACATTTACAAATCGAAGGGGGAAAATAGATGTTAGCCTTAGTGCATTAATAATTCAGTTGCCGGTACTGGACAGGGTGTAATTTAACTACCTGTTTGCTGAGCAATAGAGGCAAAGTTCAAAATGTTAAAACTCTTTACAAAAGTGCCCGCTTTACAAAGAGCGGGGCAAAAGTGAGTTCACCAGCAAGTCTACTAGAACATGGGACATCAAGATTAAATTAGTACTGTCCTGTCAAAAGTGGAAGATCTGAGAAATATTGCGAGTAGTGTTTTGACATCGGGTACTCGATTCCTACCCGACTCCATTTTCAAGGAGTCAATTCTTGCAACATAATGTGCATCCCAATTCCCAACTACTTCAGTGGCAAGTGAGTCATTTTTCCCCTGCAGGAAGAATTGTAAACAAGCAAAGTTGGCACCTTAATACACTTTTGTTTGTAAACCATAACCTAGATTGTGCTGTTTAATACCAAGCCAACCATACATACATACATACATGCATACATACATACATACATACATACATACATACATACATGCATACATACATACATACATTCATACAATACACACATACATACATACATACACATACATACACAGGGGCGGCTCGCCCATAAGGGCACACGGGCATGTGCCCTCCCTCCCCTCCCGCCAACCACCAACAATCACTCACATTAAATTACGAGTTGTGGTTTTGTGGTATGTTTCAATAAAATCGAAAGTTTTGCAATTGTAATGTGCACGTTTAAACTTTAAATAAAGGCACGGTGCGCTGACTTATCCAGGCAGACGGCGGTACCCGGTACCCGAAGTCTCCGACAGAGCTCGTTACGATTACGTTTTGGGTTTTAGCTACTGATATCGCTGGCCGCTGCGTCTTTGGGTTAATCACGTCTTGCATTTTGTTGCTTGGTGATTCCCCAGGGGGGGGCGGGGAGCCCATGCTGATAACACTCATACCGCGCATGCGCAGTTACGTTTTTCCGCTGATAAGTGAGTGGAGACGGCAGATTTTACATGACGAATGAGCATGATTGTCAAGAGCCCCAGTACGGAGCGAGGCGCTGTTTAGTAAGTACGTGTGGGCGTGGTGTTGTCAGTTGTGTGTAGACAAGTGGTTGTCTTTGTTCTATAGTGTAGTGCGTGTTGTGTTACTGTCTGATGTGTCGCTTTTGACTTTGTAGTAATAGTCTAACAAAATAAACGAGGTGAGACACATAAAACATAAACATTTGAATTATGAAGAGAGACTGGTAGCAAAGACATTAGGCCGACCAAGGCCTGACTTGTGTGTAACTCAGGTATGCCAAATTAAAAATAGACTTCTAAAAGTAACTTCTTAGCACTAGTATACAGACACTAAATTATCAGGTAAGTTTGCATGTGCTGTTATTTATTATCTTCTAAATCAAGACTATAACTGCCCTTTTTAAATAACTGATTTGTGCCCTACCCATTTCAAACCCCACGAGCCGCCACTTTACATAAATACATACATACCTACATACATATACATACATACATACATACAGTAGTCCCCTTTTATTCAAATTTCAAGGGACCCTAAAAGCTCCAATATGAATTACAAAATTTTGCATTAAATTAACTTTAACCAGTGTTGTTAAGTAACATGCTACAAGTAGTGCGCTACTTGTAGCATGTTACTTTTTTTGGTAGCGAGACTGGTAGCGCTCTATATTTGAAAATGCGGTAAAGTAGCAAGTAGCAAGCTACTGTATACGAGTATTTGTAGCGAAAAATCGCCGCTACTCTATTTTCGAAATATCATCTCATCTCATCTACTCTATCATCGAAAAAGATTCAGCGTTGTTCCGGTGGATTTACGCCGAAAAAGATTCGGCGTTGTTCCAGGTTATAAGGTCTACCTACGTTTTTGGGTTAGGATTATACTTGAAAGTGCAGTATACACGATAGATTCGGCGTTGTTCCATTCGGCGTTATTCAGCGTCCTCGCTGTTTTTATGCTGTAACAGTGCTACTTTCAAAAAGTAGCTTTAACAACACTGACTTCAACACACCATACCCAAATCTTCTGCCACCCATCAATAGTTTGAATTCTACATAAATTTGAATTAACGAGGGACTATTGTGCATACATACATACAAAGTATTGTTACTATGTGCTGCCAAATTTTTAACTTCCACCTGGAACAAATACAGCCTTAGGGTTTCAGCCAGGGTGTTTAAACATTGGTCAAGGTCAACCGCTTTTACCTTATCTTTATTGCCGATCAAGGAGTCGACTTCTACTCGATTCCCGAGACTACGGAGCCAACTCCAATATTAACTACTACCAGATGTCATCATGTCATCACTAACTGCGAGTATGTGAACACTTTTTATTGTACTGTTCATTTATATGTAATTGTAGTACCGTAGTATTATTGTTTAGATGAGTTGTGGGACTTTAGCTTTGTTGCTCTAATTGGACAATTACTCATTATTAGCAGTGGTTAATTTCTAAAACAATAAGTGGGCGGACGCTCAACGATCTTCCTCGGGGGGGGGGGGGGGGAGAGAAAGGTCTGCAGGTGTCTTTTGGTTTCTTGTTTTCTGTAATAAAAAGCAGGCATACTGTATACTTGTCAAGTGGCAGGGATGGTGGGGAAAAGTCCAGTCGGCACATTATTACAGTGACTACAGACTACAGTATATTTTTTTTATCATGTGCAGAGATGGATTCCTCAGCCATTCCTCTTCCTCGCTATCCAATATAAAATGGCTTCTTTTTCTATTATAACATCATATTGACTTTCAATTAGGACTTTTCCAAAAAAATAAGTGGGTCGATGTGCCTGCCCTGAAATTAACCACTGATTATTATTAGCTATGTAGGCCTATTGTGTATAGGCCTACGCTATGTGTACTGTGTACATACGATCATGTGTAATCTCTTCTGTGTGTGCCCAAGATAATGCCACTTTGCTAGCACACAAACTATTCACAATTCAAGCAATTTATATCTTGTGATATTGATATTGGCTATTTGCTGAATAAAACACACTATAATGGCTTCACCACTGACCAAACTTCATTTTGAACATATATCAAATGAGCTGTAATAGTAAAAATCTCACTTGAAAATAATCGATGTAGGCCAGATGCACAGTCAACTGTCAAGTTAATAATTGTTTTATTATGTGAAAACAAACTCCATACCCAGCAAACACAAGGAGGTACTAAGGATGTACTCAGTTCATACTACACCGTCCTAGTAGGAAGATCTTAGGATATCCTTTAAGTATCCTAGGAGGTCCCAGTACTTCTTTAGTCCATCCTCACAACGCGCATAATGTCACAGGAAATAGGAGGTTTATCCTATTAGTATGCACTGAGGGTGTTGTTAGGAGATCCTACTTATAGGTAGTCTGTACTGAAGATAGCTTTAGTCTGTTCTTAAGAGCTCCTTAGACCTCGTTCTCATTACTGCAGTTGCTACGTGGGTAATAATACCAGGGTAAGTAATGAGCGTTCACACGACACAAGAGTTACCATCGTACCAAAGTAGTTCATCTACCTTCCAACAGGTGCGCCTACGTTAGTGCTGAAGAACAAACATAAACAGTCCACATAACCTTAAAATTCCACTTTGCCAAACTGACAGTTTAGGTCAAGGTAATACAGATTTGAGTGCTTAAATTGGATGAAGCACTTGAGCTATCATCGTTACCAAAGTTTGTGGCAATTCCGACTTCTTCAAGACGCGAGAAAAGAAAATCACAAAAAGTGAGGTTATACAATTACCAGGGTAAGCAACTTCGTGCGTTCACACGACAAAATTTTACGACGGTTAACCTGGCTACCCGCGTAAATTACCCGAGTTATATTTCGTACCAGCGTAGCAACTTTCAAGCGTTCACACACAGAAATTACCCACGTAATTTCACCTACCCGCGTAATATGTCAGTAATGTGAACTAGGTCTTAGTCTCTCCTACTTAGGACTTAGGAGGCACCTCCTAATTTTAGGATGTCCTAGGAAGGACTTAGGAGGTGCCTCCTATTTGGTTCAGTTCAGTTCAATTCAATTCAATTTTGCTTTATTATTCTTCTAAAACCTTGCATACATTTTTTTTTGTTATAAATAAAAACACAAGTTTTGTTTACACAAATATTACACATGAATGTACTTGTTTGGTCTTATGTTTACTGTTATAAAGATAAGGTAGAAGAATACCCAGCTAGGATGTAGCATCCTGTGTGTGATCTTAATTATCTACTGCAATAGATTCCTTTGATTACCTACCCCTGTTTCTTCTTTTTGCACAGGGCCCCATGATAAAGCATAGAAAACAGTGCAAAACATACCAAAGGTGTAGGTAAATCAATCGAACCTATCGATGGTAGCCTATAATGACAAAGTATTAACCAGACTAAACAATCGTAACATAATATGTGCTCTGTCATTGGTTGTTGGGCGAGCCTGAGGAAAGGCTGAGTTGAAGAGCACATGAGGAACGACTACGCATTTGACCCGTAGTGTGTGTTGTATTTTTTTTTACAGTATTTGCACATCACTAAAAAACAGGACAGTAATGATTAAATCTCAACTACCTTAATGAAACAAATGCAGTTAACAATCTAGGCATCTTTGCTAATGTTTACTTAGTAAATAGTTATTATATATCGTAAAGGGTGAATTCCACCAACTTAAAAATATCCCGGTCGCCATGCAGATGCACGGATCATACAAAAAAGAAAAACATAAAAAACCTAGCAAATACTTCCAAACTTAAAAAAAAACGTATGAGGCCAATAAATGCCAACATTTATGATTAAACATATTTTGGTCAACTTTGCTAATTTTAAACACATAATGAATGTTACTAAACAAAAATTGCTAATAATTAATTTCAAGAAAAGAAAAACACGGCAGTCAATTTACACAAGAGACTTTCTAGCAGTTATGTCGTAGAATTTAGGCCCCCCAACATAAATGTTTTTAATTTCACTCGCTGACTGCAGTGGCATAGCCATTCGGCAATTTCATGTTTGATGGCCGAGTGCTTAGCCCCACTGCAGGCCAAGACCTTCGGCACAGCATCTGATGAACAAACAATATCAGGGTTACATCTATCGAATAGTGTCCATATTTCTGTACACAGATGTGGTGTGCATGAAGCCATGTGGTATGCTTAGGCCTACCTAGGCCTACCCTAGGGCAACCATAACCATAAACATGAGGACATTATGAACTAAATATAACAAGATGGTATTACTCACCAAAGCTTTCTTGACGAAGGATTTTCCTTGACGAAGGATTTTCCTTGACGAACTACACAATTTTAAGTAAACTTATATTATTAATAACCTCTATAATAGACTTTATAAAGGCTAAAGCCACCGCGTACAACCTGCGAAATCAAAGTGAGCGTGCCTGAGCCCTCAAGCCTCGCAAGCGTCATGGCATCAGCATTGGTGGATTCTTCCTTTACAGGAGGTTGTTAGGAGGAATCTAGAACATCCTAATAGGATATCCTAATTCTAGCTCTTGCTTCCTTGTTTCAGTACATGAAACTATTTCTACGAGGTTGTTAGGAGGGATCTAGAACATCCTAATAGGATATCCTAGTTTTAGCACTGGCTTCCTAATTTTAGTATCTCCTCAGGAGCTCCTGTGTTTGCTGGGTAGCAACCATAAACAAATCCTATACTTGATTGTGCATCTGGCCCAAGACTGAAGTCCTTAAAGTAAACAACAGATTAATCTGGGCAGCTTGGCTGAGCACACATATGGTGGGTAAATGGGTCATCATGGTGATTGAAGAGTAGGCCTACCAATGCAAGCCTATTTTTAACATAAAAATTACGAACAACATATGAGTTTAACAATCAACTTCTTGAATAATGATGTTGCCACAAAACTTATGGCATTCAATCCACATGAAAGTTTGTGGATGTTTCATGTTTCAACTTGATCGGAATCTCCATTCGACCACTATTGCATGGCATAAAAACAAGATGAGTACCATAAGAGTAGAATGGAAGTGCTCGCAAAGCGATTTTGGAAATGTGGTCTACTGTTAGATTAGACCTTTGGGATCGACCATGTGTTAACAATCACAAACACAAACAGCAGTTTAATACCGGTTTCTTTCCACGACCCCAGAAGCTCAAGTTCATACACTATCATGATTTTGCTCTTAAACTATCGGTAATATATATGTGGTAGGTAAATAAAAACATTTTTTGGTAGAACCAATCACTACCTACTTATGTTTTATTTTCTTTAAATCAACATTTCAATCAACATTTAGCACATTTTAAACCAACAAATTTTAAAAATCGTAAATGGATCTACAAGTATTTTAAGTGATAGGCCTATATAGGTAACTAAATGAATAGTCATATTCCAGTTTGGGGAAAGATATAGAAGGACGGAATCTAGAATAACAGGTTGCTAATAAAAACATGTCGCCAAAAACACAAACATAGTATTGACTATTGCTTAAACATTTTGACCAACTGGTAGTGGTGAGCTTTTGGTAGATACTGATAGTAATGGTTATTCATGGGGTTAGAATAAATACTGGTTGTCAAAAACAAATTAATAGCTCAATACTGTGCCATTAAATCCTCAAAAATACTGCATAAGAATAGGACTGACTATATTGTATTTGTTTTGTGTATGTTTTGTAGGCTACACCACCAGTCCCAGTAGACAAGCTTAGCTCCGTCAGTTTATCAAAAAACAACCCACTAATTGCCATTGGGTCAGTGCCACAATGCAAGATAATTACAGTCTTAACAAATCCTGGAGCCTACCAGTACCCAATTTTATTGTTGTTTACATTTAGATTATCTCACCATGCCTACCTACAGATGTCACATTTTTTTGCATTCAGCATTTCAATCTGAAACTGTCTAAACAATCATCCAATGTTTTTATCCTTGTTGGCTTTGTTGCTCCATTCCCAAAAATTGTGTAGCTTATTACCGTAATTGTATTCATTATGCAACGATTAAAGCTTTATTTTTAATAAATTAAATTAAAGTCATGAATGTAATACGTATAGCCATACGGAGCCTTAATTTGCTAAATTTCCAAATACTGTACAAACATAGAACCGGGGAAATGATGTAGGCCTAAGTAAAATTATCATTATGCATAGTAATTTGTATTGTCTTTTCAACTAAGTGGACGTAATTGGAATGTCGATATCAATCTTAATTTTTCCTTTATAGCCATTATGTGGAATTGCTTTTAGCTCCGTAATGTAATCGGCTGGTAAACCAGACTCATAAGCTCCCTGAATTATTACTTCTCTATAAATTGGTGATGGCCGCCTGCTTTCTGGAAGTAATTCCCCCTCCGTTAATTTAGGAGGCAGCATCCCCATCTGGTAGCATCGACAGGTGATGTTTTCTCCGCTGGGTGTTTCTACTTTCACATCGATGGGAATATACCAACCGGAGGCCACTCCTTCTTGACGATCGAGGTCCTCCAAGTCAGAATTAGAAATTTCCCAAACTGCACCCCAAACGTATCTTGTTTTGTCAGGAACTATTGTGGCCGAGCACCCACCCCATGTACTGGACCAACCATCGAAATCAAGCCGGAAACCCTGTGATAGGAACGTAGTTTGTAGTAATAGGCCTAATGATTGTGTGACATGTTTTCAAATGTTTAGTTTTGTAATGCCAACTTGTGTTTAATCTTAACATTGAAGGATATGTTCTTTTCAACTACACTGACATGGCTGTCAGTACATAAAGTTGACAAGAAACACATGAAAATTGACAGTTATTGCCATAGTAGGCCCTATTGTATTTCTTTGCAAAAAGCAAGCGGCATTCATTTCTTCACAGTTTAAGTAGCCATACACACAATAATTGTGTGTATGGCTACTTAATTATTGTTGGCATCGGAATCGCAGAAAAATAGGCCGTCCACAATAGGGAATTCTCCTTAACTTTTGGTTTATGATAGTTTTAACAGTAGTAGTATGCAAAGCTGCCCTGCAAAAGATTTTTTATTATTAAATACATTTTAACTACTTTTCCAAAGGTTTGCAAAATGCATGTTTGAATTCCATGCCTAAACAGCTCACCGCCTGTCTCGGCGGCTATGACGTCATGGTTCGCTAGAGCTGTGTGACCGTGCGGCCGAACCGCTGGTGTATTGTGCCCGTAACTATCGAACGGGACACTTGTAATTAAAGTGCGGCATATCAAAAGTTTTGCAATTTAGTTCTTTTTAAAATAAAAGGAAGAAAGAATTTAAAAAAAAAAAATTTTAGCGTGCTGGGTCGAAAACCGCAAAACGCGGTTGAAACAATTCCACACAATGCGAAATGTATCACATCAGGGCGGTAGGAGGGGGTGGTCCAACAAAAAAGTGTCAAAACGTAGCCAAAAGGTGAGCACCGGATACTGCAGCGACAAAAAGTGAAAAAAGTCATTAGTGTGAGCGTGATGGCGCTCGGAAAAAAAAATTGAAATCGGAAAAATCCATACATTTGTCGCTTCCACTCGAAAAGTCTCGGGGAAAAAGTCGGAAAATGGAAAATCCAAAAACACCATCGGAAAGCTGGGAAAATTTCGGTCATGGACATTGTCCAGTAAAAGTGAATTTTCCACTTTGGAAGGTCCAAAATGGGCAAAGTGCGGGGAAATCTATTAGAAAACCCCATCAAAAATGCAACAGCTGCTGTCACAGAACGTAAACGCAATAGCCGCTAGCGAACTATGACGTCACGCGCCGTAGTAGCCAATCACAGAGAGCTTTCGTTCCAGCTCCACATGTAGCCAAAGTTAAAACCGTGTTAAATACACCAAAAAATACTTATATTTATGAAATAAATATATTTTTGGAACAAACTCTTACTATATTTGATGTAAGTAACAATTGTGTCGTACTATTAATTAAGGACACGACACTGTGATTGCCAATGAGAAACCCGTGGCCCTGCATGCGACCAGTCACAACCTAGCCTTTAATGACTGCTTCAATACCAGCATCATCAGGGCTTTGCCACACAACTGCAGTGAAGGAGAGCTCAGAAAGTGGGAACTGGCTCACCAGATGGTTACCAGCTCCCGTATGCCTCCCAATCTCAACCTGCGCTAACCTTGGGGCTCTGGAGGGTATACAGAGAACTACCTTACCTTACCTGGCTAACTCTCCCCTCCACCACCAACAGCGCCTTGTGTATATATATATATATATTCATGTACTTTTTTAAATTTAGTCAGTTAGTATCTCTACACCGACGGGTGATCAAGGCTGTGTAAGCCGAAACGTTCCGTCTAATTGGTAATTATTGTAAATATATGTAATCTCCATCTCAACACGGCTGCCGATCTTCTAAGGTGAGCTGTTGGTTCCTATAACTCTTTCCCTCTCAATACTATTAAATTAAGGAGCAGTGTTGCAGTGTTGTTAAGTAACGCGCTACTTGTAGCATGTTACTTTTTTTGGTAGCGAGACTGGTAGCGCGCTTCATTTGAAAATGCGGTAAAGTAGCGAGTAGCAAGCTACTATATACGAGTATTTGTAGCGAAAAGTTGCCGCTACTCTATTTTTGCAATAAACAAACACTTGTTTGTTTCGCCCGTCACAATTCCCACCGTCACAGGTTCGGAATGACGACTGATCATTGGCTTTCTTGCTCTATAGTCCCAAAACCGCCTCCCCAGAACTGAGTATCCTGTTTCACCCCGTGAGCTGTGATATGAGTATTGAGTATGACTCACTTCCGGACCGTATAAAAAATTTAAGTAGCTGTAAAGTAGCGTCACTACTTTTTTTGAGTAGCTGTACAAGTAGCGAGCTACTTGACAAAATACAGTAGCTGAAAAGTAGCTAAGTTACTTTCAAAGATCAAGTAGCTGTAGCTGTAACAGTGCTACTTTTAAAAAGTAGCTTTAACAACACTGCCTATTGGTAGGCCTACCAATCACAGTCTACTGTATAAGTAAGGTGACGATATTTTTTAAATCTGAAATCCGGGACAAACTACCCAAAGGGAAAAGGGACTAGACAAATGGAACAGTGGGGGGATGCCCCCCACCAACAGCCCCAAGGGTGATTTTTTTTAAAATACGTGTTTTTGACGTGGTCTAAGTGTTTTAGAATGTGTTACGGGAGTATTTCCTGATTACGCAATTCGAGAAATTATTTTTTACTTACGAGACATCGTAAGAGACCCAAGGACTGAAAGGCAGGGAGGACAGGTGAAACTGACGTCATTGTACGTACACTCGTAGGTCGTACACTCCTGGTTATCATCCGGGAATTAATGATAAAAATTTTGTAATAATAACAATCTCTAATAATCTTGCAATTAAGTGGTGTATAATATATTAAGTAGGCCTACAATACTTTGATTGCAAGTCGATAAAATCCGGGACTTAATAAGCTATTATCGGAATGAGGACAATGCAGTGCTTTCTCCACTTCTTAGGCTTCGGGACAGAGGGTAAAAAAACGGGACTGTCCCGGCTAATCCGGGACGTACGGTCACCTTATGTGTAGGCCTATGTACTGACAGAGAGACACAAGGAATTCTAAATCTCTCTGCGTAGCTCACAGTATAAAGATACGCTTTATTGACTAGCTGACAATGCGGAGGCAATCATTTTGAGTTCGTGGGCAACATAGCCTAGACCTAGTCTTCCACTCGGCTAGGCCTATTACCCTCACAAAGTAGGCCTAGGCTAGGCCTGAGACATTGTATTTCTTAAATCTAGGACCAACTTTAAGGTTTTTGATGTTTTTTATTTAGGCCTGATCAATTTGAAGGTGTAATTTATTTTTGGAGTGTAATAAATTAAATAATATAGAATTTTAATAGATAGCACCCTCTTCAAAGTGGAAAAATAAAAAACATAAAGTTCGTCATCTTTAACCTACAAATCCGTGCATAGGCCTAGGCTAGGCCTAGCCAAAACAACATATTATTTAAACTGGTCTGGTTTAAAACATAATTACGAAATATTTTAAGGTTGCGCCTTATATAATTGGAAAGATACAATAACAGGTAACATAAACAGTGATGTTTTAAGGAATTTTACTAAAAAAAACTATAAAGTAGGCCTAGGTAGATTTAAGAAATATGCCTAGGTAGGCCTAGGCCAGGTAAAAGGTAATTAGGATGCTTGCTTTACCGTTAGTTTTCCAATAGCTTTCCGCACGGCCGAAGGGTTATTGATGTGGATTCGTTTTGCTAACAAATTACTGCCATAACCAAAGTACATGAATGTTCCTGCCATCTCAGCTGCTCAACTTTAGTTAGGCCTACGTCGTTTGTACCCTTGAGCGGCTTGAGCCATAACCGCTTTTATTACACCACAGGAGACGTAGGCCTGCGTAGGCCTATGTATGCCTAGGCTTAGGCTTATGACATGGCACATACTACTGTCATTTACCATGAAGTTTTAACTTAATATCTTGTAAAACGTTTGATATGACTTGACAAACAAATTAAGTAAATAAAGTAAACAGAAGAACAGAACAACAGCTGATATTCTTGCATGCCCATTGGTCTGAAATTGTTTTCCGTTTCCATGGAGATCACTATATTTCGCGGTAGATTTAAATATGAGAAATAATTCATACACTCTTTTTTTATTTATTTCTCCCCTCACTTTCGTTGTCACACGTCACACAGTGTTTACAATATATTATTATCATCCTATGCTTCCAGCTATTTCACACAAAGGCATAGAGGTTATGAAAAAATTTCCGGATGCACAGCTTGGTCGATTGAAAAACGTCAGTATTTCTTTGCATACAAATATTAAATATTTTTTAAAGATCAATTTGTAAATGCATGAATGCATGCTTGTAAGATGCTAGGCCTAATATATTTTTAAAAAACTAATAATAGGTCATACATTATAATAACTTCATTTTCATCAACTGCATTAATTTCGATGGTCGGCATGAGACGTTAAGCCCCCTCCCCCCCCCAAAAAAAAAGAATCGATGGTCGTACAGCGGGAACACTTTTTTAAAATAATTTTTGAGTAAGTAATAATTTAAGTAGTATAGTTTTATCATAAATAAACCAATTTTAACAAAAATAAATTATTTACGGATTAGTTTTGGGTCAAATATTTGTCCTACTTGCCCCTTTCCTCCAAACACCCCCCACGTCATATGATCATAGTTATCAAGCAGGGGCGGACTGGGAAAAACCTCCAGGCCGGGCAAACTTTTGGTCAGGCCAGGCACGGGGGGTTGGGGGGGCTATAGCCCCCCAACAACAGCGCCGCAGGCGAAATTTTTTCAAATCAGGCTTTTAGAAGGCATTTGGTGCGTTTTAGAAAAAACATAGCAGGCTGAATGCACTTCCGAAATACTATAGTTTTCGACGGTTAAAAGTAGAAAAACACCAGCAAGAAGATTGGAACACTGTCTAACGACTGATGAGAATGAGATCAAGTTACACCGAAATCCAACGATTCTACAATGTAATTTAAACCTTGCAATATCGTAACGGAAGGGGGGGTGGGGGGGGGGGGGGAGGGACTCGGATTTAAAGAAATTTAAATTTCAAACTTGCACGTGTAAGCCCATTGATTTTTGAGTATATTATTGACAATGGAAAGCGAAAGTTTATCGTGAAATCTATATCTTCTTAACAGTAACATAGTGTTATACATAATTGGTAAAGAATATAAAATTGTCAGCAAAAACTTACATTGTTCTGTGGGAGGGACTGCAGCGCTGAGGCGTGCGCAGAGGTTGATCAATGGGGGGGCACAATAAATTCCCGGCTAAAGTACCTCCCGGCGGCGCACCACACCCTCCAGGGGGGATACCCACTACAAAAAAGCGCCGCAGGCGATTTTTTTTAAAACAGGCGCTTTTTAATGTGTTTTTAAGCAGTTTAGGAGGAGTACAGGTTGTCTGTTGAATGGTTTAATTTTATCAGTGATATCATTGTTACAAAGTGATGGTATAGTGGTCAGTCACAAAGCCAAAATTTTGGTGTTAGGGCAACAGGTGATGTTGACTCCGTTCAGCTCATTCCAAAGTCAAACCAATCTAGAACTTCAGATAAAATTAGAACCATTATGTCATATACGTCATCATTTGTGTCGCCTCTTACGACAGGCACTGTCCCTGGACCTATTCTTTCCCGGGCCAAACGGGCAAGGCAGTTGGAGAAACAGTGAAAGTTTGAGGAATATATTTATAGACATTTCTACTGTGTTGTGACTTGCGAGCAAAGCGCCACTTAATATGATTTTCCAATCTAATGCCTCATTCTGCAAAAATAACACCTATCATAATGGGGGGGGGGGGAACTGCCCCCTTTGCCCCCTCCTGCGCACGCCTATGCCGGGCAGCGCACACCACTATCCGATTGTTATTAGTACAGGTACACGGTGGGCAGCGCCGCCAGCGCGGCAAGTTACCGCCGGCGCCAGGCAGTTTAGTTTATGCCTGTTCCGGTCGGACCAGGCCAAATTTGGGCCAAAACAGGCAGGCCACCGGGCATTTGCCCGGTTGCCCGGTGGGCCTGTCCGCCCCTGTAATATCAAGTACCGACGTTTAAACAACAAATAATAAATTTAAAAAAAAATGGACAACTAAAATGAAGAATGCCGTTCACGATGTACGTCAGGGCTCGCGGTGTGGGCCAGGCGTGGCATTCTTCTATCGTGTTTTTTACGTAGTAAAGAATTACAAAGGGAAATAATATGCAAGGTGTCAATTCGAAATCAGAATAGCCTCATATTCATTGCTCTATGATTGAAACTAAAAATTAATGCAACTGATAATAAAATGTCAATGACTTAATTAGTACATCAAATCTGCTATCTCCGGAATTCGAACCCCATTTATAAGTAGCGGCTCTGTCCTAAGCTAGCACCCAACTCTGAATTTAATAAAGCAAAGATTATTGAAGTTCCTATCTTGACTTGACACCCATTAGCAAATCAACAGCTACATATATAACATAGCACTGGGATCTCGTTTCAGGGTGTTGACGTGGTCGTGGTGGTATGCATCATTACCCGCACAATGTCCTCCTTTCAGTTGCGTGACCTCACACATAATCTATATTTACAGACATGGCAAACACTGACATTAATTAATTCTTCATACTTCTTGATGAGAGAGAGTGGAGCCATCAAAAAACGGCCGTAGATGCAGCTGTACTAAGGTTTTGCAATATCTATTTTCTTCTTTCCTTACATCATGCTCCAAGCTTCAGTTTTCAAGAGCCCCGTGAATGTATGGCAAGCGCAAGCGCTATTTAATGATAATGCTGGTTTTGACCGAGTTTGATTTTATTGCAAAAAAAAATAATGACAATAATAATAATAATAATAATAATAATAATAATAAAAATAATAATAAAAAATAAGAAGGCTGTAATCCTCGACACAACTAACATCGTGCGGAAGGTCATCAGCCTATGAGCTCCTTCGTCCCCACCATCTTTCGGTCGCCACTGGTCGCCACGCTAGTGTACACTCGCATCATCTTGGCTCAAGGGGAACCCGATGGTGCAAAGGAGAGAAGAGAAGGAAGGATAATAATAGTAATAACAATAATAATAATAATAATAATAATAATAATAATAATAATAATAATAATAATAATAATAATAATAATAATAATAATAATAATAATAATAGTAACATTAATAATAATAATAATAAATAATAAATAATAAATAATAAATAATAATAATAATAATAATAATAATAATAATAATAATAATAATAATAATAATAATAATAATAATAATAGTAATAATAATAATAATAATAATAGTAATAATAATAATAAATCGGCCACGACCGTACATGTATCAGAGATTGCATGTAAAATTTATACATGTATAGGATCCATTTCAGGGGCTATTTTCAGGAATTTTTAGAGCTGCACACACAAGGGCCGGTGGAGAAATGTGATTTTTTGGCAAATTTACAAGTTACGTAAGTTTTAAGCAGGTTGTTCCTAAGGTCAAAGGGGATGAAGGTCAAGGTGGCTCATGTGGCTCACACATGGGGCTCTCGCCAAAATAAAAATGTGAATGCTAGGATTGAGGTGTTTATAATAAAAATCAAACTTCATAAATTGAAAAAAAGTCGATGGCCGTTCAATACTTTATAAAGCAAAATTAAAATTTAATTGTAACAATGAACATTACAGCTATAAAGGAAATTAAAAAGTCTAAAATGTTATGAGGGTTGGGGGGGGGGGGGTAAACGTGCGTATGAGTTATTACACAGATGATTTTAATTTTATCTAAAAATGAGAGAGGAATAAAATTGTTTTTAGAAAATTTAGATATTGTCGGAGCACCAACATTGGGTTTATGAGAAGGCTGCAGTTATGATAGCCGCCTAGACATTCCATTCTCAATATGTTCACACACTGGTACCTGAAGTCACGTCTCTGGTAAGGTTTCCCACGAATCATTATTTTTATTTTTATTAATTAACGGTTATAATCATCGCCTGTGAAAATAGTGTAATAAGTTTTGTATGTCACATATTATCTTTAAACACTTTAATTTTTTCATTGACACATACACGTTTTTACGTCAAGACCGACTAACCACACATTTTCCTCAACAGTCAATTCGCAAACAACCTGGACGGTCGTTGGCATTGAGGGAAAGGGGTTGACTGGCCTGCTATACTGCTAATATTTAGATCAATTACAAACTAAATTAAGACCACTCTAAGTGACGCTATAATGTAACGCGATCGCATTTCAAGATTATTATTGTATATATCTCTACAATGTGCATTCAAGCTTGGTTTTGGTTTCAGCATCATCGGGGGGTTTGTGTTCATAATGCAATTTATGCAAATGCACACACACAGATTTAGGGCTGCACAAAATATGTCGAGCTTCACCGCACGTTAAAATGAGGATTGAGGACCATGATAAACGTTTCACATAATGCAGGATCTGGATCAAAACCCCTTTAACGCCAGATGAGAAACATTGTTTTGCCTACAATTCTCTAAATGCCTGGAAAACGAAATGCCCTTAGTTCGACATCCCTGCGCTATCGCCCTACATGACATGAGAATGACCACTCATTGAATCTTAATAAATCTATATAAACTCGCTTATGTCATTTTATTATAAACGTAGCTATTTGCTACGAGCTGCAATGATAATCAAAAAATTCATATGTCCCAACCTTGCAGAACATTTACCAATTTGTGTTGTTTCTTCGTATTTCCCTTATCTAACGGATGCGTCTTTTCAGTTTGATAATCTTCAATGCGAATATTTTAACGGAATAGTGGGGAGTAATATAATGTAACGTAATGGAGTAATATAATGTATAACGTAATGTAGACACTGTTTCGTGAAGGCCTATTGTTCAATTGCCCCCCCCCCCCGTCCCCCTCCCCTTAGATTGTGCAATAATTACAATGTTCACGTTGGAATGCCTTCTCCTTGGATGTCAGGGGTTCCAAGGCTGTTGTTAGTGTTTGATTCTGACGAATATTTGGGCATGGATAATAATGGTTCCTCTATGGTCCGTGGTTCGAGTGACGTGGGTTCTGACAAGACCAATGGTTCCTCTACTGCCCTTGGTTCGAGTGACGTGGGTTCTGACACGACCAATGGTTCCTCTACTGCCCTTGGTTCGAGTGACGTGGGTTCTGACACGACCAATGGTTCCTCTACTGCCCGTGGTTCGGGTGACGTGGGTTCTGACAACGCCAATGATTCTTCTATTGTCCGTGGTCCGGTAGACGTGGGTTCTGAAACGACCAATGGTTCTTCTATTGTCCGTGGTTCGGGTGACGTGGGTTCTGACAACGCCAATGATTCTTCCATCTCCTAGAAAATCAACAAAATGAAAGCTTTGCGTGGGATTCGAATCCACACCCGTCTGTTTCGTGTCTTTGTTCCCGGGCATCGAGAATGATTATGTGCCAGTTGTTACATCAATAACGACCTATGAATATGATGATTTAAATTGACTGTTATTGTATAATCTGATTTGGGCCACTTACGGCTGTAGTTGTATTGTCTTGTTTATCTCCAGCTGTGGACTCCAGCACAGGAGGGGGAAGGGGCGCCTGACGCTTTTTCTTCGGTCTTGCTCCTTGTTTTGTGTGTTTTGTTTCTTCTGAGAGATCATAATAATCTCCACATACTAAGAAGGAAAAGTTTACGTTTTAATACTTATCTCGTTTCGCCAAATGAGTAAACTCAGATATGCGTGTATACCAAACTTGATATTATATAGAAATTGTAGAGACAGGGCCTTCAAATTCATATCACACTCGCTTATACAACCGTGTCAACCCCATAGAAGTACCCACATTATAATTGACGATAAATATTTGAAATTGAATTCAATTGTAATGTATTGAATTGAAATTGAATTCAATTGTATGGTATTGAAATGAAATTAATTTCGTTTTGTATCAGCTACACAATGAATTTGTTTACAGTCCATTACAGTTTAAAGCAAATTAATACAACTATACATTATTATTGAAGCAGGATTTTGTGTTGAATGGGAAAATCTATGCATGAGTTGGATATGTAAGTGTACCTTCGCTTATCGGCGTCGTGGGCGAAGAGGGCGACATGGAGTCACGCCCCGGAGACGCCCACAAATAACTCGACGCCTCTGCCTCGTTTCGGTCGTCTACGTTGGGTTTCATGGCAAACCTTTCGCGACTCGATTTCGGCGTTATCTTAAAGTCGGAAAATGAGTACAGTTGGTCTCGACTGGACGCTGGATTCGATGCTGGTGAGCTGTTTCTATCGCGGTTTGTTCTCTGGGACAACCTTTCCAACAAATCCCGACTTATCTTTGGTGTCATTGTAAGAAATTTGTTTCGGGTTAGTTTTGGCATCACGGGGACTTCCCGATCGTCCGGTTTGGTTTTCTTCATCGGAAACAGAGTCCCGGTCCTGTAAAATGGACATGGATTACATAACATCATTTCATCACGACCTTACCTATACGACACGTTTGCTATCAGTTTTGCCTCTGTTGTTCAACTGAAGACAAGCTTAACAAGGTTAACTTAGTATGCATTACAAGAAACAATCACTATGTTACTGTATCAAAGATAACGCACCACGTATATCTAAGGGAATGCACGAGCTTGAACTTCCTATAAACTGTAATTATATTTTTAATCGGTCATTCTCTTATCACTTATCACTTAACTATGATAAAGTAAAAACATGAATTACCATGATGTAAGGCTCAAAACAGCCTTCAATTTTCGCCGACCCACTGTATTAAATTTGGTTTTAATAAAACCATCACTCTCGTTATCTTCACGGAACGGATTCAAGTGTTCGGGATAGTCCCCAGTATTGCAGGTGTATCTTCGACTCATCATTCACGCGGTCAATTAAACGGATGTGGGCGATTTGCTTCACCCCTATCGTCCTCGCGCATCAACTGACCACTGGTGTAGATAGGCTAGACCGCAGATATGCCTCATTGCATTGCACTTATTGCACTTGTTATGGTAGCACGATCTCACTTGCTCTCTACATTCCACACAGATCGCACACTTGTTGATGCAAGTAACCCATCCAACAAGAAACTTAATAAGTTAAAGTTAAAGCCCCACAAGTACAACGCTCAATGTTAGACTAATAAACGTTAATTAAAAACGGCGAATGCATAGCACGTCGCAGTTGTATTGTATTCGAGCAAGAGGTTCATCTTCGTCACATTAATATCACTTAGGTCTGAATGAACGGATGCGCGGACACTAAGACTGACTCCTTCTACTTGCGTCGGCGGACTGAACCGAGTAGGCCTACTCGGACATCGGCGAGGCGCGTTCAATGTCACTCATTGCCGTGCTTAGCCACTGTTGATCGAACAATGGCCATTTGATATCGGTCAACTATACTCGATTCAACCAGAGGGCGTAAATAGGTTCTCCCTTTGACGTATAAGCATGTACTGGCTTCCTCTAGTTGACGTTGATTCACAGTACGCGTGGGCGTGCGCGTGTGCGGGGCGTGTGCGTGCTTTGTTTATGAATTTACCGTTTAACTTGCTGCTGAGACGTATTCATTAATAACAGTAAATTATGGCGGATAATTAATACGTTGATGACCTAAAGCAGGATACATACTATAAACTATGTTATAAGGCCACACAAGACTCTAATTCGGGAGGTCGCCGGTTCGATACAGGTTACCAGCAATCCTGATTAATGATTTTTCTGAGGTTTTCCTCAGTCGGAAGGCGAATGCTGGGATTGAGACATAGTTTTCGGACATTCCTTCCCAACTATTTCAAATATACCACACAAAACACCTACAGAGGAGGGGCATGAATGCTGGGAAGGGCTGGGAAGTTTCCTACGAAGAATTAAATTATAATCATCGGGGGCAAACCTGACTATACTGTCCTCCCAATATTCCACCTAACCTATGCCCAACCTAAAGAATAGGCTGCCATTTGTTCTCTCACCACTTCGAAAATTAAAACTGAGTGAGGAAAATCTGTTAACATAATAACCCAAACCCGACATGCCACTAATTATTATTGTGGGTCGGGCTCAGGCAGGGGTGTCAGCACATGGTGGCAAGGGGGGGGGGGGGGGATGATGATTTTCCAAGGTCCGGCGATCCCCTGGCGGAGGCTCGGAAACCTGAGAGTTCGACGAGCCGGATTTACGGACCTCGATGATTTTCAGAATTGATCTAGTCACTACACTCGACATAAGGGAAGGTTAAACTACCCTGTGCACAATACCAAGCATTTTGAGCATCACATATACTACATGGGTAGGAAACTAGCTAACAAATTACCAGAACGTTTTCATGTAAATACCAAAGCAATATTCAAATATATAATCAAGCAGTTCCTCCTAGACAACCCATACTATAGTATCAAAGAATTTCTAACCCTTCCAGACCATTAGATAGATGAGATCATGCTATATTCATACATTCATCCGTGGGAAGTTAAATCTAATAGAGAAATATAATCTGTAGCCCTATATATATATATATATATGTAGATGTGTTCTGTTTAATGCATATCGTTTTTGGATGTATCAAGTATCTATCAAGTGTATATATTGTGTTTTGTGTATTTATAATTTCATATGTAGACCATGTAGACTGTATATAAACGGGTTTAATCTTAAGTTCCCGACAATGCCCATGTTGTTACTATGTAATCTATGGCTGCAAATAAATACAAATACAAATACAAATAGCGGGCCGTGAGCCGTGATACGCTCAGGTGTGGCTCAGGTGGCTCAGGTCCTTGAAGGTGCATTTTTCATTGTTGTGCATTGTTAATCCACGCGTGTATCGGGTCCTAGATCCGTGAGTGATGTCAAAGAACAAATAAAGCGCCAATTTTTAAACGAATCGCTCACACCGCCACACTTGCTATGAGAAAGTGCAAAGGCGGTGTTTCGACTTTCGAGTCTGGAGATCGGTAAGGTAGGTAGTATTTTAGCCCGATCTTAGACTTCCGCCCCCCTGTGACTGTTGTGAAGTTGACATATCATTTAGGATGTATTGAACATTTTATTATCATAAAGTGGAGTTGTTTATACGTATACATAGATAAGTAATGTGACGTTTAAAAATTGAAACTGTCGAGGTCCTAGCAAAAGTTTTCTAGGCCTGGGCATAGGCCTAGATAAACCTTAACCCTAGCCAACTTGTTGCATCCAGAGATTACGAGGTTAGGGTGTGTCTGGCTGGCTAGGCCTAGGCTACGTCCTAGCTACGTCTAGCCTAGCAACTCGCGTGTGAGGAAAAACCCTATTTGCCTAGAGGTGCTTGCATGTACAAATTCTAGGCCTAGGCTTGCATGTACTTATTCGAGCCTTTGTTCTCCGTAAAGTAGGCCTAGGCTATCTGGACATGGCACCACCACCTATAGTGACAGGCATTTCACCCAAAGAAGGTCCCCCAGGCACTCGTGTTACTCTACGAGGTGAATTTCTTGGTAAAGTACCAAATGATCTCATTGGTTTGAACATTTGCGATTGTGATTGTTTACTGTCTGCGGAATGGAAATCACCGAACAAAATTATTGCACGATCGGGGCCTGGAAAGGGTCGAGGGGATGTTGTAATAACTACTCGCTCTGGAGGTATAGGGACATCAACAATTCAATTTCGAGGCTATCATGAGACTATTGGTCCAATGAAAGAAAGTGCTGTATGGGTAGAAGAAGCACCTTTACAGAGTCTTGTGTGGGGTCGTAGGTCACTTTCACCAACCAGTTACCAGCAGGAGGACCCTCTTGGGCTTTCCGTGGAGGGCAATGAGTAAGTTAATCTTCAATAATAAAGTGTTTATAATGTGTCTAATGGTACTGGTACTTACTTAACAGGTAGGCCTAGGCCTAACTAGGCCTACTCAACTCAAGTTTCTTTTTAACTGTTTGTTTAAATTAAATTTGAAGTTGGCCAATTTTAAATTTAACTGTAGGTCCTATATTCTTTTTTAGGAAGAAATTCCCAGATGATGATCTTCTTGAGTTATTTGCAGAAGGTTCAGGAGACCTAGCATCTGAACAGTTTGTAGCTGGGTGGTTCCTCCTAGAACATCATCACGCAACTACTTTTGACGACTTACGTGCTGGTCTTTCTTTTCTGCGACGCAAAGTAGAAGGGCAAAAAGAGGGGCAACTTTCTTTTCTTAAAGCTAATGTGAGCTCTGTTATGGACCAACTGGATACTTTGATCACTCTCAAAGAAAGATTTGAAGCTGATGTTGCTGAACATGGCACTGACCCCACAGTTAAGGTCGAGCAATGCATAAAAGAGTCAATTCTAGAAGCACACAAACTATTTGAAGAAGTTCTGTCCCGACGAGACAGAGCAGATGCTACTCGTAATGCCCTTGGTGTCTTGCAAAGGTTCAAGTTCCTTTTTGGTTTGCCAGTCAGTATTGAAAGGAATATACGTAAAGGTGATTACGATGTTGTTATCAATGACTATGCTCGGGCCAAAAATCTGTTCAGCAAGACTGATATACCAATATTTAGGAAGGTTCTAGTTGAAGTTGAACAACGAATCTGCAAATTGAGAGAGATATTGCGAGCCAAATTACAGGATATGCCAATTACTCTTGAAGAACAAAAAAAAATTATCCGCAATCTTGGAAATCTTGAAGCTGCTGGTGATCCAGCATGGGATGGGATAACCTACCACTCAACTTATATCACTCAACAACTACATGTTTGCAAGGATGAGCATATCGCAGCAGAATTAGCTACTAATGCTCCTGAAGACCTGGCCAAATCTTCAAAGTCTGGTTCACAAGTAACGCCTTCACCCCAAAAGTTTGTAAAACCAGCTAGTAACGTAAATTCGGCACAAGACTGGGGAAATGTGATACCGCAACGGGTACTCTTTGTAGAAGAACTGACAGAGGTTGTAGTAAATCGGTTTCCTGACCTGTGGAAACTAGGGCAGTCGTATTTTATCGGAGAGTTGAATGTAAAGGTGGAACCTGGAAAACAAGTCCAATTTAAGGTAGGCTAAGATATTAATATAGATATAATATATTTCAAAAAATTTTCATTAAGGTCAAACTTCCACTGAGGTTTCCCAAACAATATTCATAATTTAATGTGTTTTCTCACAATTCATGTAGGGTCCTCCTACATCTAAACTCCATTCCACATCAAGTTCCAACCTCATTCATGGGCTAGACCCCCCCAAGTTTGTGTTGTCCTAATGGCAGATCCGGGATCAGGGTTGGGACTTGATGGAATTTTTACCAAAGTGTAGGAATAAGTAAGTAAGGGTGTAAGTCTAAATTGTAATGGATGGCTAATCAGTAATCATTAGAGATCCTTGTATTTCGCAATGCGCGATAGCGCGAAATCACTTGAAACGTGCAGCAATTGAAATATGTTGGCATGACAGTCTGTTGTCAGTCCAAAAATACTAAATAGTCTTTTTGAATCGCGAAATAAAACGAAATCCCGTGTATACTCGAAATAGCATTAGTTGCTGTTATAAAAACGAAAAAGACTGAAGCTGTTGAATTGATGCGAAATCGCCGAATTTCGGTCAAAAACGTAATTTTCAACATTTTCTGCAGTGACTGCAGTGACCCTTCCACCCCTGCCAAACCGGCTCGCAACAGATTTTTATCGTAGCTTGTGCGTCGACTGCATTCCGCATTCCTAGCATTTTTTTTCTTCTTTTCTTTCGCGACAATGTAAGCATGCCATACGTTAGAATACTAGATACAAATTAGATTTGGGAAACACCGCCAAAAAGCTGAAATTACTGCTCAACAGCGAAATTTGGATTTAATAAAACGAAATATGCTAAAAAATAAAACCATTTACAAGGATCTCTAGTAATCATAAGTCAACTAGACAGCACCACCCGACTGTTTTTTTTATGATTTAAAGAAATAAAATTTGTTTCAAGTTGAAACAAAATTCTATAGATACCATGCTTTGTTAGAGTGAAGTTCCTTGAAAATAGGTGGGCCTAGCCTACTGTGCATAAGTTGAGTGGGCTACTGCTAGGCCCTACCTAACAAATAAACCACTGCCTGAATGTAAAGGAGAAGTAAGTTGAAGGCATGTGAATACTCTTACTCCTTAACACCAAGGTTATGTGGATAGATGCCAATTGGCTGGGATAGTAGAATGTAGGGATATGAATATGATCCAAAAGCTTACCTTCCTGTAAGATGACGACTTTGAAAGTTGTAAATGCACATTGAAGAGATAATACAAAAATAATTAGACGTTTCGACACGAGGTCTTGATCACTGAAGAGAAAGATGGCTACGGTCATTTACTATAAAATTGTATACATTTATATAAGTTCTTATGTGGACCTAGTGTTTATTTCCCCCTAGCCAAGAGTGTTATATGGGTTCCTAGGGAGGTTCTGTGATCACAAATAAGAGTCTTTTTCGTTCTATCTCTCGTATCTTAGGAGATATACACGAAAAACTTTTCTAGAAGAAACTAGCCAAGCCAACCAAGAGTGTTATATGGGTTTCTAGGGAAGGTCCTAGGGTTTTATTAGCTGAAACACATTTTATTAGTCTAAAGATGTGCAGAGAGTGCAGAGAACACATGTATGACTTCAGTTTTCTATTCACACAGCGTATGGTGCTGGAAGCAATCGAAGTCTTCTCCTTACTACTCCGAGCAGCAATACTGCCACACACACTGGACCGCATGTCTGTGCAGAGACAGAACTATGGGACTTGGCCTGTTGCTAGCATGGATGTTATCGGCCCATGGCTGCCACATTGTCTGCGTTACGTACGATCAATGTACACGTCGCTCATTCGACTTGATCTTCCAGGTGAAGCTTTGGATATTGTGGCTTCTCTAATCTTTGATTTACGGTGAGATTTTTTTCTTGCGCTCTATGATGTGTAAATGTATACCTGTAGGTAAGCTTCATTTTCAGTATAATGCTAAGAGGTGATGCATTTCTTACTGCAGTTATGTTGACCAATCAGCAGGTAAGAACTGTAAGATTGACATTTCAGCAGTGCAAGGTTTGCAGGCTTGTTGTCTTGTAAGTTTTCCTAAATTTTCTTACATTGACTTTGAAATAGCTACTGGGAGACTACATTTTCTTAAATTTGAGTACATATTTTAAATCACATAGGGTACGTATATCCATATTATTTTTTAAGTCAGATGGTATGCTTTTTCAAAGAAAGGACTTAGAAGGAAGATACGTTCAGGTATCGATTTTCCCCGTGCATTGGAGAAAGTGAGCGGCCCCCTGTGTGGATACTGTAATCTTATCCCACATAGCCTGTGCTTTCTAGTTCTTAATAGTTTTTAAATATGTAGGCCTCACTAATAATATTAAAAAATAAAATGAATACATGTATTCTTATTTCTCTTAAAAAGTCATTTCACCTTATTAACAACTACTGTACATGGAAATAAAACTTATAAAACCAAATTAGATTATCACAAAATTAAGGATACACAAAAGTTCATTGAAAACTGCGGATTAAAACTTCTTTAGGCCCTAGGTACGTACATTGTTCTAGTTTTTTTATAATCAGGGATAATGCTAATGCTTCTACCATATCTAAGCAACTTTGATAATAACATACCCGTACATTGCAATTGGCTTTCAAGACCTGTTGGAATCAGCCTCTGTGATTTTTTCCCCAATCAGGAATGTACGCCTGTGCATTCAAGACAGACCAACATAAGAGAAATATTAATGTAAGATGTTTCCACGTTATTAGGCCTATACAATGTTAAATTTAAATTTACGTAGGCCTATATTTTAAACAATACAAAAGCTGATGGCTGTGCCCACTTTCTTCTTTGTTCCTGTGACTCCGGGTTTGCATTTTGTGTTATACTTATAAATTATTTTTCTTCAACATGTTACCTTTCCTATTACCGGTACATATCAAGATTATTTTTGTAGTCCAATGCTCTAAAGACAAAAAAGATTTATAGTAATTTGATCTGTTTAATGAGACAGATCTCTGTGGGCTTAAATCATATTCATAGTTTTTCTTTTTGTTCCCTGCAGACTTCATTGTATGAGCACATTATTCCTGCAAGCAGCAGAGCACATCAAGGTTTTGCACAAGAAGGAGAACTGGAAGAGTGAATTTGACAGCAGACATGGTGGTATAACCGATCTGCCATCACAGTTTGAGAGTAAAGTTCAAGAAGTAATCCAGCTTGTAAAGGAATCTGTATTAATTGGGGAACAGCGGGAGGCTCGTCTTCTCGACAACGCCAGTACGCAACGTGACCTTACTGCTCTTGTTCAAGGACTGTTGTTAAGTTTCACTCAGTCTCTAGATAAACTTGCATTCAGCAACGAAGAAATGATGCAAGACGATCATTCGTCGGCTGTTTCACAGTTGATAGGCTCTCCAGTTGCGTATCGTGACAAGGACAAAGAAGACAGCCAACCTGGGTGGGAGCAACGGCTACTTACCACACTCAGCAATTGTCAGTACACTTTGAACACGGTACTACCTCGGCTCTCGGAACTCTTTATCCGCCACGGGTATCCGTCTCCGACACTGGCCATCAATACAGCGTCGACTGCTCTTAATGCATTAGACAGACGCATTCTGGAAGTGTACCTGGAACATAAGAGTGACCCTCTTGTCGGCACTATTGAGCCGTCAATGTATCTGGGACGGTTCGATTGGGACACAAGACGGAAACCGACTGACGTGCGACCATATGCCAAGGAGATCATTGCAAACATGATTGGTGTTCATGCAGAAGTTCATCGGGTATCTCCCAGTCTTGTCCCCCGAGTCCTAAAACAGGTACGTGTGTAGTAGTCGGTTGTGACACAACACAGACGTGCGACCATATGCCAAGGAGATCATTGCAAACATGATTAGTGTTCATGCAGAAGTTCATCGGGGATCTCCCAGTCTTGTCCCCCGAGTCCTAAAACAGGTACGTGTGTAGTATTCGATTGTGACACAACACAGACGTGCGACCATATGCCAAGGAGATCATTGCAAACATGATTAGTGTTCATGCAGAAGTTCATCGGGGATCTCCCAGTCTTGTCCCCCGAGTCCTAAAACAGGTACGTGTGTAGTATTCGATTGTGACACAACACAGACGTGCGACCATATGCCAAGGAGATCATTGCAAACATGATTAGTGTTCATGCAGAAGTTCATCGGGGATCTCCCAGTCTTGTCCCCCGAGTCCTAAAACAGGTACGTGTGTAGTAGTCGGTTGTGACACAACACAGACGTGCGACCATATGCCAAGGAGATCATTGCAAACATGATTAGTGTTCATGCAGAAGTTCATCGGGGATCTCCCAGTCTTGTCCCCCGAGTCCTAAAACAGGTACGTGTGTAGTATTCGATTGTGACACAACACAAGGCACAGAAACCAACACATGAGCATTGAGCATGCATTCATGCCAAAGGGAATGAACGTGCTTGCAAATAATCAGTGTTCATGCAGATGTTTTTGGGTATCCATGGGTTGGACATGTTCACCGGACATGAAGCAGTAGTACCCTACCGTGACCCCTGTGTTACGGTTCATTCACTGTTCAATGTTGCAAGTTTGTGCAAGACTGTTAACATCACCATCGTGGTACCTTGCCCCGTGCCTGCTGGATGTGTGTCAATCAGCTGATGCGTAACATAATAACATAATAATGTCCGTACCGGTAGTTAGTGTAATTCGATAATTTTTACTTGCCAGCCAACACCCACAATGCTTGCAAGTAACAAGTTGAAGCTAATTTATTCTCGTGGAAATCAGCCGTGTTTTCAATTTTGGTACAAAAACAGAAATAGCATTTAGGGCTGGGAGCAAACATTTAATTTTGTTTATTTATGTTAAAACAGATTGTGGAGACGGTTGCGGAAGAATTGTCAAGGTTGATGTCGTGTGTCTCAAGATTCAGTCTAGAAGGCAATCAACAGGCACAGGCAGACATACGGGCAATTCAAGAAGCTGTCCAACTTTACACAACATCCAGGGCCAAGAGTTTCTTTGATGAGTCTTTGGAAGCAATCCCACCATTGACAAACCCAGCAGATAAGAAGTAAGCTCTACCATGGATTTTTACACTGTCTCCTCCCCCCCCCCCCTCTAAATAAAAGGTAAAATATTAACTAGTTATAGTATGGATGGGGCATGTTCACCTGTCTGTGAAAGTGTACACTTGTGCACAATTAAACAAAATAGATTTAGGCTATATCATCTGCAATTGACATTTAACTTTAAGTGATTGCAGCACATTGAAAGAATTGTTGTAATTCACTAAAAATATATTCTGTATCGTCTGTATTGAATGTTACAATTTGCTTTGCTAAAAATAGCTAACTCGCGGAACAAACATATTGAGAGACCTAGACCTAAACTTCTAGACTACCAGCACGAGTTACCTATTCGAGTTGTAGGCCAGGGTATGCGTATGCCAATGGGGAATATTCTGCAGTTCCTGATATTGGTCCAATAATCTGAAAGAGATATAAGTTTTCATCTACAAAGGCCAGGAACATATTTTTTTCTTTAAAATTCGTAGTTTGAGTTTTATAACGTTAAAAATTTTGAAATATTTGTTTGCCCGGGCTTTTATCGGGAAATAGATTGTTACACCATATCTGAGTAAACATACTAGGCCTATTTTTAATTGATTTGCTACTCACCATCTTGCACACCACCAAAAATTACTGACGTGGGGGATGATAGTGCATTTACATATCAATTACACCCAAGACATCACCAGTCGGGAAGCTGGCGCTCTCCTCTAGCACCACATAAGGACTAACTTAACTTGTTACGTTTCTTTTCATCAGGGTGGTTGACGACGTGCTTGCTGGCTTTCGGGTGCGTATGAGACTCCAGCTGCTGTGTTTCCACGAGCCCAAAAGTTCTGGCATAGGTGTGGATACATGATGCTAGCATTCTGAAGGTGACCAAAGCCATACTGCTGAGCAACCTCCATCTGTATACTGGGAAACCCCTGTATAGATATGTCTCGCGTCTAGTCGTTGGAATGTAACAACGCGATTTTAACCATAACTAGGCATAATTGTGAGCTCCACAACTTCAACTTCAAACATAGGTAGCAGCCTACTATGATCACAGAATACTAGCATACAACTCAATACATACTAAAATTTAAGCACCTACTTATATGCATACTTTTCTCCTTTATAAGAATCTGGTATTTTGTATCATCAAAAACAGCTCAATTTCTTATTGAAATAAATGCGTGCTTGTCCTCATAGAAAAGAAGGACTGTTATAAAAAAGAAAAAGTCAATGAAGTGCATAAGCCTACCTCTAGCTGTGTCAAAGTCAAAATTATATAGCTTTGAGTGCCTTGTCAAATATCTAGTGATACTTGTTGAGTTATTAATTTATGAAATTGTATAATTTCCTAGGTAAAAAGTCATTGTCATGTTGAACTAAAAAATAAAACAAAAAATTAAAAATTAAAAAAAAAAAACATTGAAGAGTCTAGTTTTCAAATTGCAAGCTACATAATGTTACTTATATTTAATATTATACAGTAAACTACACTGATACTGTTCTATTAATTCATGTTGGGAATTACTTTATTACGCAATATGAAGTTATAAAAAATAAAAATGAGTTTGGGTAATATTTGTTCATTTGATGAATGATGGTACAAATCACTATTTTCCCGTGGTTTTTGAACCATTTTTTAGTTTAGTTTCTTGTGACTATTTTTTGTGTGTGCCATTGTAAGCCACAAAAGGAGTGGATTAAAGAAGATACCTTCTTTATAGTATTGCTTTTCACTTTTCAGACATAATAGCACAGGAAAGGTTATTAGTTTGTGGTAATAGCGAAGCATTGGAGAACAGTCACCTAAGCACGGGAAACATTGCAAGAATGAACTGTCCATCGAAAATAAACAAAGATGCCTTTTTGGCACTCAGTATCACCACCACCCACATGAAGTGAATGCACCCTCTATACATAATGTCTCAAATTCCCATTTCAAAAATTATCCCTCAATCTCCTAAGCATCAAAGCCTAACATCGAAACATAATAATCAACCTAACACCTACATACGTAGTTGTAGTACTACTGAATACATACATCAAAAACTTTGTGAAGTTTTGTGTGTAATCGTAAGTTTGCTATACGTATTGCGGGGAGTACAATAATGCTTAACTGAAACTGCAATGTTATCTTTTTAGTTTTTTTGTAGTCGATCAGAACATGACCAAATTAATTTTAATGATACGTATAGATGATTGATATAAGTTCACGCTGTTTATATTTAAAAATTTTACTGATAGATAGCCTATATTTAGGTTTGTTAGTGTATAATGTGCATCTTGTGAATTTACGTATCTTAAAATAGGGAAAATTAAATAATTATTTACTTACTTTCTTACCTTACAGACAATAAAATATCTTGTCCCTGTGTATCCACTAATAGCGCTGTATATAATTTGACATAGGCTTAGTTTTGTAAAATTTTGTGTAATAATGATATGTAGGCCTAGTAGACGTACGTAATAATATTAATATTATTTTTTATAAGTATATCATAATATCACTTATAAATATGTAGAACTTTCACTCTCTGTTAAATGTGTTTTTCTAGGGACCAGCTTCCAAAGATGTACATATACTGTAGAAATTAGTCAGAAATAGAAATCCCTCGACGAACTGAACTCTAATGTACAAAAAATAGTAATTAATAGAAGTGTGTGTAAAAGTGTTCTGAGATTTTTACAATTGAGAGTTAACTTTAGTAAATTAGTCTCCTACTACTACTAATAATCTACATTGGAGCTGCTCACACTGTGTGACCATGGAGTTGGATTTGTAGGTAGACTGCTACTATTATAATCCATGGTGTGACTAAGCCATAATTGATTCCATGCCTAACATCTTAAATCTGTTTAATCTTGTACGTCAAGATCAGTGCCGTATGCAGGGGGTTCAGTACCCCCCCTAAAACCCTAATGTCTTTATGGTCAATATTAAATACAGGTAACATTAATAAACCTTATCATTTCTAAGTATAACATTAAAAGATAAATCAATAATGTGTTAGTTAAGTTACTAATCAAATTTGGCACTTGCTTGTTCATTGTTAAACCCATTCACATTATAAGGGTAGAGTGTCAGTATCGAGCAAAGACTAAAATCGCTTAAAAGCTAAAACCACATAGGACCTAGGTACAATTTTTGCTTTTAATTCCTGTAAGGCTGATGGGGAAAGGGGGGCCTTGCCACCCCTACTCTCATTGGTCCCAGCGTGGAGCCAATTTTGTAACTACATGCATCAGTTGATAATTCCACCAGCCCCACCCACCTGAAATATATTCCTGACTATACCACTGGTTGAGATATAAAGTTTTATTTGTCCACCACGAGGCTTATAATATATGTAATAATAATGTTAATGTTAGTGTGGCTTGTTGCTCTTGCGAGTTTATTCCTGCATCCAATGAAGACCATTGGATGCAGGAATAAACCCGCAAGATTTGGATTCCCTGTTCGGGCTGGGGTTTTCTAACTTTGGAAATTGACTTACATCTATCAATATTAAACTGGTGTATACAATGTACACGGTGACTTTGGAGCCATCGTAGCAACGAAGCTCATGCGATAGTAATTTATGGTGTTATGCCCCCACTGAAAATCATTACTTGTTACTGAGTGTGTGTGGGCAATAAATGCAATTAATGTATTTGTTTTATAAAGGTAGCTGTGCAAAGTGATTGAATGCTGACTGCATAACGTATTAATTCATTCATTGAACATATAAGATTTCACTTTCGGTTTGGTATTTTGGTTGGTAGCACTGTATCCAAAAGGTGTGTAATGCATAGTATAATATTAATATTACCTGTATGTAGGCTTAGTAGGCTACTGTTGCACCTGTTAATAATATTGTAATCAACACTCATTAATAAAATATGGTTCTAAGGTTAAATCAATGAACTCATTATTGTGTCCCACAACATCCCACCATCTGGGGTACGATACACGATGAATTAGCCACCTATATAGGTTCACAATCTTAAATGCGAGTATATTTTGTAACTAACTAATGTTATTTGTTCGAACAACCTGTGAAAAAACCTAACCGATTATGGATGTACCATTTTAAATTTCTCAGGTATGGGGATGGCTAATGGCTATTTAGCCACTCATTGAACTATAAAAAGCATATTTCAGTGTAATGAGATACAGTATGTAGATGTACTACACTTACAATAAAGGCTGATGTACAATTGCCCGGCAACGATAACAGGAACGGTAACAGAGTTGTATCCTGTGTTAACTTACAACACGATGCACAATTTGAGCTTCCCTTTCTCGTATCCTGGTAACGAAAATGGCAAGTTCGCCGTTGTAACTTAGCGTTCCTTTGTGCATCGTCTGCATCAGTCTCATTCGCTGTTTGAGATTGTTAAAATATAGCATTCAAAATATGAATTATATTTGAAATTACTCAGCAGTTTGTTTTCATTGCTGTAGTCCAGGTCAGTGGTGTAGTGGTGCGTATACGGGCGTATACGCACCAGGCAGTGGTGTAGTGGTGTAGTGGTGCGTATACGCCGTATACACACTGCACCGGCTAAAACACTTTCGTATACACACTGGTTTTGGTTATGATACGAGTGATAAGCAATGATAGGGTCATAACATGCCTCGAATGACGGACACATTATTCACGATTGTCAGCTTTTCTCCATTGAGATCAGCCCTGGATCTGGGAGTCCCGATATTCAATTTTAAGTTCCCCGTCCCGCCATTACACCAAGTGGGATACAATTGTCTCGTTCGGTGTCAATTATCAACAGCCAAGATCAACAGATATACCTATACGGGCCACGGGTGGCGTGTGTGTCGCGAAACCACTTCCCAAGCCCCAAAACGTATTCCTGAACAATTCTTGTCAGTGTTCCAATTATTTTGGGTGATTTTTCTGGTTTTGCACTACAAAAACTGCAGTATTTCGGGATTGCATTCAGTCCGGTATTGGTATCTAAAACGCTCAAAACACTCTAAAAAGCCTGTTTTTTTAAATCGCCTGCGGTGCCCTTATAAACCCCCCATGTTCTTTTGTCTGGAAAGATGTGACCCTCCAGCTTCCCACTGAAGCGTATACGTACTGGTAAATTTGACACTACACCACTGCTCCAGGTTTGAATCCTGGCTTGGATATGTCATGTCATTCGTATTGCCCACTTATTGTCCAGATTAGCATCATGGCCAAACTATGAGATGTAAATTCCGAAAGTCATCAGCGTGGGTATAACTTATATGGCAACTGAGATGAACAATATTCAATAATATTTCTAAACGATAATGCTCATTGTTACATTAGAGAAGAACATTAATTAATTGCATATATAACTTTGAATGTTGCAAATTGCATTATTTATATTTCTCCTTTTTGACCATTGAAAACTTCTGCCACAAGATAAGAGATACTTTCCTTGAATAGGTGGTCTATACTTATCCTTGGTGAAAAATTTCAGCACCTTAGTCTTGATTCACATCTTTTGACACACATCAAAACACATCTTTTTCACATTTTTTTTTTTCACATCTTGATTCAAACTTTTGATCAAAAATTTTCATGAAGATAACTTCATGAAATACAATATAATATATATATATTATTAATTATGAATATATAGTTGAGTTTTAGATAATCCTAATTCCTAACCTTATGATTATATTAAGTTATGTGCACAACTTGCAAGTTGCAACTCATCTAGTTTGCTTCCTCGCTGCAGACATTGATTGTCACTAGAGATGCATACAATATATTTTCTGCGTTTTAACTCGGCACCTCCACCTTCTAATCCATGTATTTAACATTGATGTGAATTAATGTTTGAAACTAAATATCTAAAGTTAATATCAATGTATTAGTTATGTAAGCTGATAATTTATGCATATAGAGTCGTCCATGCATGTGATTATTTGAAGCAAAAAGGAATCATTTTTCGCTCGCAAGAGGGACGCTACACACGATTGCAGGCCCATATTTACGCTGCTGAAACAGGGCAGTAGCTGATTGGGTAGACAATAAAGAAACATGTTTTACATAATCTACATTAAAATGGCATTTAGTTTATTTATTACTTATCTGTAGGAAAATAAAAATATGTTTGGTTTTTCCTTAGATACATAGGGAACAGTGAAAACCAGAAATTGAACTCAGGTCTCCCATTTGCTGGAAGGGACTTAGGTTGGAATTCATAGTCGGCCCCTACACCTAGGGGCGCCCATTGTTACCAAGGTAACAATTGTTTGCATGTTATTTCCCATCAGGAAAACAAAGCCATAGCAACAATGGGCGCTCCTAGGTGTAGGGGCCGACTATGAATTCCAACCTTAGTTAGAGAGCATGCTCTCTTGAGTGGCTTGGCCTCAAAATTTAACAAAATAACATTTTCAATTCAAAATAGAAATGTATATTTTATAGACCTGCATAATATACGAAAGACAGAAAGTTCTCAATTGCATTTTCTGTACAAGTGGGTTGAGCTCTCGTAAAACGAATTTCTCCACCCATACATTTTGAGATGGTAGCATTTGTCGCTAAGCTCGCTAAGATTTGTATTGTCTTGTCGCTAAATCGCTAAATGGATTTCAGTTCTCTCTCGATATAAAAGTCCAGCGACGCAGAGAGTGGATTTATGATTTCATAATGAAAGTCGATCCATATATAAGATACAAATTTGAGTAAAACATAACTTGAACGTTTCAAGTAATGTACATTAAAATGTATACTATCTTCACTTGAGATAACCGCTTTACCTGGAGGGCGAGAAAAGACGAGGGCCAACGATTGAGAAGGTTCTGATTTCCAATTGATAATTTGTGATATTAGTTATAGTTACTTTGCTAGATTCAAACGGCGCCAAGTCCAAAAATACACATATTCAGATATATTTTTCGTAATACCCACTATAAGTACATGTCTATTTGTTTTTCTCAAAATATCTTATGAGATTTACTCATTACTCCGTAGACTTATTAGTTGTGTTTAATTCCTGTTTTAGAACATGTTAAATGATGTTTAGTGATAAAACATGTTTAATGATGCAAGGCAACAGTTATTGCTTATAGTCAAGGTCACCAGAAAATGTGCGACACATTTATTGCGTGTGGACGATATCAGACAATTTTAAAATAACTTACAAATTATCTTACCTAATTCATTTATAACTTCATTGGCATTAAACCATCTAAATGTCGACTCGGCGCCTCCACCAATATTCTGTAAATTATTTTCAAATCACTTTCGAGGTTTTCCGGTTTCAACTGTGTCCGTCAAAATGTAGAAATAATCCAACGTTTCGCCATACCTTGGATTATTTCGAACTTTTGGCAAGGTTGTACCCGGAAAACTTCGATAGGCCTAGTATAGTTGACTTCGGCCGCGAAAGCCTCCAAAATAGAGTAGGCCTACTCTCAAATCAATTGATTCATTTCTTCCGAGCCCACGTAGGCCTACGTCCAATCCAAGTAGAGGTAGAATAGTTGCAATTTTGCGTTTGTGTTCGCGTGTGCGTGTACAATACATACGTCTGTTATTTCCGTGGATGGAGAAACGCGTGGGATGCCTTGACATCTACACAAATAGTTACCTTTGTTACAGCTCATCCACACAGTCAAGGATAACAGATTAGCTTGGACCTAAATAAGTAACGTTCTTAGGTATATTTTAAGTTAAGTGATTGATTCATTACAGTTAAACGATTTTAGTTTCTTTAACCAGTTATTGTATGTTACAATAGGCCTATATATCTTTAGTTGTAACGTATAATATATGTCGTTATGTTCTTAGCATATGAGAGGGCGTAAGTTATTATACATTTAATATGGATTGGGATGGATTCTAAAAGCGATGTGACTGGTAATCAATGGTTTATCGCCTCTCGATAAAACTGTACCGGTGTGGTTCGCTGTTGGTTGTAGGCTAGTACAAGATGTATATTGCAAGTCAATCGGTATACACCAATAGAACAAATGTATAAAGCACGTACTATCTTGGTTGAAGATACGAGATAGGATTTTATTAAATACTATGTCATTTATTTTTAAAATACATAAAGGTAATGCACCAAATTATTTGGTTAGAGAAATAAAAAGATGTGATGTGAAAAACTTGCATCATACAAGATCAACAGTGAACAATAAAATCCAAATTGATAGAAGTTATACCAAGTTTGGGGATAATATAGTCTTTAGTAAAGGAATAAAAATTTACAATAGAATTCCCTCTGAAATAAGAAATTACAATTGTCCTAATAAATTTAGAAGAGCTTGTTGCAAGTTAGTAAAAGACAAGAAAATTATCCCACTTCCCCATCAAAATCAAGGTTTCTGGGATAATTAAATTAAATTAAATAATATATATGTTTTTGTGTAGAATAAATAGACTATAGGCTTACAGTTTGTACATTAATATAAGTCATACTATGTATTTTGAATGAAATGGTTGTGATGTGTGTATTGTGTATTTTATGCACATATTGTATTGTGTAAATAGCAAAACTGCTAAAATAAAGATTTACTACTACTAAGTACTAAACGTACATACAGCATCTCACAAACACTTGAGTGCATTAGATTCAAACAAGGGATTATAGTCTTATCTTAGTTCTTCTCTTAGAAACTAGACAATTCCACTGAAGTGGGTACTTAGAAAAACGTGTGTTACATTACTTTCGTGTTCTGAGGTTGGTGTCCATACACTGACACAACGTGGTGAACGTTCATTGACTAGCTTATTGTTTTCTAAATATACTCTACCTTGTGATCATGGACCTTATACAGTTACAGCTCAATATAACCGCAAGGAAATGAGAGGGCTTTCCTTCCTATGTGATTGTGACACCCTTACTTTACAGTAAATAGGCCTAACCGAATGACAGCCCCACAGAAGAACCGCTCTCTTGATATCATATTATAATAATAACGAGAACATTGCTTTACTTTATGTTATGTTATTCAGTCAGTAAATGGAGATGCCGCGGAGCAAGGGCTCGCACTTTCCGTTATATTATCAATTCAAGGAGAAGGCTGAGAACTTTGTGTGTCGAGTCTGGGAAAACTTCAAAGGGTATGGATGGTATCATCTCATCCTCGGCTCTTTGTGTAGAGTTGCAGAAAACAAAGCGTTCGCTGTGAAGTGCGGCAGAAGGTGAGCTTATCTATACCCATCAGTTTGGAGTAGGACCTCTCTTCAAAGTCGCTTTTAAAAAGTAACAAGGAGTTGAGCTTTCGTACGTAACGCACATCAAAAGGTTTCGTGGAAAGTAATAAAAGTTGAAATTCTTGGTTGTAATAATATCTTTGTGATGTCTAAGGAAAACGGATACCATACCCGCCACAAGCACAAGCGGCAACACTGTCTGTACACACGAAGCTCTCACAAGATCAAATAATACTTAAATAGTTGTGGCAGTGGCTGATACCGTTATACAGTATAGGCCTACACTAGATTGCATAGACAAAATATTGTGAAGCTGTGACAGCACGGTTTTTCAGTTCTCTAAAATATGCACAACGTACCCAAGTTAAGTTTTGAAATTGAAACCATGACTTCGGAATGTTACAAATTTATTTTTTTCGTAATTTTGATTGTACCGGTAGGTACCGAAGATATTGCTAGATGTACGCCGCTTCATTCAAAACATAACTTCGCCCAGAAATACACATTTGTGATAGCCAACTTTTATTGTAGTTAATGACCATACTTTGTTCTAGGAGGTGAGGAATTTTCAGTTTGTTATCTTAAATGGTATGTGTGCTATGATTTTTCTCAACTACCGGTACAAATGAGCTATTTTGTACCGGTAGATGAGAAAAATCATAGCACACATACCATTAAAGATAACGACCTGAAAATTCCTCACCTCCTAGAACGAAGTATGTACATATTAACTACAATAAAAGTAGGCTATCACAAATGTGTATTTCTGAACGAAGTTATGTTTTGAATGAAGTGGCGTACATCTAGCAATATCAACGGTACCGGTACCATCAAAATTACGAAAAAAATAATTTCGTAACCTTCAGAAGTGCTGGTTTCAATTTCAAAGCCTTACTAGAGTACGTTGTACATATTTTAGAAAACTGAAAAACCGTGCCCGCACAGTCTTAATAGAAAAATTAAATTTGTGGTATTTGCAAATTTCATCGTATACTTAGATTTTGTTCATAAAAAATGTATTATTACTTTAATTCCTCGCTGTTTTTTATATTTCCTTTCATTTTTTTGCATTGCATTATTATTGTCGGCTAAATGTGTACAGTTTTGACTGAGCAATTTGTGAGTAGTGAGTTGACTTTTGTCTTTTGTCATTATCTGCGAAGAATCCATTTGCCGATTTTTATCATCTCAGCTTCAGCAATTTGATTTACGTTTTCCCATGTGAATTGCCTGAACAAAATTTCTACAAACGTCCCAATACTGTTCGTTTTGAAACTGCGTATATAACTACAAGTATTCTAGAAAAGCTTGGTATCATTAAAAAATAAGGAATTATTGTTTTCACACAGATTGTATAAATCTCAGTTCTCAGTGATTCATAAACTGACTTGTACACTGACATTCCTCCATGCATGTTCCTTCCAATTATTGCCACCTGTGAATAATGACTGCGGGAGGGGGGGGGGGGGGGGGGGAGGGGGGCGGGGGTAATATGCAGCACTGAAGGAAGGGAGTTTTGTGCTAATTTCCCTGAGGGATGCATTATATAGTGACTTTATTACGTTTGACTCAAGCCACAGCAATAGTAATATACGAAAAACGGCCCGCAGTCCTCAGAGCGGCACAGTTACTTTGATCTTCGTAACAAAAGACGAAATATGACAACACAAAGCTGACACTGTATATAGTCTTTCCTGTATCCATCCCTCCAGGACAGCTCTCGTACCTTCGCTTCCAAGTAACACTCAAAACTGTTCAAGTTTTACCTTTCAAGGGGTGTTGAAGTTACTTCGATCAGGCACAACTGAAAAATGGTCTATTTAGGGATCTGAACTTTCAATAGATGGATATTTCTCTCCTCGTAAGGTGTTTAGCGAGGGCTTTCTATAAGAAACGTCTAATTCGTTTACCATTATTTTAAACATCTTTGGTTGTTGGAGAGGAGTGGATACCTTTTATAAGATTTAATACATTGGTTGTGGCAAACGAAAATTAAATTATAATGTAGGCTTATAATGTAGGCCCGACACAGTTGGAACTGAGTTGAAGATAATTATTAATAATGAAGGCTCCCATAAGAAACAAACCTAACATTTAATAAGAACGCTCAGAAAACAAAATGGGAAATTTATAATGATTATTAATATTACCAATACGAGATACTATAGGGATAAACTTTAGATTTCAAGCTCTCTTCAGTTGTTTCCACATTTCAGGATATCTTATATAGAAATTTACACAATTTAACTTTACACATTACTTTCTTACTCTTCTTATAGTCGTCGTACAACAACTTCGGTAATGCTTCCGTCACGGGTGGGTGAGCGGCAGCCGACGGCCGTGGCTAATAATTCTAATACCTGCTCGGGTTGGCCGGGACCGTAAAAACACGTCATTGATTGATGACGAAAGCATTACCGAAGTTATTGTACGACGACTTTGGCATATAAAGGGTTATGTTGAATAGCCAAGTCGATTGGTTTATGTGAATCCAATTAATCTAATTAATCGAATTAATTTAATTAATCTGAAAGTATGAAGAATTCAGTTTGTGGCTACAAACATATTTGTATTCGTTGTGATCATATTAGTTAAATGACAAAGTTTAATTATTTTTTCATGTTTATTGGGCACTTATAGGCTTAGCATCAGCCATCGCCACCATGGGATTGATTAAACCAATTAATTTGATAACTCTTAAAGTTATATAGCAATCAGTTAATGAGTATACAATTTTTGATTTCTCGGGAATCCTCTTAATATGCTATTAAACTGAGAACTGACCAATTTGTCTGAAAATATTTTTAGTTTTACGTAAACATATTTGATGATGGATATAATGTAATTAAAAAGAGATTTATTTTTTTCATATTCGTACTCTTTTTAGTTTAGAATAGATCTTATTTGATACCCAAGGCGATCCTGCTTGTGTTTTATGAATGCTATTTATACATTCATTGAGTTTCATTAATTTAATAAGTCTTAAAGTTACCGAAATTCCGTTTGTGACCACACATTTTAGGAATCTTTATAGTAATCATCTCATCGTAATCAGTTTAGTAAACTGAGCGACGTTCAAGGTTTCTTCACGGTTCCCACTAAGAGAGCGATAGTGAGCAATACACCCTTCCTAACGCTATGTTCATTATCATGTACACACGTTCTCCTTTTTCTACCATCTTTCTCACTAGAAAACGTTTCTAATTCTATAGTTTTACCTCTCCTTTTTATCGTTCGAAATAATATACAAAATCTGATTTGACGTTTACCAAAGAATACTAATAGTTTCATAAAATAAAAAAATCCTTTTCACAATATAGGAGCATGGGGTGCAGAGTGCCCGCCCACGCCCGGCAAGTGGTAGTCATGGGTTCGAATCCCAGCGAGGTCGGTTTTTAACATGCCGCTTATATATCATATATGTATAATATGAGTATTGTTTTTCTAGATTGATCAGTTCCCATTCGTGTAATTTATCTAGTAAATAATAGGATCACATGGCCCCTTGCAAGCTTTCGAACATCTGCTGCTGTTGCTTCGGTGGCGGATGAACGATGCACTAAGTATAAAAGGGTGCACTGGTCGAACCCCTTTGGTCGAGCGCCACGCGCGCAGCGAGCTTTGCCAAAAGAACCTTTTGAAGTCTTTGTTTGCAACCAAAGAGGTTACAATGGTGAACCGCGTAAAAAGGACACATCAAAGGGCGCCGCCGCGGCAATCTCTCTCTCTCTCTCTCTCTCTCTCTCTCTCTCTCTCTCTCTCTCTCTCTCTCTCTCTCTCTCTCTCTCTCTCTCTCTCTCTCTCTCTCTCTCTCTCTCTCTCTCTCTCTCTCTCTCTCTCTCTCTCTCTCTCTCTCTCTCTCTCTTCTCTCTCCCTCTCTCTCTCGCACGCGCTTACGTTTTGTCTTGATCTCTTCTGCCAGGGTGTAACGTTCTCAAAGTGATCTTTTGTTATGTCGTTTTTTTATCCATGATGTGCTAGCAAGGCTCCTAGCTAGACGACCGGCCCAAGTAGGCAAGTGGGCCTTTATGTGATTATACTTGCTTGGCCTAAGGACTATACAAAACACACCCGTGTATTCAAAACAAAAAGCGCCATACGTGCTATATTTATAAAGAAAACTAATTATATACGGTAGGCCAGGGGGGAATCTTTCAATGAATCACCCCCCCCCCCCCCCCCCATACAACTGTTGTGTGTTCTCTTTCATGTGTGCCGCCGCCTAATAACGGTGTCTTTACTCCTGAAGTCAGTTTAGTGTTTTCCTTTGAATTTTCCTACAAAGCTGTCGTGTCACACGTGGCACTGTCACAGTTCACTTCTCAAAGATTTATTTCACTACCTTAAAAAAAACGATTCCTGTAACGATTCGCCGTCTATAACGATGTAACGATTGTTGTGAACGATTTCTGTAAATTTTCCTCCCGACTGTTGGCAGTAGTTGCTTACTATTTATTTACTATTTAATTCTAATTTCTCATGCGACCCTGGGTGAAATTCACAAGAAAACTGAAACCCCAGCTAGACACTAAAACACACTCGAAGTGCATTACAATTTGTCCGCACGTCCGAAGGCTTTTACCGCTACGTGCTTCGAACAGGACGGAAGTCAATGTACACTTTTGGGCAAGAATACCAACTACCTAATGAAGTAGTTCTCATAGTTTGCGAATCACTACACCTATTCGTCGAGATGGATAGGACCATGTCGAGCATTTCATTCATGTCGTCGTCGACTCGTCGAGCATTTCATTATTTTATCACATCCATTGCAATACTTATAATACTTAGTAGGTTGCATAATAATACCTTACTACATCCTGGTAATGGTACAGTATGTATAATTATCCCTTTTATACTGCATCCTGATAGTATAATAGTCTTCCTTTGCAAGTGCAACCACACCAGTGGCGTATCCAGGAATTGACAATGGGGGGGGTCGAACATCCCAAGCAGGCAGGGGTCTGGGGCGAAAGCCCCAGCCGCCGGAGGCCAATTCGCCGAAGGCGAATTTTTTTTCTCCATTTATGACGTTTTAAACGCCTGGAAACACGTTTCAGAATAAGAAAATGTCATAGAATAGGTTTAAGAGAATGTAAGAATGACTACAAAGAAAATTAAAAAACCAGTCACAGAACAACAAAATTACTGCAAAAATAAAAATCTTTCCTATATTTTTTTTTTAATTGTTGGCAAGTCTCCTCGTAACTGGTAGTGTTGTATTTTGTGGTAATATCTATAAATTTTACACGTTTCTGCCGAATGTTTTAGCACTGATTTGCGTTAATTTCTGTTTGTAGCCAGCTTATAAATATGCAAAAAGCTATTGGTTAATGTTTTGACAAATTTTTTTATCATTAAGTTCTGTTTATTCATGTGTTCTTTCATTAGAACTAAAAATACAATAGATACACCTTTTATAAAGACAAACTTGCATTGAAATACAATTTACAAAACCCGGGGTGTTTGGCATAGGGTATAAGAAGATTCACTTATTTAGGATTCAATGTAGTTTCTTATACACAGTGCCAATCGTCAGAGGAGAGAGAAGAGTACCCCCTGACCCTAGCACCCATTAGCATTTTTAAATAATATATTCCTTCAACTTGTCCAATTCCTCAAACTTCCTTCCCGATAGTCCCCGGAAGTCAATAGGTCCTAAAGGCAGCTCTTCCTGACGACCAAGAGCCCAAAGTCGTATGATTTAAGGGTTGAGTATGTAATTAAACAATAATCAAAATAGTAGTTTCCTCTTCCCTCCTCCTTTCCTTCCTTCTCTCCGCATGTAATTTTTTTTTTTTTGGGCATGGGGGGGGTTTGAACCCCATAACCCCCCCCCTTGGATACGCCACTGAACCACACAGTACACTTACTTTATCCGAGCAGACCATAATCTTACTTTACTAGTACCAAAAAGATTACTGAGTGGGGTACCACTCACAACCAGTAATATTTGCTAGTAATCGCTTACTTTACTTAATATTTAGTAAAGTTTACTACATCCGCGTAGGTTCCCTTACTATTTTAAAATGCTTCTTGAGCTTGTCATAATAAATTAAACTGCGCGCCAAGTCCTAAAGCTACGTTGGCACGACAATGTCGACAATGAGGTAGACAAACACCCATCTCCTCATCGTCAACATTTAGTCAGGAATGAGATCATATTTTCGTTCGGCGACATTGTCGACATTGTTCTGTTCAGTTTCTTACTGGGGTCTCCTTGACTCCCTCCGTTCTTTCAAAGTCCAAACAAAATGTGCTTGACGTGAATTCAATGGAGAATTCATAGCAAGTTTAAAATAAAAGAAGTTACTAATTAGAGATCCCGACACAGGAAACCGAGATTAATGTTAAAGAACGATTGTTCCTCATTTTGTTCAAAGTAAATTCTTGTTTGTGAAATTTTCCAGGTGGAATATCAAAGTTACTCGTTATTAGCTTTTAAGGCGATTTTTATTTTTGTGTGACTGACAACTTAACCACATCAAAGTCTTTGACGTGTGTTTTTAAATACGGGAGCATTTAATTTTAATTATTAGTTTTGAATGCGTCTTCTGTCCGTTGAAAGTCAGCATGACGCCATCTCTATTCTCTCCCAACAGGATTGACCGTGTGGTGTGGATAAGGAGCATTTTTTTTTCAGGAAGAGCCATTATTACATGTAATGGAAATGCCACAATTAAAACAACTAATAAATTTCATGTGCCGTTTAGGCAATCCTATAACGGTCTCGATCGTTAAATTTGGGAAGAGCGCTGCAGGATAGACGTTATTCCCGTTTATATTTTCCGGGAAATGTCTACATAGGTCTATAACTATACTATTATGCACCGCAAAGCACTCTGATACCTAGCGGCAGAAATTATAACTATGGAGCACGATGTCAACCGATAATTAATTTGTTTTCTATTGTCCGAGGAAAATAACGCTATTCTCGACATTTCTGCTCAGTTCAGGATTGTCCATTTTCAGAATTCGTCTAGGACCCTTAAATAGAATTAATCACGGACATCTAGATCTTACATGACAACAATGTACAACAGTGAATGAAAACTAGTTATTGTTGAGCATTGTTGTCATTGATCTATCAAGGTTGGCATTCTATCAAGAATGACAATCTATATCAATCTATCAAGGTTGTCATTGTTGTCATTGATCTAATAATTACTACGTAGTGAATTTGTTATCTGTGATAGAAGTAATTACGATCAAGAACTAAGATCAATTTACATTCAATTACGATCAATTAAGATCAAGAAGTAATCATAATCAAGATCACGATCAATTCTGAATTCTGAAATAGTCTATTAAAATAATACTCTTTATTTATTTCCTAAAAAAAAATGTTAAAAGAAGAATGGGTTTGAGTTGTACTGGTAGTGGATACATACCGGGAAATATGTAGCCATGTTCTTTTCTAAGTAAATACATTTCAGTTTCACCCAATTATAGAATAGTGGTGGATCGGCCAGATGCAGACACTGTCAAGTCTGTCATCATAACTATTTTTTATTTTTTTCTATTATTACTCGACCAAGTATTGTTTATTGTTTATTGTTATAATATACCCATAGAATAATATATGGAAACATATATTCAATCAGACTGCGTTTCGTAAAGTAGGTATACAAAACCCTGCATGCATAATGGTACAAAATTACACATAATACATAATATGATACTAATAATACATATAACACATAATGCATATGATACACGTAATACTTATGACACCCACATATAATACATATGAAGTTAAACATAATGTTTTTCTTAAATACTTCATACTGGTCAAAATGGCAAATACTATGTACATACTACATGTACTAAGTATAGTCTGGTAGAATTAAAAGGCAAATGTTTCTAAATAATATGGTATTGTGTATCATGCCATGTGACTTTCCCCTCTTGAAAGAGTGGATTCATAGGCCTATCGTGTATACCTCAAGGAGTGTGTACATTCATTGCATTAGATTATACTAGCGAATGCCGTGCGCATGAGCTCCGACAGTAAGGGTACAGAGATGAAAGGTCGGTTCATTCTCGCTAACACAATTGCCAGACAACAGCTATATACACTTAGACCTAGAAGAGAACATTAGCGGAATTGTCAAAATGCTTTCAGCAAAGCTTGCGATGCTTGTGTGTGCATCCAGCTTTTCTCTTTGCCTTTCCCTTATTTTCTTGCTGCCTTTGTAATATTCTGGCGGCCCTTTGAACAGAGCGAGGAAGGCTGCTGTTCTCTGCGAGACAGAGAAGGAGAGGTAAAAACAATGACATCAATCAGCTCAAACAACGCTTTTCATCTTGTGTAACATCTACTCTCTCTCTCTCGTTCTCAAGGGGCCACTTGGGAGTTTCAACCGAGCTGGCTGGCCCGATGGAAATGTTGGTCTGCTCTCTGCAGTCCGCAGTGATGATACGGAACGGGAAGCATGTAATTGTACTTGGAAATTAACAACTGACAAATAAGCGAGTACATACGGGAATAATTTATTCCCCAAGCAAAATTCACATGTACGGGCCTACATGAAGTACCAACATTATTTCAAAGCAAGGAGAAACATTTTTTCTCTATTGTCTGGACGTATCCGAATATTAGCTAGATGTAATGTTCTCACTCCATTTTGTCAATCACTAACAGAGTTTCAAAAAACACAGGATTGCTCTAGAAAACCTAGAACAAAACATGTGCACTCACAATTCTAGTTCTTATTCTTGTTCTTGTTGCGCGTGCGCGTGCGTGCCGAGCCGAGCCGAGCCGAGCCGAGCCGAGCCGAGCCGAGCCGAGCACGACTATTCGGACGACGATGCTTCTGGCGCCACCAACGATTGATTACGTAAAATTAACGAGAACAAAAACAAAAACAATCATTTAGAGCGTTTCCAGACACAAAGGAGTCAAGGTGTGACAGTTGTTCGTAAAGGGATAGTCAGGTGAAAAACTAAAAAAATCACCAATGAGTCATAAGTGCATGAAATTCAGTTATGTGTAAAATAAAATTGATATGGGTTGCTTCAATGCAAGAAAAAACATAGTGAACATTTAGCTATCCTATAAGATTCACTTCGCCAGCTCTGCTGCATTTTTCTTCTAAAGCGTAGTACAGCTGTATCGGTTCTGAGCTCGCTAGCGCCTTCCCTGATAGAAAGGGCACTCATTGTGTATAATACGAGTCCAGCCAGCGCTCCGCGAAACACTGCGACTGCGGACAGTGCCGCTCAAAACAGATTGCAGCTTTTCTACACAACAAGTCACAAGAAAATTAATTGCAGGGTATTTTAAAGTACACGTTCGTACTAAGAAGCATGTTATCGGTAGAGAAACGATGCACATAAAAACTCCTCATCGATTTTTGATAAGTCCCCTATTTTAGCGGTGGTTTTACTATCTCGAGGCAACATTTGTTTTATATGGGAATTACCATAAGACAAGTTGCTCGGTGCTACTTGGTAGCTACAAGCCAAAAAATCGCGTTTTCAGTCATGTTTTTCATATTTGAGGGTGGATATAATTATACAAATGATAGTTTTTTAGTTTTTCACCTGACTAACCCTTTAATTCTTTCAGCGCGGCAAGGACTGCAAAGATATTTCGTTATCTGTACTAGTTTGGTTGAAGTTTGATGTATGCAATAAACATATAGTGTATGTTTGATGTCTTGTTTCTATTGCTGTTTTCTTAACTTCCACTGTTTCTCACTAACTGCGCTATTGTACAAACGACCTTTTGCCTTTAATTTTACAAATAGTGCATTTTTTATAATCATCTCTAATCTCTGAGTTTTGCGAACGCTTTTAACTTGTTTTATGAAAATAAATGTTCTTTAAAGTTTAAAGTTTTAACCGCAGGCGTACAACTACTTACCAAAGCTGGTAAGTATACATCACAGCATTCTTCTTCTTCTTCTTGATACCGCATTCACCTCGGAGTATAACTCCTGACTGTCTCGAGAGAGGGCGAGCGTTCGCAATCAAGAAGTGTCACCATGAAGTGAACTTACTCCATCCAGCTCTTTCCGCATCCCAATCAGTTATCTCTCGCATGGCCGCTCGCACCTCCGCGGACCTGCTCGAGGCTCCGTCGAACAAGGGGGCAACTTCATTTTCCGACCCAACGACGACGACGACGAACTCGACTTAGTTGCTGAGCGACATCTGGACTGGAGTTCCTCCAATGATGATCGACATCTGGAAAAGTCAACGTATTTAAAACGAAACAGATAGTGAAACAGGTATTTTTTTTTGGACTATTCACTCTTCTTTAAACCACACACAAAAAATACCGAAGTTTTCGAAATATCGCTATTTAATTTTATGTGTGTGTGTGTGGTAAAGAACAGTGAATAGTCTAAAATGGATATTAAAAAAGTCCGCATATGTATGAGGAAACATTTTGTGTTTCATAGACATGTTTAATTTTTAAAGGTTTGCCCCTGTGTATTCCTGTACGGTCACAACGGCCACAACTCCAGAGATGACGAGTGTGTGTGCGCTAACTTGATACAATCAATAGCATATCACTTTGTGTGACAACTTGATGACATACCAAATTGCCGAGTGTACCAACTTGGTAGCTGGGTGTTCCAACTTCGTACAACAATGTAACCGAGGCCACGATTGTGACCGAAGATCGGAGAAGGCGAAAAAGATATAACGTGGCAGGGCTCAATATGTAACTAACCGTTCTCGTTCCTGATTGGTTAACGTGACTCGGATCTACGATTCACAATTTTATTTGAGAGCTAGGTCTATAAAAAGATTGCAATCGTAGACTGGCCCAACTGAGCTACTGCTTATGCGCCGCCAATCGTAAGCTCGAATCTACGATTGCAATTGTCAGTTGCAACCCTAACGTGAATTAATAGTCCAATATGGCATCTTTATTACAACAGGATTACTTTCTGTATACCAACTTTATACCAGAACGTCGCTGAAACTGCATCATTGATACCAACACCATAGCATCAATGCATGATTATCGCTCCAACAACGTTAGTTACTGATGAAGATGATAGGTCGCCTCTGCGGTTAAATGTGTTCGAATGTGTACAACCTGATTGAATTGATCGCATTTGATGTCGGAGCTGCTACACAATTGTACTGCATAACAGAGCAAAAAAAAGATATGTTTCCAAGAGGGTAACGTCTTTACCGAATCTGCTACAGAGCATGGAATATGAAACCTATCTTCCCCTCAACAGCCCAGAAACTGCGAAATGTATCTGATTTAAACTTTGCATAAAAAAGTAATTAAATCAATGCAAAATTGCACTTGAAACTGTTGTACAGCTCGATTAAGGAAGTAAAGGACTAAAGGAGTCGCTGTGCGGGGGTGGTGTACACAGCCACGCCGGGACTTGACGTGAACCATGCGAGGATCAAAGCGAAGCCGGGTAAATCCAAGAGTGCTTGAACGGCAACAAGTACCACTACTCGAGTAATACTTTGCTCCCAAGGTGCTTTTACTTCGCTCACTCAGTCGACACCTTACGTAAAAAGAATTCTTAATGGAAATCTGAAAGACTTAATTGGTCTCATTATTTTGCACAATGTTAAGCGTGCGTTGATGACGTAGATAAGATGCTGCGGCTTGCTAGACGAGAATAGGCCACTCTCACCACGTGGGCGGTAGAGACGTCCTTGAGTTGTATGTCTGCTCATCCTGACACGTGGGTTGTATGTCTGCTCATCCTGACACGTGAGTTGTATGTCTGCTCATCCTGACACGTGGATTGTATGTCTGCTCATCCTGACACGTGAGTTGTATGTCTGCTCATCCTGACACGTGGGTTGTTTGTCTGCTCATCCTGACACGTGGGTTGTATGTCTGCTACTCCTGACACGTGAGTTGTATGTCTGATCATCCTGACACGTGGGTTGTTTGTCTGCTCATCCTGACACGTGGGTTGTATGTCTGCTCATCCTGACACGTGAGTTGTATGTCTGCTCATCCTGACACGTGGGTTGTATGTCTGCTCATCCTGACACGTGAGTTGTATGTCTGATCATCCTGACACGTGGGTTGTATGTCTGCTCATCCTGACACGTGGGTTGTATGTCTGCTCATCCTGACACGTGAGTTGTATGTCTGCTCATCCTGACACGTGAGTTGTATGAGTGTAAATCCTGACACGTGAGTTGTATGAGTAAATCCTGACATGTGAGTTGTATGAGTGTAAATCCTGACATGTGAGTTGTATGTCTTCTCATCTTGACACGTGGGTTGCATGTCTGCTCATCCTGACACGTGAGTTGTATGAGTGTTAATCCTGACATGTGAGTTGTATGAGTGTAAATCCTGATATGTGAGTTGTATGTCTTCTCATCTTGACACGTGGGTTGCATGTCTGCTCATCCTGACACGTGAGTTGTATGAGTGTATATCCTGACACGTGAGTTGTATGAGTGTAAATCCTGAGATGTGAGTTGTATGAGTGTAAATCATGACACGTGAGTTGTATGTCTTCTCATCTTGACACGTGGGTTGTATGTCTGCTCATCCTGACACGTGAGTTGTATGAGTGTATATCCTGACACGTGAGTTGTATGAGTGTAAATCCTGGGCACGCGAGGGATCTGACTGCTCGGTCATCCTTGACGTGTGAGTCACGTGACTCTCTGGTCAGCGTTTTGGTTGACCTTCCTTCACTGTGAACTCCGTCGCAAAGTTTCAACTCGACGCGAAGTTGCCGAGAGTGAGTGAGGCTTGGCCACTGGATCAAAGGTTTGCACACAATGAGCCGATGATGTTATTAATGTAGCGAGGATCCGTACGGTGACGTCAGAGGCCATCTTTTAATCGCGAGCGAGAGAGGCGCTTGTTTGGCTGGCGATGGTGGTTTTCTTTGATGTTGAGTTGATAGTAAGAGAGGTCGGGGGCTTTGCCGGGGAGTGGGGGAAGTAATGCAGATAGAGAGATCAAAAGCTCTGATTTCTGCCCGTATAAAAAGAGAAAATCTCTTTTGATCCTGTTCTCATGTCAACATGGTGCCTTGTATGATGCCGCGGCTTGTTTGATGTGATACCGGTAGACCTATTGTGGGCGATGAGAGGGTGCTCACTCTTTGTATAGTCTCCTCTCAACCATAGAGAAGCTTTTATTGTTCAAGTGTGATCTCAACTTCTACTTTCGTCATAATGCACGCAGTACTTTTGCTCTCACACAAGAAGAGAGGCATGCCAAATTATTTCATTCAAATTATTCACTTTTAATTGAGATAAAATTATTCTTCAAATAACAACGTGCCACACCCACTTCCCCATGCATGCACGTATGTGTACAAGCGCTGCCACAACCCGCAACCCAACGCCCACCCGCACTCCACCCAAGTACATGTTGGCAGTTGGGTCGGAAGCCGGTGGGCACATTTGGGACCATTAGTTTTTTATCATTGGTAACTATATAAAACATCAATATTCAGTTAATTCAGTGGCGGGAGATTATGTAGTTGTGCGCAAGAAAGACTATAATTCGAAAGATTTCGTTCTGTAAAATAATAATATACTGACCGAAGATAGCCGAAAAGTGCTGCGTGGCCTCTATACGCATCTGCCTGTAACCCATATTACGCAAATTAGGTGCGTGTCTATAGCTAGCTCGTGGATTTTGGAGATAGTCTCATGAAAACCTCACACAGAAAACTTTTCTACAAACATGTGTTATTATGAAAATGTGAACTAATAAAAAAGTTTAAATGAAACGTTATAACACATTTTTTTACCATCGGGAAGGGTACATCAAGAGATTTAGCACTAGCAGTGAAGATTAACTTATTTGGCCGAACCCCAAGAAGGCTGTATTGAAAGCTTGCCAGCCGAGGCGTGGAAGAACCATTAGGCGCCTCTTCAGGTACACAACTCAATCTTGGTGGTTGTGAGCGGTGTTTGTAGTATCGACATAAGGGGATTCCCAGGATGCTTCGACGGGAGTAGGCTACGTTCGGACTGTGTAAGCATCACTTGTTAGCGGTGAGACATATTTTGGTCACCTCATTTGTGTATCTTTATAGATTTTAGCGATGGCTCAGTGCGTAGAAGTAGAACACGAGGCTCTAATTCGGGAGGTCTGGTTCGATACCGGCTACCGGCAATCCTAACATTGAAGGTTTTTCCCAAGGTTTTCCTCAGTCACAAGGCAAATGCTGGAATTCAGTCATACTAAGCGCCCTCGGATAATCCTTCTCAACTATCCCAAACACCGCAGTACCTGAGAGGGACATGAAATTGTGCCTGTCAGGTTTTCTACTATTTTTTTTTATTAAATTTGTATATTTTCGCAGTGTGTTGTTGCAACGCAAATTGCACTACATTCAACAATGTCGGAAAGTATAATAGCTATGGGAATTAAAAAAATATTTGTAAAAGCGCTTTCTTGAATTGTTGTTAATTGTTGTTTTTATTAGCTTTGAGAACCTTTTGCCTGAAAGATCGTAGATATGGACGCGCTCGCTTATCAACGCGTCATACAGAGCGTTTTCCTAGTATATTATCCAATGGACTTAGACACGGGTGTCACTACGTATGTTTATGTTTATGTGTGATGCGTTTATGTGTTGTAATTTATGTAGTATCTGTTCTGGACGTGTTTTAAACATTTGTTCAAATGTAATAAAACAAAAATAAATAATGTGATATGATATCTCACGACTCCCCTTGAGTAGGATAATTAAAAAACACTTTTTTATTTTCTAAATGTGTTTTCGTCTTATGCTCTATAGGTTATTAAAAAAAATCATGTTTTCTTTATAATTTCAAATACCTATAATGTATTATTTATTGATAGATAGATAGACATAGCGAGATCCATATTGAAATACATGCTTAGTGTTTGTGCCACAATTGTCACCCAAACCCATATAGCTGAGGGGAAACGAGGTCCCCTAGAGCATCTTGATGTCCTAGGTTCATATCAGCCTATAGTGTCATTGTTGTTGTTGTTTATTGCTTTGAGGCACTTAGCATCTGGGCTGTCAGTCTACATATAGTGCCATGTGTTAAATTAATTAACGTACACATTTTTTCCCTTTGAGAAAGTTAAATTCTGCAACCATAATCAAATATGTAATTTTTTAACAAAAATATATATATATTTTAAAAAATCACAAAATTTTAGCAAATTTTGGATTGGTAATACATTTCAAATTATAAATGGTATATTCATTTTAAAAATTCAACCTTGAAAAAGTATTTTTATCTTAAATTTTTGGCATTGCGTTTCATATAAACCCAAAATTCTAGGAGTAAAAAATGTATGAAATAACCAGGACTTTTTTGGATTTCTCCTTTTGTTCTTTTTGCACTTCAGGTTTTGAATCTTCAATAAAAAATAATACTAATCATGAGATGTGCAATATGATTTTTCAACTTAAAAAATTATGTTTTCCCTTTCAAATTTGTTATAACGAAATTGCCCTTCATATTTTTAACACCCCCGTAAAGTCTACCTCGGGTAGAACCCATGGAAGTGTCTGAATGGGAAAACCTACAAGGGTGCGTGGGAGGGGGAGGGGCAGTGTTAAAGTATATAGGTCTCAATGTGCAATGTTCGTTTCACTCAACTATAACTTCACATAACAAGCCTATAGATTTCTAATATTTAAGATCTTATGGTGTATAATTATTAATTAGTTATTTTTGCCTTCGGTGTTGGAGTTGACTAAAAATTGACTTAGACCCTACTGATGAAACATAAAGTTTTATTAAATTTATTTGGCTTGGTGTATGTACATGATGGTTTATTTAATTGCACGCAATTATTCATACATTTTTGTCAGAGATTCTGACAAAGTAATTACTTATTTAGCTATATTCATATAACCAGAGAAGTGATTGAGACAAATAAACGTGAATTTACAAAACAAAATACTTTGAAGTCCTACGCATTTGTCTATGCTATCGTTAACAAAACGTTCAAAATGATTAGCTAAGTGCGGTATTTAGCATGTGGTGGTCCACCAATACATTTCTTCGTGCGTGAGTCACTTAGTCCCCAGTGAGGAACCCGTTCTTCTATTTCTCTCAATTTCATAATTATAATATGAACGAATACGGACGGCAATGACGGTGTATTGTGCGACCGGCGAGGCGATACAAGATAAAGTTGCCTTCACCATTGAAAAGGTCACATCACATGGATTGACTGTGTTTTGTCGAGAAGCTCTGAAATAGGCCTAGTCTACATATTAAATTATTCTCCACTCTTCTATTCCCCGACCACGAGACGACCTCAAAGAGAATAATTAATGCTCGCGAAACGAAACTCTGAAATTATCGTAATTGTTAGGTTTATGTAGTAGGCCTACCTACCATCCTGTCCGCTCTTCGTGCATGGAGGGGCACCGGGCACGCCTTCCTACTAGCAATAACCACGGAGACCCAAACCTGCTTCAAACATTAATGTGATTCCCTAAAACATGAGCCACTTTTTGTCAAATCAGTCGACAACTTTGTTATTTATACTTCAATATTTTGAGTGACAGTAAAGGGTTATTACCCAAAGCTGAAGGGGAATAATTCAAACCTGAGACGGGGATCAGTCTGTGTATTATTCAATTAATGGAGTTTGGGTTATTTTACCCCCAAGTTAAGAAAATTAATATGCACAACGAGTAAAACCAGAACTTCTCCACCCATGGTTTTCACTGGAATTTTGTACCGGATTTATTTGAAAAGAAAATGCAACGAAATGTTTTGAATGTAGGTAGACTAGGTACTTCTGTAGAGTCGAGTCACCGAGCTAGTAATTAAGTCGCATGTAAGCGCGGGTTACGTAGCTGGAAGTGTGTAATTTCGTCAAGCACATGATGCGTATTCTGTCGCCCAACTCTGAGACAGAGGTTCTAATGACAGGGATAAACATATCCCGGACGCCTGTGTTTCGGTTCAGTCTAGCGCCTGTAATAAATGATAGGCCTGCATTGCCTGCGGGGTGCCTGTAGCCTGGTCGGCATGGATGATTGGTAGGTAGCACACACAAGGGGGCGGGCCATTGCGGCCTGTCGGCGTAGTCCTTTGATGTTTCACTTGTCCTCTTCTCTCTCTTTCTCACTCTCGCTCTCTTTTCCTTCCGTTTTGTTCTTTATCATCCTCCCGTAGCGTATTGTAGGTCGGATTCGGATGGTAATCGCACGATGTTCGCATCGCATGTCGTGCGTGGACGTGGACGTGGACGTGGGATCACGTGATACCATGCAAGACCACGGAAACTATCTACAAGTTTGAAATGAAAAGTTAGACTCCGATACGACATGTATGAAACAGACTTCGTAAGTAGTGGGGTGGTGGTCAGCTCGTAAGATATGAAATGACGCTATGGATGGATGCATGGCAACCTACTATACCTTCACCTACAACTACAACAATCAAGCCTGTAGTGTTGGTTAATAACATCCAACAACGAGATGAGATCTGAGACGGATAAACCCGATACTAACACCCAGCACGTAGCCTACTATTGTCTACCCAATGGTAGCTTAAACCACGGATATCGAATTACTACGTAATGAATTTATCCATTGCCAAATATTTGTCATGGCACATCGTAACTGTTCTCCCCAAAACGTGTAATATTTTATTTCACAAATAGAGGCAGTAAGGGACCCGCAGTAGCACCATTCTATACTTCTATACACTATACAGTGGCGTAACTAGGAATTATTTCGGGGGGGGGGGGTTAATTAGGGAAAAGTGAGATGAGGGGATTGAAAGGGGTCTGGGGCGTAGCCCCAGCCGCCGGAGGCCATTTCGCCGAAGGCGAAATTTGTTTTCACTTCTGTAATTATTTCGTGCCTTTTAGACTCAATAATACGTCTCGAACGACTACTCGTTTGTTTGTATTATATTGAAGTTACAGTGTTACAGAAGCATTAATTATAGTTCTAAATAAGAATTGCATAGAAATTGTGTTTTTAATGTTTTATGGTTGTTCAATATAATCTCAACATGAAGTGAAACATTGTGGTCACGTCACATACATTTATATTTTTTATCCACATAACGTGATAGTGTAATATTAGATTAATGCATTTTTATTTATGGGTACCCTCACTTTTACTGGTTCGAGCGAAATGTATATTAGTTGTAGATGAATTCATAAACATAATTGAATTATTGAAAGAAATTATATATCTTATCTAAGTGAAGTGTATAAATATTAAATATTATGAAAATGTCATTTGTTACGATTGTTATACACTGAAGTGGTTTAAGGATCTTATCTCACAATATAGTATTAGGTAAGATCATTCTCGATGTAGTTTCGGGGGGGGGGGGTTTTTAACCCCCTAACCCCCCCCCCCTAAGTTACGCCACTGCTTCTATATACGTATTACCACAGACAACTGGTATTACGGTATTGCCATTGGCAAAGTCTTCATTGAAGGTTCATGTCTCCGTCCAAAGTAATGCGTAACTTAGACCTTCACATTTTAAAATCCTATACATCCTTTACAATACACATTTTTAATTCCTAGGTTCTTTAGCTGCAGTTGTCAATCATAGCATCCCCTAAGAATGATTGGCATAGAACCGATGCACAAAAATCAAAGTGTTGTTGAACATAGTAAGTAAATATGTTTATTTGTTTATACCATGTTAATAAGTTGCTACAAATTCTTTGATATAAGCTATTGTCTCTCCTATTTTGTTTTTATATTCATTATTTATAATCAATGACAATCACTAAATATTTCAATTCCTTTCACATTTCCTATATAGTCGTCATGATTCCTCTGAGCTAACAAACTACCAGACTAGGACTCCGGGTTGATTCACTAATCACACATTATTGATTAGTGATGTTGTTTGTTTATCAAACACAGCCCTTCATGATTCCCATCGCAATAATTTAAACCCTAGGATGTCAACAGCGTAAAAAGCTCTCTGATCGGTGACCGCGTCGCTCGACCCTCACAATTGATGTGCAAGTAATAGCCAAGTAACACGCTACGTCAAAGATTAGCGTTCTAGATTAGCTTTCTAAGCTGGTCGGTGTGAGTACACATCAATCATAGCCCTAACAAGATCAAAGAGTTACAATACTAAAATTAGGCCGGCTTATCGAACGTCAGATCTTGATCATGTTAAAAAGAGTAGAACCGAGCCGCATTGGAAATAGAGCAGGTGCTTGCGTGTTGAGAAGGGATGTGATAGAACCCAGCTCTTTCCACCATACGTGTGGCTTAGAAAGACAATGAGGAGGTTTAGGTGGGAGTGCCACAGGAAATGTAAGGCCGGTTTCTTTTTATTTTACCAACAATAATGTAAATTACATCAAATCTAATTGGTACCAATTATTATCTTAGATGGTTATTTTCCATGCACATGATGGAAAGAAGTGCTTTTTCACTTTTCAGAGTTATTTCGTGTACTTGTTCTTCGATTTTAGTAGACAGACACACGCTCACAAACACCGAAAAGTCGCGATTATTGGTGACGAAACTTCGCAAACTATATCAACAATCTACGTGGCCTGGCATAACCATACAACTAAATTATTAATGTATTTTATTTATGGAAGATATTATATTTTCTCATTGGCCTACATTTTGTATAATAGAATAGTTTTTGGGGTTCCACTGAGTATAGTGATTAAAAAATACAAATATTTGAAGGAAATTAATAAATCGGTGTACATACAAATTTAAAGTAAATTCTTGGTTTGATAACTATAATGCAGTGGATCTCCAACAATTGTGCATCAACACAACAATAAAAATTTTGAATATTATACATTTTTGAAATTATTGAAAAAAATAGATGATGACTCATAGTCATAGATAATTTGAAAAACGTAAATGACTTCAAAGATTCTTTAAATAGATCGACGTCGATCGATTCCATACTTTATATAAGTTTTAAATTATTTTAGAGCCCCTTCACTCAGCGGTACAACGTGTACAAGGCCACGTGCAGCTGGTGTTAAGCCTCTGGCCACCCGGGCCCCTCTGGATTGACGTGATCACTGGAGGGATACATAGGCACTTACACATTTCACACATTGGTGGTAAACCAATTGCATCTCGCCAGCCACGCGGCGTTTATTAAATTCCGTCAAAAGTTCCGCTCACGCCTTGGGGCTCGGAAGGCGTGATTCGTGGGAACCAGCTCATGAATGTTTCATGAGCGCCTGCCTGGCTCACAACCGCCCGCCCGCGCCACAGCCGACAAGGGATGGAATGCGCGGAAACGGTTTATATGCAACCTCGGAATACGAATAGGGGAAATATGATTTCAAATGTTGCCTTTATCTCAATTTCCTTAAAATTGAATTTAGAATTTTATAGCGAATCCTAAGTGAAGACATCCTTATTGAATTGAAGAAATCTTTGACGAGAGATCTTAGACGAAAGAAGCATTAAAAAGAGAATTCGAAATGTAGTGGTATTATTCAAATAAGTGATGCCTCGAAAGATAATATTTTTTACGCTTCAGATAGACACTTGATGTGGGTATAATTCTATATTCGGGCCTCGAGCGAGTAGTTTTCAACTTTTAATAAAATACTCGGCCGGCATGGAAGGAACTATGAAGAGAGATGCTAATGCCCTTACCCCAGCGGCGGATGGTAGGGACTGCTCCTCTATCATTAGTCCATGTCAGTCTGCTAGAACTAACGTACCATGGAATCTGTAATCGCAGCTCTCTTCCTAGACTCATCAGCGCCACCACGCACGCCATTCTTCATCTCTCTGGTACACCGGTGTACGAGTCCGACTCACACATGGCGTTCACTTGCATGATGAATAGAACAATAACTACTTACTTCATTGCGTTGTTCCCGTGGTTTGGCCTCTCTTCATCTCTCTGGTCCGACTCACACATGGCGTTCACTTGCATGGTGAATAGAACAATAACTACTTACTTCATTGCGTTGTTCCCGTGGTTTAGCCTCTCTTCATCTCTCTGGTACACCGGGGTACGAGTCCGACTCACACATGGCGTTCACTTGCACGATGAATAGAACAATAACTACTTACTTCATTGCGTTGTTCCCGTGGTTTAGCCTCTCTTCATCTCTCTGGTACACCGGGGTGCGAGTCCGACTCACACATGGCGTTCACTTGCATGATGAATAGAACAATAACTACTTACTTCATTGCGTTGTTCCCGTGGTTTGGCCTCTCTTCATCTCTCTGGTCCGACTCACACATGGCGTTCACTTGCATGGTGAATAGAACAATGACTACTTACTTCATTGCGTTGTTCCCGTGGTTTAGCCTCTCTTCATCTCTCTGGTACACCGGTGTACGAGTCCGACTCACACATGGCGTTCACTTGCATGATGAATAGAACAATAACTACTTACTTCATTGCGTTGTTCCCGTGGTTTGACCTCTCTTCATCTCTCTGGTACACCGGGGTACGAGTCCGACTCACACATGGCGTTCACTTGCATGATGAATAGAACAATAACTACTTACTTCATTGCGTTGTTCCCGTGGTTTAGCCTCTCTTCATCTCTCTGGTACACCGGGGTACGAGTCCGACTCACACATGGCGTTCACTTGCATGATGAATAGAACAATAACTACTTACTTCATTGCGTTGTTCCCGTGGTTTAGCCTCTCTTCATCTCTCTGGTACACCGGGGTACGAGTCCGACTCACACATGATCAACCGTGATCTTCAAACATTTTGTGCTGTCCCTTCCTTTATCGTCATTGGCAGACAAGCAAGACCAATGAATGAATGAATCAATCAATCAATCAATCAATCAATCTATCAATCAATCAATCAATCAATCAATCAATCAATCAATCAATCAATCAATCAATCAATCAATTAATTAATTAATCAATCAATCAATCAATCAATCAATCAATCAATCAATTAATTAATTAATCAATCAATCAATCAATCAATTCACCTTCAAGTGCGGCGCTTCAAGTTAAATCTTGTTGTGAAAGCGTTTGTAATTACTTATTAACTATTATACATCTCGTTTACTGTTTGTAATTGTACATTAAAGTAATTTGATGCTATCTCTTTGGTTGCGTTTTCATATAATATTCGTTGAACATGATTCTCAGTACCTCCTTATAAAAGTTTGAGAACGTCTTTCATATCTTCTTACGTCTTTGCTTTTCTTTATTTAGATGTTTTTTCTTTATTTTGTGCTTGGTGTAAAACCCACGTCAAAGGGTAAAGGAGAAAGCAAAGACGACATGCAAAGTAGAAGATACGTTCAAAGGAAATGTGAGTAGCGGCTCGTTTCAAAAAGCGTTTTGGTGCAAGTTAAAAGTTAAGTCATAAGGGCTGTATAGCGCCGCCCACGTATAGGCCTTGCTTTCCATGTGAAACGAAGCATGGCTCTTGTAACGTAACAGTCCCTCTTGAAAACATGTGCGACAATTTCTTGTAAATTATTCGCAGGAAGTATTGTTTCCGGGTGTCTGGTTGGCTAGTGGGCATTATAAAGCGCCCCTCGTGGTCCGTGGTTAGCTCACGTCGCAGAGAGGGGGTGTTTAAGACCTGCCATGGGAATGTCTTTGAAATTATTAGTAGCGTGCGCCTTCTAATACTTCAAAGTGTGTGCTTTGATTGAACACAAAGGAGCTGCCAGGCGGAAAAATAAAAAGGAACGTTGTACGACTACGAGATAGAAAACACTAACACAAAAATATAATAAAATTCCTGGCCGCCACTTTCATCTTACACTACCATCTTCTCTGTCTTACCTCACCTCACCTCCCAACCATAAAGAAATAATGGCAGGTGAGGGAGATGCGCTAAATTATTGTAGCCGTATATAACATACAATCAGCGTTAAAACAAGTTCAGAAGTGGAAGGTAAACATTGAATAGTGTCAAATTTACCTTCTCAACTTTGTTGACACATCCCCGTCACAATTGCTATCTTCGCACCGCTGATGCACGAAGATAGTCGAAGCCAGAAATGCTTTCTGCCAGTATGGTTAGAGATTCACAACAAGCTAATGCCAGCAGTACATTGATACATGATACTTCGACTTAGCAAACGGTTAGTTGGAATTAATTGATGATGATAATAATGATAATAATAAAAACAGCGTAAACAACACAGCCACCGCCAACAGAATAATACCAACTATATAACAATGCTCTTGTCGAACAAGTTTGCTCTGACCGGACGGAAACCTAGCCCGACCGACACTCACTAATCATCTAACCTACTTGGGTTCGATTCTCAGTCAGGACTTACTTGATCGACAGTTGCTATCAAATCTTATGCTAAAAAGAACGTTGATCATTGGCTAAATAAATATGAGCGAACGCTCTGCAAACGCTCGGCAAACGCCCATTGGGCCATTATTCATGGATTTATAGCTGTTTTTAAGCATAAGTTGTTACTTGTACTTAGTTATAAGTAAGTTAGTTATGTTATAGCTTATGCTTATGCTCTCAGACATAGGATGGAACAGACTTCAGTGTCAGATTTGTCAAATGTAAAAAAGACATAATATTTTTTCGCTTTAATGAGAATATAAATTTAGATTGGATACTGCAATCCGTGAAGAACATTGCTTTGAAGAAAATATAGTTTTTGCTACAAAGTCAGGCAATTCAATTCATCTCCAGGCTGGTATAGAGATTCTCTCATCACCGTACTTCTCAACGTCGCTGCTCAAATGTATATTTCCTCTTGATCTGTTTGTGAACGCCACTGGTAATGCCCATAGGAGGACGCATGCAGGCAATGGAATTATGGCAATCCGTACAACCTACATAACAGTGAGATGAGATGAGGTCTCAGATGGGCCGGGGCGTCTGAAACCGAGAAATCAACTTGAAATGAAATGTAATTACGGTCTCTGAAACACACAAGGATCGTAGCTTTGTTCGTCTCAAACTCAAGCCAAAGATCTCCCCACTCACACTCAAACACGTGACTAATGTCAAAGCCTTTGAAGTATTTGGTTATATGACTTTGATAACTCGTATTCGTAAGACAGGCACACGTCGCAATATTACACGAGCCTAAACTAAAACACAGCCTATGTCAATCCTGAGATGTAATCAAGTTACCCCGAGCCAGCTCTGCGGTTTCGTCTCGCAGAGGCCCACAAAATAAATTACATTTTTAATGAGATGTCTCAATTCGTCGAGCGCGGTAATCGAAACAAGCCAGATTTTTATATACAAATGTGTTTACCTTCTTATACTCTTTCATGTCGATCTATGTGGTTGGAGTTCATCAATCATGAGGTGTATAAAGTTGACATCCAAATATAGCGCGCGCGTAGAACCGAATAAAAATGCCAAGGTGAAGCGTTTGATTGATCGTTCCGCCAAACACATGAGACTGGAAAGTGGGGAATTAATTGTAAATTTGTATACCATTAAGTATTAATTACGAAACGATATTTAAATTTTTAATAAATTATTAGTTGATGTTAACGACATATTTGAAAAAAATTGATTAGTAAATTCCACGTGAGCGAAGGTCGCGTACTACAATATGTGTATAGACGTAAGCGCACCTGTGTGTTTTCATTACACCATGATGGAGTGCGTAGTTCAGTCTAACCATCAGCCGTAGACTACTATAGACTGCTCGGAGTGCGGCCGGTGGAGGTACCTTGCCGTTGGTCACAGCGTCAAACATGGTACAACATTTATCATCATGATAGATATATACCCACCCGGTATTGTTGATACGCTAATTTTAAATAACAGAAATGAAAGGTATTTAAATTAATTGAATGAAATCAAAATATTTCACAAATACAAAACAATGAAATGATTTTGAAACAATTGGTTCATCAGTAGATAAAACTCTCATGTGTTCAACGGAAATCAAAACGGAAATTATTGTTTATGTAACCTACACCAATGTCCCCAGAGGGGCAGAAATGTACTCTTAGTAGAGATTCGAGATCACAAATATGCTTGTGCATATACGTTTGGCTTTATTGCTTGAACACGAGCCAGAAAGTGTAACTGAATAAAATAAATTCTCATTCTTAATGAGTATTTTGTACAATACTAGGCCTGCCCACGTGTAGGTACTTGTAAGCTGGTGACATTATGTCGCCAAATGTCTTCTTATTCAGATCATACAGGTCAAGAGTTTAGCAACATTGAGCGTTTAAGAGTTTGAGGCAGAGAGCTCAAACAGCGTGATGATTTACGGTTTTCTATTCGTACCTTAAAACAACTTTTAAAATCAAAACTGTGGGTAGATACCACTGCTATATAATATTTCAGGGCCTGCAGAACGAAACAAAATACATACCCAATTCATCACGTTTGGATTAAATCCGATAATTGAGATATTATTGTATTATCAGATTTTATCCAAACTAAAAGGGTTTTTCATATATTTTCTAAATGGATTCAGGCGGAAATGGACACCAAAACAGTTATAAAATCGCAATCAATGTCGAATTCAGGCAGAAACTATATCAGGACCTACGAAAAAAAGTTACAGAATAGGGGTCCTGTAGAATCTAATAATATCTAGCAGCGGTATACCTACCCACAATTTCGATTTAAAGTTTTCTAAAAGATACGAACAGAAAACTAAAAATTCTCACGCGTTTTTGAGCTCTGACTCCCGCGGAGAAGAACGTTTGATTTTATTGACTTTTTGCCAAAACATCGCTCCTCAAGGTTCTATTCTATGTATAAATCTGTTGCCAAATTTCACGTTTCCTGGTTGTTACTTTTTACTAGGTCGCTTCTGCTAGTGAACACGGCGATCTTCGGGGTGAAACTGCTTCTTTACCGATATATTGTCACCTGCATCAAACAGCACACATAGATGAGAATCGTGAAATGTAACGACTTTGAAAAGAGACTATGGATTCTGGTGGCAGCAAAAGTAACTAATGCACAGGTGATGCTCAACTGTCAATTCTTGATATCCACGTGACGTGACGTCACGGACATTGTTGGCATCCATTTTGCAGTTCCTACACATAGCGGCCATCATCCCGTACACTGAGTCATTGTTGTAGACAAAAAATGAGCATATTATTGCATTTGCATACCAGAATACTGTTGAATATTTTAATTGTTGAACCTTTGTTGTGTAAAGTATTTGGTAGAATGACGCAAACAATGGTAGAGCTTAGCAGCGCTATCCCTTGACATTTTGACAGTTTCAGTGGCGTAACAAAAGAGAAAATACAAATGTGCAAAATGTTATTATAATTTGTTAAATAAAAGTATAGACAACCGCAGTGCAACGACTGACTGTGGCAGTGGTCCTATTCACTGCTAGCTAAAATAATCTTTGATAATTATTAAGATGCTCATTAAAAAAAGTTTTTGAATCAAGAAGAGTACAAAAAGGTCAATTCATCAACACAGAACAGTAAAAGTAATTGAACCCGAACACAGGTGTTTAGGCCTTACTTTATAATTACTTTCTTATGCGGTTTACATTTGTTTGGCCTCAAGTTTGTACAGCTCGAAGGTAGATGAGCCACGCGCAGAATATTCATCTTAGCGTCCGTTTTCTTCTTTTTTTATCGTGAATAAACATGAATCAACATGTAGGATGTGTATGGCGTGGCAGCCGGCTATGCGCACTAATTTGTAACCTGTCTTCGCTACCTTACCTAGAGTTGCCAGTTCACACTAATCATGTTTTTATGTACTTTCAAGTACAGCGCATGCACTTACAGGATGATCATTTGTATACTGTATAGCAACGTAACGCTTGTATATTGATCTAGTCTTCTTGGCGTTTGATTGGTATGTGACACCGACAAACTGGTGTAGGTCTACGAGTGTTGTGCGTGTTGTGCGTAGTGTGTAAGAAGATTCACCCAACGACATGGATCTAGAATGCTAGACAACCAATAAATGCCTATCCCACTCCTCGTGCTCTGTCGTAACAATTATAAGCCATCATGAATTGGGACGCTCTGCATTTTAATAGCTCAATAAATTAACTATTGAATTTTTATTAGAATTTCTTTTGCTACGATAACTTATTATCTATTTCGAAGAAACAACTGCTACAATCACCCGTATTAGTGCATTAATTAAAATGTTAAAAGTTTTTAATTTGTAAATGTTAAAACATTTACTCAAGATCATTTATTCTCAAACAGAGAATAAATTATCTGGAATCTGAATCTGTTATAATTAATATTAATTTTAGTTTTAAAGATTTTCCAAATATGTATTTCAAAATTGTTTTTTTTTTTAAATCATCTAAAAAAAAAAAATTTTAAAATCATCCAAAATGAGTGAGTCCAGAAATTAACCATATTCCGATAGTATTCGATGCCCCAATTCCAAATGGCTTCTAAATGGTACGGGTCCCACTGTCTGGCTACGCTTGCATAGTTCCATGTTTCAACTCCACGACGTGGGGCGGCCACATGGATATCTGATTCGCAGCTTTACACGTATTTACGAACACGTACCCTATCTGTGCAATCACTTTGATGTCTCTGTGAAGGTCTCTTGAAACTTCGTTCGACCATCTTTACTGTTTAGCATAATATTTAACCTTCTCGTGTATAGTCATGACACGCGTTTCCCTCTTATTGATTAATCAAGTAATTAAAATGATAAATAAATTCCTGCGATCCTTCATAGCACAACATTTCCTCACGTAAAACCGCATGAATACAATTTATTTCCTGCATTATCAACTTTAAATCAAGTATCGTTTACCATTTATTTATAAGTAACGTTGAACGTTTAATAATGAAGGAACAACTGAACAGCTTTCTTGGAGATAGTGCCAAATAGTTTCTGCCACCTGAAACACATACAAACGAGAGTTTTGCCGACTATAGGGTATACTAGTAAACAGTTTGTACATAGCTGCCCTCTTTCCTAGTCAAGTTGGCCAACCAACTTCCGGCCATCCCCTCAAAACTAATACTGCCCGTTAGTGCTACTATAGTGCTGGTTCGTGCTCTAATTCGGACGTTACTGCTCCATTAGGTAAAAAGTTATTAAGCTTTTGATTAGGGATGGTCAACTTTGACGTCAAGAGCCAACCACTTCTGTAATAAAATATACTTAATGGATATTTTCTTGGGCTCATCGTTAGTGCTACGTTAGTGCTCGAATTCGGACGTTAGTACTCTATTAGGTAAAAAGTTAAGTTTTTTTTTTTAGATTCTCACTAATGATACTGTCCATATTGGAGTCGATCAAACAACAATTCAAATGCATTATTTGATACATTTAAAAAGATCGCTCATCTAGCAACGCGGATCGTTTTCCTTATTCCTAGCATTAATTATGTAATGAGGTTAGTTGCAGAAATAATTTGGTTATGTATTATTTCCTCATCAATCAATGATGATCAATATCGCATTATAAAGTACGCAAAATACATTCATAATTGTACTTATTATCTTGCCAGACATAATACATAATACTTACTAATAACATGCTAGACATGAATGTAAGCTGCAACGGAGATTGCGAATTTGAGGGGAATACAAATTAGAACATTGTGAGACATCTTAAAATAGAAACACAAGTTTGTGTGGAAAGAGACACACACACACACACAGACACACACACATACACATACACACAGACACGTGTTGAGACGAGCTCTATGATGAGAAGATAAATGTTTAAGTTTTGTTCCTTTAGCTTGAGCTACTTTACGTTCCTTATCTACATCATCCGATTCAAAGTGTTGCTTTCAACTTGGAACATCTAAGAGGGGAATGGCGAACCTCTTTGAAGTTTGGATGACATCACCGTCAAAGGTTCCAAGTGGACAAAGTCATAAAGATGCTGGCTGGCATCTACTTCTACACCGTATTAACGTCTCTACATACTCCGCAGAGAGCGTTTCCAATTCAAATTAGGATCAAAAGTTTCTTAAAGGAGAATAAATCGAAGTATTAAGTATACTAAGTACTAAGTAATCAACAAGAAAGTCGAGAACTCGCGTGCCGTATTTCGTGGAACTAGGTAGTGCATAAATTAATTAGCACCACTTTAATTCGATATGTTGGTGAATAATCAGTTAATGTGCGAATGTGATGCGCGTTCCGAGTTCAACTCCGCGCTCGACTCCCAAACTTGGCTTTGCGTTTTCATCAATCTGAATATGTATTCTGCTATTCCATAACTTAGTTGCGTTTAATACTTATTGCCTTTTTAATCCATCATTACTAATAACTAATGAGTCCTCTTTACATCTTTGGTGATAACAAAAAACCTTGCCTTGTGCTGGATTCGGATCTACGTATACGTCCCTATAGCTTATGTAGGACCTCACAACCACAACCGCATGAGCCACCGTGGAAGGCTATATACATACCGTACTCTGATTATAAATTTACCCGTTTTAGGGATGCGGCCCATTGTGGGTAATCTTTACTTTGAAATCGATCAATTTTGAATCGATTTCACAGTTCAAATCGCAATAATAGTAGGATTTAATTTCATTCCTGATATCTCAATAATTTCGATAATTCGGCGCCACCTCGACTGGTAGGGGCTTTGGGTTTTAGGTCAGCATAAGTCCATTTCCAGATTTAAGGTGTACAAAAGTAGAACATTAAGTTTATACTACTGGGGTTGGCTATTTCGTAAGCATCACACCTGAACTTGGACTTGGGACAACTTGAACTACAACCGATAGAGGTGGTGTAACGATACACTATTACTCCGATACAAGAGTACTCGCAGTAGTAATATATTAAAACACAATTACTCACCCAGTAAAAATATATCGAAATAAGAGTACTCTATCTGAAATATTAAAACTCACCCTATTAACACAAGAAAATACCAATAGAGACGTGAGCGAGTATTAGTATTACAGGGACATGATTGAAATATTATTACTCAACTAGAAGGGAGTAAAAATATTGAATGAAACAAGTGCAATACTATTACTCTACCTGCAAACAAGCTAAATTACATACTGTGTCATTAATTGCAACAAGGTTTATCGCGATAATGTAGGAATAGATACTTCCTACATGAGACCCTCCATGCTCAAAGGAGTAATAATATTGAGATGTTTACGTGAAATGCTATTACTCTACCTGCTAACAAGGTACATGACATACCGTGCCATTGCAACAAGGTTTATCGCGATAATGTAGGAATAGATACTTTCTACATAAGACCCTCTATGCCGAGGGGGGTAATAATATTGAATTGAACACGTGAAATACTATTACTCTATCTGGCTCATCAAATCAGCGGCGGGAAGTCGCCGGTTCGATTCCGGCCACCGGCAGTCCTGACTGAAAACTTTTACCGAGTTTTTCCTCAGTCGTAAAGACGAATGCTGCGATTGACTCATACTATCAACCCTCGGACATTCCTTCCCAACTTTATCCCAAACACCCTAAAATAACTATAGCAGTTGTCTGTGCCTATAGTTGGCACCTGAAGAGTGGTACAAAGCTGGTGTGATTCTACGAAAAATCATTATTAATTATTTGATAACACATGTTGAATATCTAACCTAAACATGTGATATTATTTCCCCTTGGTATCAGGAGAGCGTAGCAATAGTAACGAGGCGTATTGCAACGATGCAGACGGAGAAGCGCATGGCGGTCTGTGGCGACGGAGTGCGCTTGCCCCTGCGATCTCGGCAGCAAGATATACAGCGTCGGGACGCCGTAGCGAGCATTCACAAGAGCGTCAAGCGTCGGCAAGCAAAGGACGCCCACGTAAACGAGCGACCTCTCAACGCTCGCGTTCTCGCACTCAAAACAAATTTTAGCGCGCGAATCTTTCGTTTTCACAGAAATAGTGTAAGTAGGTATTGGTGAACACTGCAACGAGTTTTCATGATTTATGTGTCGTATTTTCAGATCGTGATGTTATTAGTAAAAATTAATAGATCGTTTAGTTCGCCGTCTTAAAATTAAGAGCACATTATATAAGTCTAGTCGTTAATATAGTTTGCCCTTGCAATAACAACACGAAATGTTCGCCTATTATATTATAATCTTTGACTCATTAAAAGTTGCTCATTTACGGAACGCAAGAACTTCTGTCCATCTAATCGTCGCCTAGAAATAAACTGGTTCTGAATGGTTTAGTTTCTATTAAGTATAAAAATTTTGAAATTTTATAAGAGAACGTATTTAAAAATTTAAATAGCAAAGTGTATTTTAAATTAAGTTTAATTTCGATGAACTGATTCTTTAAGTTTAAATGTTAAAAAATCATACATGTCTCTTCATTTACGATTTGTCCGTTATTTGATTAAAGTGCCTTGTAATATTGTTATACATTTAACTGTTGTTCATATTGTATCAAAACACTACAACGCTTATGGATACGAATTAACTAATTCTATACACACTTTAAAATCATCTCCATAAAGGTTTTTTTAAACACTCTTTCGGGCACCATTCAATAATACTTTGACCACCTAAATGATAACCATGTAAAAATAAAAGATTGACACATAATTTCTTTATAAGTACCTAGGTTATGACCCAGCATCAGTCGCTAAATCCCACAATATTACACACACGTGTTAAAGTATGTGTGGTATGCAATGCCCGCTCCAAATAAGAGATATGGAAGGGTTGTGTACAATTAGTTGTACAGCTTGTGGATACTATGAGATTGTGAAGCAGACTGACGATTAACGACTGCTTTCAGACGAGGCACCCTGGCGACCGCGACGTCAACGACAACGACGACCATCGTCGCGACGCCCTGTACGCGGTGTCTGCCGCCTGGCTACCGACGCCACCTCTCCAAGATTCTGTCCGTCTTCTCGCGTCGGCTGCGGTTCCGCCGCTACTCTAGACTCAGCGCCTCGCCCAATGTAAGTCCTCTACTCTAGACTCAGCGCCTCGCCCAATGTAAGTCCTCTACTCTAGACTCAGCGCCTCGCCCAATGTAAGTCCTCTACTCTAGACACAGCGCCTCGCCCAATGTAAGTCCTCTACTCTAGACACAGCGCCTCGCCCAATGTAAGTCCTCTACTCTAGACTCAGCGCCTCGCCCAATGTAAGTCCTCTACTCTAGACACAGCGCCTCGCCCAATGTAAGTCCTCTACTCTAGACTCAGCGCCTCGCCCAATGTAAGTCCTCTACTCTAGACTCAGCGCCTCGCCCAATGTAAGTCCTCTACTCTAGACTCAGCGCCTCGCCCAATGTAAGTCCTCTACTCTAGACTCAGCGCCTCGCCCAATGTAAGTCCTCTACTCTTGACTCAGCGCCTCGCCCAATGTAAGTCCTCTACTCTAGACACAGCGCCTCGCCCAATGTAAGTCCTCTACTCTAGACTCAGCGCCTCGCCCAATGTAAGTCCTCTACTCTAGACACAGCGCCTCGCCCAATGTAAGTCCTCTACTCTAGACTCAGCGCCTCGCCCAATGTAAGTCCTCTACTCTAGACACAGCGCCTCGCCCAATGTAAGTCCTCTACTCTAGACTCAGCGCCTCGCCCAATGTAAGTCCTCTACTCTAGACTCAGCGCCTCGCCCAATGTAAGTCCTCTACTCTAGACACAGCGCCTCGCCCAATGTAAGTCCTCTACTCTAGACTCAGCGCCTCGCCCAATGTAAGTCCTCTACTCTAGACTCAGCGCCTCGCCCAATGTAAGTCCTCTACTCTAGACTCAGCGCCTCGCCCAATGTAAGTCCTCTACTCTAGACACAGCGCCTCGCCCAATGTAAGTCCTCTACTCTAGACTCAGCGCCTCGCCCAATGTAAGTCCTCTACTCTAGACTCAGCGCCTCGCCCAATGTAAGTCCTCTACTCTAGACTCAGCGCCTCGTCCAATGTAAGTCCTCTACTCTAGACTCAGCGCCTCGCCCAATGTAAGTCCTCTACTCTAGACTCAGCGCCTCGTCCAATGTAAGTCCTCTACTCTAGACTCAGCGCCTCGCCTAATGTAAGTCCTCTACTCTAGACACAGCGCCTCGCCCAATGTAAGTCCTCTACTCTAGACTCAGCGCCTCGCCCAATGTAAGTCCTCTACTCTAGACTCAGCGCCTCGCCCAATGTAAGTCCTCTACTCTAGACTCAGCGCCTCGCCCAATGTAAGTCCTCTACTCTAGACTCAGCGCCTCGCCCAATGTAAGTCCTCTACTCTAGACTCAGCGCCTCGCCCAATGTAAGTCCTCTACTCTAGACTCAGCGCCTCGCCCAGTGTAAGTCCTCTACTCTAGACTCAGCGCCTCGCCCAATGTAAGTCCTCTACTCTAGACTCAGCGCCTCGCCCAATGTAAGTTCTCTACTCTAGACTCAGCGCCTCGCCCAATGTAAGTCCTCTACTCTAGACTCAGCGCCTCGCCCAATGTAAGTCCTCTACTCTAGACTCAGCGCCTCGCCCAATGTAAGTCCTCTACTCTAGATTCAGCGCCTCGCCCAATGTAAGTCCTCTACTCTAGACTCAGCGCCTCGCCCAATGTAAGTCCTCTACTCTAGACTCAGCGCCTCGCCCAATGTAAGTCCTCTACTCTAGACTCAGCGCCTCGCCCAATGTAAGTCCTCTACTCTAGACTCAGCGCCTCGCCCAGTGTAAGTCCTCTACTCTAGACTCAGCGCCTCGCCCAATGTAAGTCCTCTACCCTAGACACAGCGCCTCACCCAATGTAAGTCCTCTACTCTAGACACAGCGCCTCACCCAATGTAAGTCCTGTACCCTAGACACAGCGCCTCACCCAATGTAAGTCCTCTACCCTAGACTCAGCGCCTTGCCCAGTGTAAGTCCTCTACTCTAGACTCAGCGCCTCGCCCAATGTAAGTCCTCTACTCTAGACTCAGCGCCTCGCCCAGTGTAAGTCCTCTACTCTAGACTCAGCGCCTCGCCCAGTGTAAGTCCTCTACTCTAGACTCAGCGCCTCGCCCAATGTAAGTCCTCTACTCTAGACTCAGCGCCTCGCCCAGTGTAAGTCCTCTACTCTAGACACAGCGCCTCGCCCAATGTAAGTCCTCTACCCTAGACTCAGCGCCTCGCCCAGTGTAAGTCCTCTACTCTAGACTCAGCGCCTCGCCCAGTGTAAGTCCTCTACTCTAGACTCAGCGCCTCGCCCAATGTAAGTCCTCTACTCTAGACTCAGCGCCTCGCCCAGTGTAAGTCCTCTACTCTAGACTCAGCGCCTCGCCCAGTGTAAGTCCTCTACTCTAGACTCAGCGCCTCGCCCAATGTAAGTCCTCTACTCTAGACTCAGCGCCTCGCCCAGGGGCGTAACCAGGGTACTAATATTACCCGGGTAAGATGTGGAGATAGGGACTTCAGGCAAAAATAGCAGGAGGGTTAGGGGGCGAGCCCCCCAATCGGGGTTTTAGAGTGATTTCTGAGCGTTTCAGAAAAATAACCGGACTAAAGGCAAAACTGAAATACTGTCGTTTGTGTAGTGCACAAACCAGAAAACTTAAACACAAATGGAAAAATGGACGAGAATGATTAAGTACTATTGCGTTTTAGGGCTGAGTTTGGTCTAAGTTTGGGGCTAGGTTTGGGCGGTTGGTCCTAGTGGAATTGTAATAGCTGTAGGCATGCAAGGAACTTATACTTAGGGCATTTTTACCCGGGTATCTACCCGGGTTACCGATGCCTGGTTACGCGCCTGGCCCTCGCCCAATGTAAGTCCTCTACTCTAGACTCAGAGCCTCGCTCAATGTGTCTTCTGCCCGCTCAGCGCACTTTATACCGTCCCGTCATTACTTTACGGGGAAACATATACAATTATTACATTACCATATAATCAATTAACAAAAGCTGAAATATAACTATTTACCAAGCTAGGCACTTTTGCCATTTATAAAATATTAAACACGGTGAAAAGGCAGCCAAGTCGCTTTGTTTTTAATTAGCTAAACAATGAATTCATAAATTTTCAAATATTGTAATTGTTATACAAATTATATATTTTAAATGCATTAATTATAAATTATGTAATTAATAATAGAAATAATTAACAATCCTTATAATTTCGATGCTTGAAAGTTTTCATTCATTCTTCAAACGAAATTCATTCTTTAACGGATTCAAAGCTAAGTCCCAGAAAATATATTTTTAAAAATATTTTGAAGCATTCTCAAGATACTCAATGAAATATCGTTAAATTTACCTGGTATAATATTGTGTTTATTATTCCTTCCTATGCTCAAGTAGATCCCAACTGTAGCCCGGTTACTAACATAGCAAGTGATTGCAGCCATACAGTGTTCAATTATCTGTTACCAAGCTTGAATCGTACTGTGCAAGATTGATAAATGTAATTGATCCAAGATTTACTTTAAGTTAGACTAGGCCTGTAAAAATTGACGGTAAATATGTACTACGGTAATAATATGCAAATGTCATTGTGCTGCACGTGTCTAGCTACGAACTGGACGGTAATCATTAATTTGAATATTTGTACCTATAGATAAAACTATAGTAGGCCACCGAATCATGGCAAGATTATTTTCATGCTTCTTGATCTGAGACGGTTTCGACTCTTCCCAATAAACGTTTATGGAAGTTTCCGGTTGTACTGTTTCGATTCCGTTCCGTTCCGTGTCCAATCACCCATTCCATTCATTCATTCAGTTCATTCTTTGTCTCCGGCAAAAAATCGCAACAACATAATATGGTCTTACTGAGATTGGCTCACTGAACTCTTGATTGAAGGTACCAAGTCCGGCAGACCCAGATGAAGGGGTTCTCCTCTGGGATTGTTTATTATTAATTTAACTTATCTATATATCAATATAATTGACGATGGATAAACTATTACCAAATTTTGACAGCCTCACATTTTCCGTGAGCAAGTTTCAAATTTTCAGCTAATGAAATAATAATTGGTAAACGTTATTTTACACTTTTCTTATAATTCAAGCTATCCCAAAAATGTCATTCTATTGCACTTCAAATACCTATTGCAAGAATTATAGCTTTTGTATATTCGGAAGTCGTTGCTGCAACCAGCTATCATGGATATGAATGTGTTTCTTCCGTGTGTTTTCGCCTGTTGAAGAGCTCTGATCAGGGTTCGAAAATATTGCGTTTTTAAATTGTTTTTATCTGTGACAAGGAACAAGATGATATCTATTTGCTTGCGATCATAACTCATAGCTGCCATTATTTATGTTCACATACAATCCTAAAATGACTGCGTTTTGTATAGCATTTGCGAGGCGGGTTATTTTGTTCTCAAATTGTTTCGGGCTGTTTCACTAACAAAATAGTAAACCTTCGTTTTCATGTACGTCAGAGCCAACGCGCGACCAAAGTTAAAACATTTTCAACTTCTACAGGACGACAACTCAATTCTTCGTTGACTTGTTGTGATTGGTAAAACTATCACTTTAGCCACTCTGACGGACATATTATTATGAAAACGCGGGAAAAACTAAAAAAAATCACAGTTTTCGAAGAGGACATGTAAAACACTTATGATCAAACGACAAACCTCATATAGAGGCCCATTATAACGCGATCAAACACATTAAAATTTCAACCTCTTTTATACCCCGACCTGATGTGTCGTTATTAGACATCTTGCATACAGTGTACCGCTTTTCTGCGCACCCTCGCGCGGTGGCGAAATATTCGGAGCAGACACAAGTTTAGTCTATTGCAGCCTTACCTATTTACTAGGAAAACGTTCTGTTTGACGCGTTGATAAGCGAGCTCGTCCATATCTATCTACGAACTTTCCGGCGAAAAGATCTCAAAGCTAATAAAAACAACAATAAACAAAAATTCAAGAATGTGCATTGCAAAAATGTTTCTAATTTCCTTAGCTATTATACTTCCCGACATTGTTGAATGCAGTGCCATGTGCGTTGCTAAGAATTTTCGTCGTCATGTTTTCAACACGGTCCGCCACCGTTAGTAACAGTTATTGACAGCAATAGAAATGTAAGTTCTGCCTCTAATACGTATCATATCGCGTTTAAATTAGTATATTCGTGACCGGTAAAAATTTTACTATAAGATAGCCACCTCACATTTTGCCGTTACTGTGTTTTAGAAAAATATTTTCGAGTAACTTTTGTGTAACTTTGCCAATACTGATCAAATCGCCAATAAATGAACATATTCGTGACCGGAAAAATCTGTAAAAAAATATGGGTATCTCACATTTTGCCGCCATTTTGTTTCAGAAAAATATTTAAATATTTTGTAGTTACTATGGTGTAACTTTGTAACTTTTCAAACGATTTCGCCTCAAAACTATACACCTTCAATCCACATCGAGGCTTGTGGTTGGTCCAAATTTCAAGTTGATCGGACTTTCCGTTCGACCGCTATCGACAACATAAAAAAAAAAAGAACGAAGTGCCATAAAGGTCTAATGGAGATGCTCGCTTCGCTCGCTTGATTACGTAACCATAGTGTATAATTATGATCAGCTAGTTGTCTCATCGTAGACTTTGATACATTTTAGGCGGCTGCTTGCTTTGTGCTACAGAGATGTTTTTATTATTCTTGGCATCGTGCCATGTGAAATGTGAATGGTTGGTAGTCAACATATTCTTATAAACTTCTTATGCTTCTTATACGGTAAACATAACATTGTATTATGAATGAGAAATTTTGGTCTCTTCTCTTCACTATTAGTGCAAAGTTACTGTTTCCTAAATGTATGTATGCTAGGCAATACATCCATATGCTATATTTTGGGTTTCTGGGGTTGTTTTACAGATTATTTATTGTTGATCGTTTAAATTGCTTGAGTGCTGGCTCTGGCCTTCAGTGCAATAAATATTACACTTTGTGGGTGGCGGTGCAAACTATACAAACACATAAACTACGCAGAGAAAATACATAAAATGTCACATATTGACCTGTTCGTAATGGCTAAATGGTGGAAGTACACTTGAGTCAAACCCTGGTTGTGCATTCATTTCTTTAATAAGGATCTTAGCCCCCCCCCCCCCCATGCCTTACCACATTCGGAAACAATCGCTACTCAGCACATCGCAAAAACTATACTATAGCTGAGTATAGCAGCGATTCGATTCAGGTTTGAAGGGGAACGCAGAATGTCAACCTGCAGAAACTCATCTACACGGAAGTAACAGGAAGCCGCTATCTATCTCTGGTGCAGAAACTCGAACAGTAGGCGCGATACCTTTGGTGGTAAAGGCGATAAGATAACGCGCTATCAATACACCGGTTACGGGGTTATCTACTGTCGAGTTTCTGCAGGTCGACTTTGCGGGTACCCACTTTGGCAGTGGTGTAATCTCAGACACCTTTGCACGTGAGAATGGCTGAGTATACTATCGGTGTGCATCGTGGAACAACTACAGTAACTTGTCCATCTTTGCAGGATCTCCTCGGCCAATACCCGTACGCCAATAGTAATGATGTAGCATTACTACGTCAATAGTGGTGTTTGCTACGTTTGTCAGCGTCTGTGAACAATTAGGAGTCAGCAAAAGGGCCCTCTTGTTGACGAAAACGCCACGTCTCGCGCTCACTTTTCGGACTGAAAAGAACTAATATATAAGGACAATATTATTATTTCCGACTGAAATCGACGTAGACGGACGAAAATACTGTAGAAGTGCCGTGCGGGCGCGCCGTGCCTCGCCGCTACGCCTTCAGAGCGGCGTGTTTACGAGCGTCGGTAAAGTGAAGAGTGCTATAAACAACGTACGGGTCGAGATTGACTTTACGGTTTTCCTCTTCATCCTTTGACATGCCCACGGTACGCGACTGCCAACTTCTAGGGACTGTCGAACGTCTGCCTATTATTTGAAACTGTGCACCATTAATTTGTCAAATGATTTATGTCAAACTAGATTTTCAATCAATTTGACAAAAAAACATCAGGCGTTGAAGGTGAACTAAGCAACCACAAAAACACTACCAAGTCACTAGTAAAATGTAAAATAATTAGTAAGCCTACTTATAATAGTAGCGACTCTGATTGTCAAACCACTCATTGATCTAATAGTTTTTCTAACCATATCGCCGCCAGTTAGTTGTACGACCAATGTAATTTATTGTAAATCTATGTAGAATTTTTAAGTGTCCAACTTTGATTTGAATTAGTTGATTCAACACAACACATGCCCCAAAACTGACAATATGCAAATCAACACCATACTACATTTTATTTCAATATACAATATAATTATATTTTTCTAATTGTAAAAGTGATAAGATTAGTGGTGGCTAATCTGTGTCCAAAACGGTGTCAGACAGCCAGAGCAATAATCCCCTACAGCTATTTTTTAAACGAAATTATTGAAACTACCCTTTCCTAAATCATTTTCTTAGTTGTGAGTGATGGAAACGGTTTGGTAATGTACAACATACCATTTGAATAATGGTTTGATCATTACCATGGTCAGTCTCACGAATCGGGAGGGAAGGGCAGCAGAGGAGAGGGTAAGGAGTAGACTTGGAAGAACCCCCCCCCCCTCTCCACTGTATTCTTCCCTTTTCAGTATTGCTTATTAGTATTACTTAGCTATATTAGCAATAACATTAATGTTGAGTTATTGTTAGGAAGACAATTCATTGCGAAACATTGGCATTCCTTAATACACAGCTTCTAAAAAAAATATGTCGTTCACCATCCGCCATCAGTTTAGTACGGGCTACGGTGTTCCTATTACAAACTCTCCTGGGACAATGTCACCCTTTGTTCTGTAAAGTGTTAGCCCGCCCCCCTTTTACTCTTCCACTTTACCGAAAAAACAACACATAAATGATGCAGAAGTTTGCAGATATTTGATGTTATATTATTTATTATTTCTAATAAGACTTGGCATTTACACAATGTTTAAGTAAAAATATTGATGTAAACATTGAAAATATGAAAAATTAGCATCATAGGGCCTACGTCACAGTATTTTAGGGAATAACAACAATTTCAGGCACAATAAAAAACCCTTGCTGCTACTTGAAGATAATTTTAAAAACAATAATATAAAATCGTATCTCGGTATCATCAATCTCGGGATCAGTAACATGTATATACAGCTACGCGGGGAGAGCTGCCGTTTTCATTTCTATCCCTCATTTATATTATGAACAGTCTACTGTTGGTATTTTGTTAATTTTATTTCCCGTTCCTTAATTATTTCTATTCCCTTTTTAAATCACGTATTATCAGTACGAAAAACCATGTACAAACGTTTATCGCAAGGAATAACTACCCATGCAATGATTTTCCAATGGACAAGACATATTGAAGAAAAATATAAATTGCGACACATTCAGGCGATACTCGTTTAGGAATACTTGAATACGTCGTTAATCACACATCGTAAGCAACAAAATGGAGCTTGTTATATGTTGTCATGTTCAAATCAAACGAAATCAAATTTGCTCAGAAATGGATACATTCTTAAAAACTCCACTCTAAGCATAACTCAATTTAGGGGCTTAGCTTGGATTTTACACTATATTATACTGATCAATAATCACCCTCGACTCAATACTACAAATTTTATATTTGAGTGATTTTTTGCGTTACTACGGGGTCTGTGAGCAGCACCCAATATTTTGATATTTCATGTCGAACCTTAGTACAACACGAACACACCAAGGTAATTTCATGTGGGCCCCGCCCCCTACTTGTGGCTGCTGTGGAGGTAATAGCTGGCCCACTCTGTCACATTCACAATCTCATCTCATGTCACTTCCTACTCTACTAATTCAATCTAACATGTAAAATGTTGCCTAACGACGGGTGGCACGATTGTTAAATAACTCGTGCTATAAATAATCCATTCAAGTGTAAAATTGTTACACTTGAATGGATTATAGTGACGAGTGACAACCGCAGACGTAATAATATGTTGATTGGCTTTTGACGCTGGCATCTATTTATGTACACCACAAAATAATGTGAGGAGGTAACATTTAAAACATATAAAACAAAATCATTGCAAACTTGGTGAAATAGGAAAGAATATGTATAGGAGGGAGGTTCAAAATTAAAATATGTAAAGAAAATAAATTAAATCGAGACCCATTTGAAATCAAACATAAAGATGATATTTTAAAATCGGGTAACAGTTATATAGAACACAAAATGTACATAACAAATCCCCCCCCCCCCCCCCCCGTAAACACATGCGAAAATGCGCACGCTTATTATATTCACAGTGCAGTGTAAATGTGAAAGCTAAGAAAGAAAGGCGTTTGAAAAGGCAAGAGCTTAATGTTGTTTCAAAGTCAAAATTGCACAAGTTTAAATCAAAAAAAAAAATATATCGGTACAAATAAACTTGTAAAGAGAGTGGAACTATAAAATGTCTAATTTAATCGTATAATCGTATATAAACACGGTTTGCACATTGCACAATACACATTGCTTTGCAAATTTACGATGCAAGTTCAGAAAATAAGCTTTGAGGATGTACGTTTGTGAATGTGAAATTCAAGCGGTGGTTTGAGAGCATAAACACATTTGTCGAAGATTCTTGAAAATAAGTAGTCTATTTGTTTTATCGAACAGTTACTTATAAGTGTATGAATATGATCGAATCATCTTCGTAGATCAACTCAAATATCAGGTAGCCATACCACATATTAGTTGTAAACATGCTTCTAATTTATTCAGTTGCAAATACTTCCACTAGCGTCGCATAGCGAAGCATAGTGCCAGTGAATATTCGCATGCTTTATATCGTTATCTCTTAGTACTGTATCAAGAACGTTGCGTTGTACATTTCTTAATAGACCTACCCAATCAAATACAAACTTGCGAATCAATCAAGTATGTTTATAGTCACCGAATCAATATCTAATTGAGCTCCATATATCCACCAATACCATCATCACACCTTACGTTGGCGTGACAGAAAACGAAGGAATCGATCGGTACACGAAGAGACCACAAGGCAGTTTATGCGTCTCCCAGTAATTCCGAGCACGTGTGGCTAACGGTCTCCAGAGATACGTCTACACTCTACACTCTACAGTGTCATCGCCTTGTGAATGATTCTCGCTTCCATGGCCGTGGTATCATCAGAGAGGCGGTGGTTCCGGTACGCCACAGTCATAATAAAACTAGATGACGACATTCACTGCAATCCTTGTGACATTTCGACTCGCTTCACCGGTCAAAGAGAGCCGCCATTTCGCTTCACCTAACAAACTCTTCTCCCCGATTTCTATGAAATAGCTGACAAGGGAGTTGTCTTTTACACTAGCAATTGCAAAATTGTTGTTCGTACTGTAAACAGCCGAGCCAAGAGATTCCGAGTCGAGTATATATTCAACATAAAAAGCCACAAAGGTTTCAGATTGCAAAGTTCCTCTCGATGATGTTTGCGAAAGAGCGAAGACTCGTCGCGTCGTCAAATTTCGAGGTGAAAAAACTTGATTTAAAAGAAATGTTGGAACGGGTATAACTTGTAACCTCGGCCTCGGAAATCATTTGTAGACATCACTCGACTTGCCGACGCATTTTCTTTGCCTGTCCGGTTACGATTAATTTATCCACTGTAAAGATTCCCGTTGAGCCCATTTACACTGGCATCTTGGTCATGGAATCCAGGGTTTAAATTGTGTAGCTATGTTTTTGCTTCGCTCGCTATAGTCAACCGCCACGAAATAAAATATCTTTTAAATTTAGTGTAATCCAATGATAATATTTACCCGCGAAGTTAAAGCTAACGCAGATGAAATAATATTACATATAACTTATGACCTAAAAGACAGAATTACGAAGGATTGGCCTGGGTACATCGTACATGGTAATGGCTCAGAAAGTGGCAAGAATAATACATACTATCCTTGTTCACGTAATATTTTAAAATTATTGATTTATTTATTATTTAAATACAGACATCCACTTTACATATCTTTAAAAACTAGCATTCACATTATACGTTTAGTCCTACTATACAACTACCAATTCGAGAAGCTGGATAAGGACGCACGATAGTAATTATTATAATAGTAATATAATATAGTATATTATTTTGGTAGATATTACAAAATTGATGCTGCGTGCGGGATTCGAACTAATGAGCCTTGGTTCCATACGGCTTGAACCTGCCTCCAATGAATTCAATGTATTTATGTGTATTCATAAATTACGACAAGCGTAACACGCCACGTGGATTATCCATACAGTCGGCAGTCGGCTTACGCCACACCTACAAATATGCACTCTGAAATAATGAATTCCTTACATTATAATTAGGAGCTCTGATCCCTTTTAAAACCACAAACAAGATGTCTATCACACACGCCTGTAGAATAGGTAGCACGTTTTCCAAAGAGAGACAAAAACAAAATATCCGTGCTTTTGTAGTATACTCGAGTCTACAGAGACCTAGGCACCGTATGTTTAGGAGCATTACGAACTAAACTATGCTATGTAAGGTGAGAGTTAAGAGGACCTACTACATACCCTTAAAACGGTGTACACTGGATGATGTGATTTGCAGTCAGCCGAAATACCCTATAAAGAAACTGTATACGTTAAAATACGCAACAGCAACAAAATCGATACTAAGCAAAGTAAAATGGTTTTATGACTCTCATTAACTAAATAGTAAATACTAAAGTACCAAGTTAAATTTTGTATGTATCAAACTTGTGATGGCTTGGATGATGCTAGCCAACCCAACTCTAGTTGGTAGGCACATTATTTTGATGTATGTACATATAATACGAACTGAAAAAGTCTACTTTATAAGTTACATGTCGCCAGTATAGACTTCCTTACCATGACTGTTCATTTGGCTACCGCCATCGTGTTTCATACGAATTAATGAATGTTTCCTTATCGCGGTTGTATAAATAAGCGCAAATTTAAACAGGATAACCTATGAGTATGACCGTATGACGCCCCTATGACCTATTTATATTCCCTCACAAGTGTGCGCACTATAGAAATCCTACAGTCAAGTTCTTCAGTTTTCTATTAGCTCTCCATTTCTGCTCGGTTACTTTTCACAGAAACAATGTAAAGGGCCATATCAATAAATAATAATTCAATTGAATCAGTCTGTTGGGTTATCTGCTGTTCTCTTGTACTGACGTATTTTCCATTTGGGACTGTATGACCTGCAATACAGTACGTATTCTTCATCATATGATTTTGGCGTGTCTTCGTATTTGTGAATAATATAATTTCGTGAACAATATCTTTAATTTGTTGATTGATGCAAAATTACCATCTTTTGAGACGTCTCTTCACATCTGATAGTCTGATAGATAATGCATCTGTGAATATAGGCAACCCGATGTGACTATTACGACTATAGGTGCAAAATGCTTGCGATCGAAACATTTACTTTGTAAGACGGTGAATTTGTCTGGAACTAAGCTGACGGCTGGTCAGTCGGCTTCCTGCAACTTCGGTCTCACATAAATCAAGAGCAAGACAACTTTGGCTATTTTGAAACCGGTTGAAGATTTCAGATTATGTCCGTGATTCCAAATGCGTCCACATTGAATTGTGACGGATACCACCCAACAATCTCGATAGGCGATTCGCATAAAGCACCGGTAATCATTAGCATTCGCGGTTGGCGATCGTTTGGCAGACCTGCGACTGCGAGCTGAGCTGAGGGATTGTTATTATGACGGGAATTGTTGGCCAGGTAGGGCTATAAAATAAACTGTTAAATCGGTTAAAGTTTGTAAAAAGTTGCGCGGTTGCGCGGTACACTGGTACACCGCCGCCCCCCGTTGAGAAGTTGATTGTATGATCAAGGACGGTGGTCTACAGCGACCAAGTCAACCGGGTTATGTCTTCAGCTTCTTCCGACAAAACGTCTTGACGACGGCTTGGCGAGCAATCAAAGAAACACCCATATCTTAATTTTGTGTTTCGGCATTTGTTTATAGTGTGATGTATAGTGTGATGTATGTATGTCATCTCATCTCCTCGAAATCATTTCTACTCATTTATGATTCTCATCGCATCGGTACGTTGAAATTAATTATCCAGTACAGCACATTAGCAAAATTACAAAAATGTACTTTCTTTTTAAGTGTCAAAGACCATTTTCAAACATATTTTCACAAAACGTTCCAGTTATAGTCGCTATCAGTGCTCCTAAACACTTCTAATTTAACTTTACATACTTTTGTTTCAATACAAATGACAAATTGTACACTTCCCCTTCTCACCACATACAAATGGGTGTTTTACATAGATCGCTCAACAATTTCCCCGGGCTGCTTTTCTACCCTAATCCGCCCCTCTGATTACACGCCTGGACATTGTTTTAGTGTTTTGCCCTTCCTACAAAGTAGCGTCTGAAGCTTTCAACTAAATTCCTTTATTTTTTAAACATAATATAGAAAAGGTAAATTCCATCACAATTTCTTGAGACGTTTGAAAATGTCAGATGCGAGTTCGCGCGATAGCCGTAATGATTAGATAACGAGCCCTCGTGGCTATGTGATTCCCAGTTACAATTTTCATCACTGCCAAAACTCGAGATGCCAAGGTCAACGCAATGACACATCTTTGCACTCTTTGAGACGAGCGGCGCGCCGACGAATTCCGCATAAGGAATGAGTTAGGTTTGGTGCTCGTCTTTCATCGTTACCTTACCAGTTTATGATATTCCCATTTGTCGACGTCCACTTGAATACTTCATGATTTCCTTGTGCTGTTTAATTACATCATTTATGGCCAAGTTTTTCTCGAGTTATTTCTTTCCCCAATCTAAATGTGAGGGGAGGAGTCACGTATTGAATGCCATTCTAATCACGCATTGACCCATCACGAAGTCAAATCGGGTGCATTGATTCTTTCTCAGTGCAATGATTACGAATCTTCCAGATACCTCAATCAATTCTAGTGAAAGGTCAGACGTCCCTACACGCTGTCCGTACGGTACTTGCCCCTGTGGTAGAACCACGATAACGGACACACGCACACGCACACGTGTGGGTCGTATTGTGTTGCCATGCGAGCAGAGATATTCGGTCGAGTGAGCGGGCAACATCCCCTAGCTAGATTGTGGCTTCAATGCGGAACGAAAGAGGATCTCTGAACGGAGGAGAATAGAATAGAATCCGAGATTATTGATGATGTGAACCGAAATAAATCATTTTTTGAGGGAACTGTTGGTATATATATATTCTTCGATGCGGAGCTGGATATTATCGAAAATACAATATTTGAAATCCCTATTTGAAATACATTTGTATTTTGAATCGAAATTTAATTGTGTATATAGCGCGAACAAAACATTTTGCTCATCAAAATACATCTAACATTTATTTGCCCGTATTGTCAACGATCAACGAAGAAATACATTTCATGTGTCATTATTCTAAAACCTAATGGCCACTTGATAACGCATGTTTTTTGCCAAAAGCAAAATCCAAAATATTATTTCTAACGTTAAGCCCTTTTCTTACTATATAAAGAAAGAGGATAAAAAGGATAGAGAAGAGGATAGAAAGGATAGAGGTAGAGTAGAGGATAAAATTGTATAGTGAAAAAATGTACTATATTGGTGTGTTTTGTGTCGAAAATACATGTCTTCAAATGTATCTTGTATTTTGTAGCAAAAATTCATTTATTTGATTATTTTCTATGTTGTATCTAAAATATAAATGTTTCAGTACTTTGATCATTTCTGCTCCGATAAGTATATTTGCACATTATTTTTCTTTGGACGTCGAACGGTTGGGAATTTTGATTATGCTACACTTAGAATTTTGAAACATGAGGATTTGCGATGAATATCAGGTAGGTAGATCATAAACGGTACAACCCAAGACAAAATGAGTTATCGCTTCACGATGTATATAATCACAACACAATGTTACAACAGCTAGTCGTAAGTTTAGTATGTATAATGTGAAGCGACCCAAAATAAACAACGAATGTGTGACAATTTATACAGAATGAGCCTGGTAATATAGAAACCGATGTGACAAGTTCTAAATCTAAAATCGTTTCTAAATGTTTGCAAGAAAAATCGGACGGCTCAGATTTAGATTAGGAAAAGAAAAATAAGCATAATTCAAACACTGGTTGTTTGATTACGCTTTGTTTTCTTCTTTCTACTATTCTCCCATCTAAGGCGGGACCGGCGGCGCTATAGCGAGACTGTCGGAGTCGTGAAATATGGAGATTCCCTCTGCAGCTCGTGCTATCAGGGAATAGATATCAAGACACTCTGGCACGCCCACTCCGAAACTTGTTTTTAATAAATTAGGTCGCCAAGTCTTTCCACCGAATTGAATCCTTGATTTATTAGGTTGGCCGGTACGACATTTCGGCGGGTTTTCGTAGTTCTCGCACCACGAAGAGTTGGACCCCGGGCTCGCTACGTCACATCAGCCACACCACTGGATGATTGATCGGCAAGTATTACTTGGTTTTAGAAAGGAGTATGCCTTGTTAGAATGTCATTGTTTTGTGCTATGGCAAAAGGGACCCCCATTGGTTGTTGCCACGGTGCAAACAAGTTAGTATAGCCTTCTAAATATTTATCCGAAGTTCATCAAGGTCTACTTGATCTCCGTTCATAATACCCAAGGTCTGTCTATCCCCTGGTCTGGTGGAGGTTCGGTAAACCTCAAAGTAAGGTCTTCTCATGGGCACGAAAATCGTCATTCTCGTGCCCACTACAAAAACTGGTTTATGACTTAAATCTACTAATTTATTATACAAAATTTGATTTCAGAATACTTCACTTAAAAATGTAGATAGACTACGAGTATAATTGAATTATCTCAATTAGAATTAGATGTAATGCGGTTTTGAGTCAGAATTGATTTTGACAGATCAATTCATTCATTCTAAAGAGATAGAGAGCACTAAATTTTCTGGAGATGACTTATTTGGTTTTCTTTTGGACCAATTTAAAGACATTTTAAAGCAATCTTAACAGACCGAAATCGGATGTTCCGCAAGGTAGATGAAGACTCATTTAAATATTTGATTTCGGTCTATACTAATTGGCCTTTGGGCTATACTCTCACGCTAATGTCACGGCACATGTTGAACACATCGCGCCTATACCGTACAGGACAAAACATATATTGCTAAAATACCTTCCCGTATAATATACATTTTTGACAAGAAGTTGTTTGGAAGCGATCTCCCTCCAGGTCCCAATACATACAACTCGCATCGCATGCGTGGAAATGTCATATTGTGTGTTAGTTAGATGGAGCGTGGCGAACCATTGTGAAGCAGCGTCGACTCGGATTTATCCCGACTTGACCACGAGCGAATGGGTTTGAGCTTCACGGCATATGCATATTATGAATGGGGAGGGATTCGTGGGTGGAAAAAACGTCCATATTTTCTTATTGGACTCGCATTGTGGGAGCTCAATCTAGCGTTGATAACCTGATATCCCGGGCATATCGAGAGGAGAGTAATACAATAGAATCTAATTTGAATTGCTGTGTGAAAAGATTGTGGTTCCTGAGTATGACAGCATCCATTATGTATCACATTGTAGCCAAGTGTGTATAAAGATACAGGCATCGAGCTCAAGGGGTTATATTCAATGTATAGGCAGAACAATAGACACAAGTTCGAGAGGGCACTCGCACTGCATGAAAAGGCCTACAATACACAGAGTCCCGAGTGTGTTTAATCACTGATGTGGTACTCGATGGATTGGTAGAAAAGAAGATGTTGGTTTATCTATACTGAATCAGAGCAGATATTGGCTATGGGAGATTAGAATAGCAGATGGGCCTATCTACAATGGATAGCAGATAGCAAATATTGGTGTATTTATATTGAATAGCAGATAGAAGATATTGGCTATGGGAGATTAGAGTAGCAGATGGGCTTATATACTGGATAGCAAATAGCAGATATTCGTCTGTTTATACTGAATAGCGGATGGCTATGGGAGATTAAAATAGAAGTATCTGCAATTAATCATTATTTATCATTATTATGCATAAAAAGCAATGGAGTAAAGGGGGTAACCGTCAGGTACTCAATATTATGTATGTATATACATAGCAAGATTTTTTGCTCGTATAGGGTATGTACAACGTACTTCATAAACCAACTAAAAATAATAAATATACTATGTATACGCATAACTACTGATTGCAAAATATACTTGAGCACAGGTGATGTTTAAAATGTAAATTATTAAAACTATAATTGCTCAGATAATAGCTCATGCGTAGCAGCGCTATCTCTTGATAATTTTGAGTGTCGTGGATAAATTATTAATCCAATAAATTTAGTAAAAATTAACGAAAAACATAAGACACGTTTTGAGACATGAATGAATGATAATGAATACATGGCAGTGACAAATGAGATAATAAAACAGAAAGAAAACGTAAAATAAAGAAAAGGTTGAAATCGTAGAGCAGATAGAAATATAGCTGTATACGTAAACAAAGTATAAACACATTAGTGTGGAGATATTATACAAGTTGTGTCATTGTAATTTATATCATGAACGTCATGATTCATAACCATTCGAGAACATTTCTCATGATCCAATTACTCTATTACAGTGAGCACGCATACCAGTGTCGCTGACTCAAATACCGCGGTCGAATGGACAAGTAAAACGTGACTATACTGCAAAGGAAAACGAGAGATGCATCTTATACAAATTGCACCGGAGATAATTCTTTTCAAATGCGTTTCGCACGAATTCAAACACAAGTACACCTGAAGCTATAAAGTAATTAATTGAACACGGATTAATTGAAACAAAGCAAGCTGTAGGTAACGGAAAACGTTTTGAATTTGCAGTTTGAAGAACAAAACTTCATGGCCATGATTCTATTGGTCAATAGAAACAAAGGAATGGAGATGCGGATACTTGAAAACAGCGCTGCCACGCGGAGAGGCTCTAGTTAAACTTGATTCGTACAGCCTGTTGGATATGAAATGAATCAACATTCAAGAATCTCTGGATGGCTGGGTTGTCGCGACCAGTTCCACAATGTAAAGCAGCCATTGCCACAATTTTTAGGGCTACATGAAGAGGATTGCGTTTAGAGCCTCACCGCTAGGATTGCCACTAAAAATATGTAACCAATGAAAACGGGGCTTTTGTTGAGAAGACACGAATTCCCCCCCCCCCCCACCCCCCCCCCCCCCCCCCCCACCCTCCCCTCCCCGTGTACATAGGATATTGCCACAGATGTAATTGTTTCTATTGTGCTGTGGTATGGCTGTTCTAACACAGCGGCAATCATCCATCATCCCGTACACCAAGACATTGTAGACAAACAAATAGCTAAGTATATGAGAACAACACATTTTTAGTAGGTTTTGAAAATTACAAACTGGTAATCTGATTTCTTTAAAACATTTATTTGGTATGTTCCTATGTTTTAAGTGTTTTAGCACGTAAAAACGTGCTAATGAAAACTTGTTATACAAAATAAACTGCTGTATAAAAACATCTTTATCTTTATGTAAACCTTCGAACATGTTGCTTTGAAAAAAATGGAGACTTTGAGACGCTGAATCGCAAAACAATAATATGAGGAAAGTTTGTACTCATATACTTTTGCAATATTTCATTGAATTTTTAGAAAATACATGCCAATGATTCAAGATCAATTTAAATCAATTCGACACTAAACCTTCTCCAATACCGACGGTACCGAATTTGTTTTGATTTGTTTTGATTTGTTTTGAGCAATAGGGGTTGTGCGTCCCGTCGACGTGCAGCTCCCAATGTGTAACCCTACGATTGCGATGGGCACATGCAAAGCCCGCGAGCAGACGCTAATGACATTAACAACGGCGTCCCCCGCGCCGCGGCGCCACGTGTACGTGACAGGACGCTGACGTCACTCAAGGGCGCAGCGCATCGGCATCTGCATACGACAGTGGTTGCTTAGAGGAAGCCAGCGGGACTCACTAGCTGAAGACTCACCAAGAGTGAAAACATTATTGAATAGGAATGGAAATGGAAAAGAAATTGAGGAACTGTTTTTTTTTTTTTTTTGTAATTCGTTTGCGCACTTACGGGGGCAAAAACATCGAGCCTATGTGTTTCGTTCTTGGAAACTGCTGACATGAAAAACAAATTTACCGTCGAAACATCCATTTTATTGTTCGTCATATTGCTATAGGCCTACTGTTACACTCAGTGTTGGGTAGGAAAGTTTTAAAAGAAACGCGTTCTTCTTAACTCATTAAAAAAAACAGCCCGTGAAGAAATAGCAAAATGAATGTTAAAAAGTGCCAAGAAATTCAAAATTTTGTTCGAAATCGCAATAAAAAACTCTTGACAATAGCATGAATGGTATGGTTTTTAAAAATATAACAATAAAGTGAAATTCTTAAAAAAAGTACCAGTTATTTAAAACTTCTCAAGCGAACGATTTTGAAACAATCAAGTTATGAACAAATCAGATAAAACTTCTTTCAGAAATAGGATTCGTTTTAAGTTTTGTTAAAAATCTCAAATTTGACAAATACTGTCTTCTAATCCCCCCCCCCCCCCCCCCCAATATACAAAACAAATTACAGTTATTATGAAAATTCATGTCTGAATGGGTTAAAATGAAAAGAACTTTTAGCTCAAAAGTTGTTAAAAATATCAAAAACGTTCATTTCACTTCATGAGGCGTTTATTACAACCGCCATTTGGCCATTCGAGCTACATTTGAAAAAGAGTAACTAATTTCGGGGAGTTAGAATTAAAAAAAATAATTCCTTTTTTCGATATACGTTAACTTAAAACCGCCATTGTCACTAAACTTTTTCTTCGTTATCCTGAGCGGACACGAATATCAAACGAGTTGATCAATAAGAATAGTGACATATTTGTTACTTTTAGAACATGTTACCTCGATGGATCAACGTATCTACGATACGCAGACACACTATACTACTTAAATCGTATATCCCATTATTTTTCCGCAAAAGAAACTTTTAAAGGAACTTTCAAAATTACAGAAACGCAAAAAAGTACCTTTCTTTCTGTTGCTGAACCACTTCATCCGGGCATCCGGGTGAACACAGTTTCGTGTATACACAGCGAGCGAAGTACATCATTTGAGTCAAGTCAGCAAGTTAAGTGGTCAGCAAGTCAGCAACAGACACCTACAATGATGGAAATTAAAACGAAGTGAGAAAGGTTCAGGTCTTGTCTTTCAAATATCCTTCTTTCTTTCATCAGACAAATTCCCTAACATATAAAGTGGGCGACCAGGTTTCGGATATCAGTTACTCTCTTTCTCTAAAGTGTAAACACAATATTTTCCTTGTTGGTTTGGGGTGCTGTCTCCATCCCGCATTATTATTCGTCTAACTGCCCGCATACCATAGAAATGAGACGCAAATATAATATATAGCAAATTTCTATACACGAAAAACACGTTTAGCTCATTGAAAAACTAAACTACTACAAATAATAGCGTTTTGGTGAATCGAGCCCATGTCCTTCTGCATTGGAAGTAGGACTTAACCCACAAGACCAAAATACCGTACACAAACGTTAACAAAGAATTGTTTCATACGCTATGTTGGTGGAGGTGCCAGTCCGCGTGTTGTTTGATCAGCTCACTGTTATAAAACATAAGCGTAACGTTGAGGCTCGGAGAGTTGGTGGGTGTTTAGGCTGAAAAGAGGGCCGGCATGAATGATAAGAGAGACAGAGACGAACAAATGGATGCACGAGGAAAGTTATTTCGTAACTTTCGTACAGTTGTTTGGCATTGATGATGAAGGTCTATCCATGATAATTTCAATATGAAATCGTTACTGACTCGTCATAGAAAACTGTTTTCCAATTCCGTCCGTTTACAGGTGAGTATGGTAAACACCAAGGCTCACTAAATCGCCGTTAATAGTGCGATGAGTTCGACAAGACACCGCTATGAGATTTCGAGCCAATCAATCCGATTGGCTAAACGGAGGCAAGGCGTTTCAAAACCTTATACGAAAGAGGTTAACGGTTTTGCATTCCTATGTATTTCAAGTAAATCTACAAAGAAAATCCGTGTTTTGCACTTACGTTGATATTAGTGATATTGTCTTCTTTCAATATTCTATACAGGAATGTTTGTAAATGCTGTTTTATTTCGGTGTGTTAAACTGTTGCAGGTAACACGATATCAAGATAAGGCAGTGTCATGTGACAAGATCGCTTTTCCATAATCTAAGACAATAATATTGTTAGCGGATGAAAGATACCTGCTACAAGTATAATTAATAGCATAGACATTATATTTATGGTCTGCCTTTCACTCGTCCGTTGCTAGAGCTGATATTCAAGACAACTTGTAAGGTTTAACTGACGGCTCCACGGTCATCGTTATCAATGTCAGTAATAGTAATGATTAGTGGACACGACAACAGCTTTTTAAATATACACATTTAAAAATATGATTCATCCATACACCGCCTTCGAAACACCGATAACCGCTTTAACGGGTCAAAGATTGTCATGGCCTAAAGTAAATAAACGATTATGAAGATTAACAATTTCCTTCTAATAACACCATACATTTTATCTTCTATGCGAATCGAACGTATTTTGATGTCGGTGCCGATCTGCAGGATACGAAGTTCTCGGCAGTAGTTAGGCCATGGACTTATTATAATGGACCTGCAGCTTTGTTGGGGAGCGCGTCTGCGATTCTCATTTCCGGTATTGGAAATGTACGGTCATTTTAGCCCCTTTATTGCTACACATAACAACAATGTAAATTACCTGAAACCGTAGTCAAAGTACATAAATTGAAGCCCATAGCCCACTTCCGGAGCTAGTTTATTACAATTAGTGATACACTGATTTACCAGATATTTATATAGGCCCGCCAATGATTAGTGTCTTCCATCTCGGTCAATACACTATACATGATAAGGAATGTATGTGTGTGGTTATTTTGATACAACACTCAAAATTCAATCCCACATTCAATAATTAACTAAGAGCCAAACGTGCATTTGGCGAAATATATAATTTTAAAACAGCCGTGACATATTTAGGTTATTATGGCTTTGGGTAGAAAGTATGAAAACTAAAACTCTGCGCGGAGTTGTATTGTTTACTTCTCCGAGAACTAACTTATAGTTTATTTTCATACTATCACTCCAGACCAATAAACAATCAGGATTTTACCCTGACGTTGCGTGCGTAGCCTATTATGGATTGGTGTTGCTTTTGCAATGACCGCATCCTCGTAGCTTGATGTATGGTCTACTCTCTATATATAGACCTACAAGTACACACCTCGTTAGAAGTTAGTAGTGCTATTCGATTCACGCTCCAGTGAACGCCGTCAATTGCTTTTCATTCCAATCAGGTAAGTGCGGCTGACATGATAGATAGACCACTCGTATCAATGCCTGTTTGATTGATTCCAAATAGGCACTATAGAATAGAAAAGGGTATTCAAAATTTGTAAGTGTCTTTTAGTGCTAAAATCTAATTATTTATATATGCGCTAATGCACGTGAAAGGTCTTTGTTTATGCATTCTAAAGTCCAGTCACTATTGTTATAAAGCCCCCTCGGTCGAATGATCCCCGTACACGCGACGCTGTGCGTGTTGCATTCAGCGCCTGCGAGAGTCCACGATTTTAACGATGTTTACGTAGCATGAATTAAAGGCTGCATTAAGCGCCTAAATGTTGGTGTTGGAGGTGTGAGAAGGGGTGGGTGGGGGTGGGGGTGGTGGATAAATCAATGATTCCCAGCTGCTGGAGGATGGAGTGACGAGTGCCTGAATAATTCAACAGAACCCTCCCCCCCCCCCCACAACTAATGCAAGTTGACGTGGCGCCTGGCCTCATCCCCCCCCCATCCCTATTTCCCTCGTCCCACTTTCTATGTCCCAAAAATCGTGGACTTCTATTCCGATTCCCACTTCTCCGCGTGACAATAGGTCGTACAGTCACTTTCAAAGCTATCTGATAAGTGCGCTGAAGAGGACATTTTCCAGAGGAAAAACTCAATAACATCTTCTTTACTTTTTCCAAAATATTCGCATGAAATAACTAGAAGTCAGAACATAGCCTATGAGAGTAATGTGGTCTTGTGAGAAACGTTCATTGTTCAATGTTTTGTGTATTATTCTGTTCCATAGTTTGAAGAGCAAGCTATTATATGGTGTATGCACCAAGTGATCGTTTTTAACATTATTATCGCCGTTGTTTGGTATGAGATAGGATAGGTCTACATATATGAGGATAAAATGTATTTATGCCGCAATAGTTATAATAATAACGAACGCATCTTGCACCTCCCACGGTTATGAAACATGCATAAAGTCATCTCTTACAGTCCCACCCACGAAACAACGTGCAGCTTCAATTCCTTCCACCAATATGAGTTTCCTTCTATCCACAATATGTAACTTTACTGTCCTATGGTAACGTTTGTTTTATTTTAGAAATATCATATGAACTTATGGAACACATTGGTTCCTATAAATATTGTTTTTTTTATTTAGATTGCAAACCAGTACCATGTCAATCAAACAGGGTCACAACCCATAGTTTGAGAAGCCCTGCGCTAACAGCTTTCGGTAACACTAGCTGAAGCGTTCCTGCATATTTGAAGCAGTGTCGCAATGTTCACATGCTTCGCACACTATTATCCCCGCTTACATATTTCATTAGCTAATTAAATGTGTATCGTATTCGGTTATAAAACTAATTTATAAAGGAGGACAATAAATAGTACTATGCAATTAGTAATGAGAAATCAAAAAATCGTATAAGGATAACAAAACAACAAAAGCAACTTCATTTGAAATTAGAACAAGAACAACAAAAATTAAATAAAACGTTATATAAATTCAAAACATAATTTAAAAGGGGATATACATAACAGAAATACACAGAAGGGAGATAAGAAAGTAATCACTACACAGAAAAATGAACAAAAGGAACAAAAAGGGAGAGAGAAAAAAAAATAAAGAAATGTTAAAGAAAGGGTTGATGAAAAGAGAAAGGCAACCCTAAGATGATACCGGCCGAGCAATAATGTGTACGTCAGCAGGATGGGCTCTACTGTGCTAACTCGTGTCGGGAATTGAGAGTCGATATTTTGGAAGTGACGTGTGCTGTGGCTCCCATGGGTTTTACTCTAATGCGTATCGGCCATCGCCTGCGTTTGGCAGTCCTCATGAGACGGATTGTGACAGCAGAATTTAGCCACAGACCCCACAGCCACAGTATAAGAATCCATACAGCATCGAAACTCAAGCAATTTTCTTGCAGGAGAGCCGCTAAAGTAGTAGTACTACATATATTTTAATGGTAAACAACGTTTATGTCAACCACATTCCCGCTACGCCGCGCTAGTGTCAAAGGCACACGCTGTGAGCAAGTTGTTCAATGGGGGTGGTACTGTATGGTACTGTATATATTATTATACTGTGATTTAGCTATACATCTCATTAAATCTCATTAAATTCTTAGAACGATTCATGTCCATCTTATGAAAGTTGTCAAACAAATAAATGTAGGCCTACAATTGTGCCGTGAATTCATACAACCACAAAATCAAATCCATGCATTGTTGAAATATCTGCGATTTGTAATCTCCCCTCGCTTTTCCCGCTAGTTCCTTCCCGTTAATGGGACGTTCACACCCCTACAAGCTACTTGCAAATATCACAAATTGCCCTCACACCACGTACCCCACCCGAAACATTAACTGCAAGCTTTGTGCCGATTCCGTTTTTTTGTCCAATCTCCCCGTCGTCTGCGTGGGTGGGTGGGGGGTTGGGGGGGGGGGCTCGTCAAGCTAAGGGGGTGACCGTAGTGAGCAAGCAGCCACTGGACAGTAACAATCAACCGTCCTCCTAGGTCGATAAGGGTGACAAGGCACGCTTCACAGCACAGTACACTCAATAGGACGTAACGACTCACCAGTCACCATGCAGTCATTTAATCCAAGCGAAGCGTTCTTAGTTCAAGAAGACTATACCATTGAAATTGTGTCCTAATAGGTGGATTAGGGGCCCCAGGAGGATCAGGATTACATTTTTAATGATGGTTGAAATTGAATTCGGGGAGTCATTTGTTGTTGGAAGTAATTGTACGCGGAATGAGAATTACGTTGGCGCTGGTATTGCGGTTAGCTGACCATAAGGGGCAACTCGCGTTTCTTCGATTGGGACGTGACTTGGGCTTCGGAGGCCAATTTCCTCGCGGCGTCCATCAGAGTAGCTCGGGCAGCTCGCTCATTATCCACGGGCCCCTCGTGGCGTGGAGGCTTCGCGCAGCGTGGGGAGGCTTCGCGCATCAAGAGTAGCTCGGGCAGCTCGCTCATTACCCACGGGGCCCTCGTGGCGTGGAGGCTTCGCGCAGCGTGGGGAGGCTTCGCGCGGCGTGGGGAGGCTTCGCGCATCAAGAGTAGCTCGGGCAGCTCGCTCATTACCCACGGGGCCCTCGTGGCGTGGAGGCTTCGCGCAGCGTGGGGAGGCTTCGCGCATCAAGAGTAGCTCGGGCAGCTCGCTCATTACCCACGGGGCCCTCGTGGCGTGGAGGCTTCGCGCAGCGTGGGGAGGCTTCGCGCGGCGTGGGGAGGCTTCGCGCATCAAGAGTAGCTCGGGCAGCTCGCTCATTATCCACGGGGCCCCTCGTGGCGTGGAGGCTTCGCGCATCAAGAGTAGCTCGGGCAGCTCGCTCATTATCCACGGGGCCCCTCGTGGCGTGGAGGCTTCGCGCGGCGTGGGGAGGCTTCGCGCAGCGTGTGGAGGCTTCGCGCGGCGTGGGGAGGCTTCGCGCAGCGTGTGGAGGCTTCGCGCGGCGTGGGGAGGCTTCGCGCATCAAGAGTAGCTCGGGCAGCTCGCTCATTACCCACCGGGCCCCTCGTGGCGTGGAGGCTTCGCGCAGCGTGGGGAGGCTTCGCGCAGCGTGGGGAGGCTTCGCGCATCAAGAGTAGCTCGGGCAGCTCGCTCATTACCCACGGGGCCCCTCGTGGCGTGGAGGCTTCGCGCAGCGTGGGGAGGCTTCGCGCATCAAGAGTAGCTCGGGCAGCTCGCTCATTATCCACGGGGCCCTCGTGGCGTGGAGGCTTCGCGCAGCGTGGGGAGGCTTCGCGCATCAAGAGTATCTCCCAATATTAGTCTTGCGCCGGCTTCAAAATATACTCTACAAAATATAATTAATATAACATGTTGTCTTGGTCACTGAATTGTCAACAATTGAAAGTACAAGTAAGTTTATAATTATACAATGTTTTGTTTTACATTATACAAGTTTGTTCATAAACGGAGTTATCTTCTGAACCATAGCCGTTGCTGTGCTGATTACTAAATTACACTTTCGGTTACTGTAACTTATTATAAATGCACTCTGCAAACTCTGATGAAGCTCTGGATATTTTAGTAATAATTGATACATTAGTGTAATATCGAAATTTTCGTGATGAATAACATGCAGCTAAAAGTATTGCAGTGTAGGGTTTTACATGGTCTTGCATAAGTTCATCTTCATTTTGAATCGTAATGTACACGCGGAAGATGATCTATATCAGGGGTGTCCAACATACGGCCCGCGGGCCGCATGCGGCCCGTCAAGCCATTTCATCTGGCCCACACCTCCCATTTACATTCTAGTCCCACAACTAAACCCACGAAGAAAACTCAATTTTATTTGAAAGCACATTGTTTTGAAATTTATTCGGTGGAAATGTGTATAGCTATATTATTTTAGACTTCGCAGCGAAAAATTATCATAATTCTTTTGTTTCTACTTCTAGTAGTTTTTTTCTCGTTCTAGCCTAGATTCTTGGAAGCCGTGGAGGGGGGGGGGGGGGGGTATTATTGTTTTCTGTGGCGTCATCCGACTTACTAACTGGCGAGGATACTGGTACAGATAACAAATTCTACTGGTTATAAAAATGTCCCCGCAAATATGTTTCACACTTTTAGTTATGATCTTGCAAAGGCATCATGACTCGAAGCACAAAAACGAGTGTAATAAAATGAAGGATTAATTCGAATTGAAAAAGTAAATCTTGTTTCGCAGCAAAGAATGTTTAAAAAGAAGGTAAATGAGTCCGTCTGTCCATGCTAGTTTTCGTGTTGCACAGTGCACACTTACTAGCGGGGGGAACACCATTTGCTGACGGGTAATTTGATATATATACAGAATAACCAGACTATATATATATATATATATATATATATATATATATATATATATATAGGAAATATAGAACAGGCCTAAAGGCTAGTACATGTGTGAGAGGGAAAGAAGGATAGGAGCCAACAGCTTACCTGTTTTGTGTTATCTACGCTACGCAGCCTGCCAAATGGTTTCAGGTAAGCTGTTGGCTCCTATCCTTCTTTCCCTCTCACACATATATATATATATATATAGTTAAGTTGATGTGGCCCGCCAACATGGAATAATTATGCTATGTGGCCCACTTCTAAATAAAGTTGGGCACCCCTGATCTATATAACCGGCCGCGTGCTCGGTGTGGTGACCGGTGCCCGCAACTTGGAACCCCAGTAACTTTTCACAATCTCACTCCGAGCATCATAACAACCAGGGATTCCAACATTCACCATTAATTTACCTTAACCACTTCCGCATTGTCAATAATTGGCCACTTGACACGACTACGCCACATTTAACAACATCGATGTGGATACTTGAAAAAATCAGTAACATTATTCTTAAGGTTGGTGTCTTTTCCAAATATGTACCCACCTTAAGCACACTTGGAATTTGAAACTATTGAATTTCCAATTTGAATAATGAAGGGTTTGAGTTGCAGCTTAGAGGTAGGTTACGCTCTGTGTGCATTTTAAATTCGTGCCCACTCACTCGAGTGATGCGAGCGTGGTGGGAAGGAAGGGGAACCCAAAGCACTTGGATTAGCTAATGGAATTGTGCTGTCGAAGTTCCAACCTCACGGCGTAGCTTAGGAGAGAACGGGACGGGACGGGAACTTCCCAATTCTTCCTTTCCTTCGCAAACAACGTCGAAACGAACTTTGTATTGATTCGTTGGGACTCGTCTAGATCTTATTCTTATCATTTCACTGTATTTCTCACGTCATAATATGAACATTGGGACGCGACTATAGTATCTTATTCTTATCATTTCACTGTATTTCTCACGTCATAATATGAACATTGGGACGCGTCTAGATCTTATTCTTATCATCTCACTGTATTTCTCACGTCATAATATGAACATTGGGATGCGACTAGTATCTTATTCTTATCATCTCATTGTATTTCTCACGTCATAATATGAACATTGGGACACGTCTAGATCTTATTCTTATCATTTCACTGTGTTTCTCACGTCATAATATGAACATTGGGACGCGTCTAGTATCTTATTCTTATCATCTCACTGTATTTCTCACGTCATAATATGAACATTGGGACGCGTCTAGATCTTATTCTTATCATTTCACTGTATTTCTCACGTCATAATATGAACATTGAGACGCGACTAGTATCTTATTCTTATCATCTCACTGTATTTCTCACGTCATAATATGAACATTGGGACGCGACTAGTTTGTTATTCTTATCATCTCACTGTATTTCTCACGTCATAATATGAATATTGGGACGCGTCTAGTATCTTATTCTTATCATCTCACTGTATTTCTCACGTCATAATATGAACATTGGGACGCGTCTAGTATCTTGTTCTTATCATCTCACTGTATTTCTTACGTCATAACATGAACATTGGGATGCGTTTAGTATCTTATTCTTATCATCTCACTGTATTTCTCACGTCATAATATGAACATTGGGACGCGCCTAGATCTTATTCTTTTTTCTTATCCTCTCACCGTATTTCTCGCGTCATATTCATATTGTAACTTGTAGTTTTAGTAAAAGAAATGATAGTATACTATAGAGTCTCGAAAGTGGGTGGCCGGCCTTCAGACAAATATACACTAAACTCGACGGCCCAGGGGTGAGAAACATGGTGAATGAATAGACCCGGATTGTTCCTGCCCCAAACAATATGCGTGTCCTTTGCTTGAGCGACATCTGAGCCGTAGGTTTGGGCGGGAACAATATACCTCAGCCATTCATTCATCTACTGTCTATCTCAAGCCTGGCCCAACTGTAGCTAGCCTCACCCCATCCTCTCATGCATTTGACTGGCTCAGGAACTAATGGCAATGTTTCAGTAATCCGCTACTCTAAATCGATTTACAAGACGCTGTTTTTACAAACAGCTGCTCTTATAACAAAGACGTATTCGTAGAATTTTGCATCAAAATAACTTTAATAAAAAAACCTTATCGCTGTAAAGGGAGTGGTTGGGGGGGGGAAGGGGATAAGCCATCCTGGGCCCCAAACTTACTCGTTCATGAATATATTTCAATTTCACGAAACTTTATATTATATTGACTTTACTAAATAAGTCGCGTGTTTTGTTGTTTGTTTTGTTGTTTGATTTCAACCGATAGTTATGGAATCTGTCGGCGAACAAAATACAAAACAACTAACACTATGGGGAAATGTAACGAACTGTTTCATGGGCGTACTCAAGAAAGGCGTTTCAGTTAACTTCAACTTGTCCCAAGGTTCGCCCATAAGGCGTCATTTAATTGTGTTCATGCTATCCAACGTGGGTGATAGTAGCAACTGTAGTAATTACTATAACAATATTTTTTTTTATTTATTTTTACTTTTTTTTAAATTTGTTATAAGTTTATTAACAGCAGCACTTCAGAGTGCTGTTCTCCGCAAGCGGCAAGAGTACAAAAATACTAAATAATAAAGTTTTGATCGGTAGTTCACTCCATGATGTACGAGTTTAGACTCAAAACCAATAGCTTTCAATGTTGAATTCGTTTACTATTGAAAATCTTAAGGACGAACGAGGCAACAACCCAACAACCACCCCAGTTATAAAGTGCCATTAAATGATATAAAAGATGTGTTGTAGATTGTAGGCTTTCGCGGCCCGAGTCACTATTATTAATTCTTGGCTGTCGAGTGTCGCCGCATCCATTGCCATTTGCCAGCAACATTGGGCGCCCCGAGGGGTAGAGTACGACTATATGTTGAATTGTAAAAACACCAATTTCCACGGATAAATTTAATGAAAGTGCACACGTACATTTCAGTATATTATTAATTATCATACAATACACGTATGCAGTGGGTTTAATTTTAGCATAGGTACTACTTTTGCAAATACATGTTGAATCAAATCTATTAATGTGATGATTAATTAAGGCATAGCTCGTAACTGCTTCGTTACCCCTAGCTTGCCATACATGTTAATACTAACGCTTCAAGATATGAATAGGAGAATCCATCAGGATAATTTGGCAGTATCCCCCTTAACCGTCAGTGATGTCATTTCCTCACCGGAAATTAAATTTCATATAGAAACGCCCCCGCCAATCATGATGGGCAGCAGACAGCGTAGCCTTCAATGTATTTCAAAACAACATTATAAGCTAGCAAGATGGTCGACACATGGAGTTGGGGTCAACATTGGTGCACGGCTCAACCATATCGATCTCCGTGATATTGTGTTTATTGGAATCCTTGAATACCATTTGTGTCCACTATTCTGTAAGGCCCAGAATGAATTAGTTCTTGTATTGTGAGTTGTTACCTATTCGAAATGTACAGACTATGTAGCCTAAGCCCTATATTATAGCTGCAAGATTATAGGGTACTAGCAACACCAAAAGACAACAATGGAACAAATGAATTGAACTGATGGTCAAACAATCAGCTGTCAAAATAATAAAATTGCAACTATAGAAATAAAAACAAGTGTAGCAATAGTAACTGCTTGCCATTTAAAACTTTTAATGATGGACAACGATTAAGTGAAAGTTTTGTATGTGTATTTGTTTGTTTTTTGTTTTGTTTTCCAAAATCAGAAGACATTATTTTTTGACAGCTTGTTGTTTGTCCATCGATTCAATTCATTTGTTTCATTGATGTCTTTTGGTGTTGCTAGTGCCCTTTATGTTTTCAATTTGAATTCTGATTGTGAATATGTCATCATATTTAATAAATTAATATTATGGTTAATCTTCTTTGACATTTTGCAATCGGTAGTCAGCCACTAAACGGGAGTCCTCATCAATCGTTATTCTGCCTGGGGTGTTAAAAAATACCAGGACAAAAGTAATGTTTTAAATCGATGCGAACAGATCATTTGTACAAACACAAAAACAAAACACATTTTTAATAAGAAAAAATTAAAAAATAAAAATAGAACAGACACTCACAATATCATTTGCAAAAGCTTTGATTCTAAAAATAGCCAAAAAGTGGCCTTGTTTTGTTTCGAGCAAACATTAAATATGCACCAATCAAAGATAGATACAACAATGGAGTTGCCTAGCAACAGATTGTTTCTCCGATCTCTATGATGTCACAACCCTTTGTGCTCCTTTCTTTTTGGATTTTAATTATTGTAAAACATAATTCCAAGCAAAATTCTTTCAACTAGAAATGTTGCTACCAATAATAATTACAACCTTCTTAAATATTGTTTAATATATATAATAAAAACACATTAATAATTTATCCCCATGGGAATAGTCGAGCTGCAACGTAAACGAACCGTGTGGCATTCTACAACGATCTATTCTACAGAAGGAAGCTGTCGCTTACAATCTTGCTTGCTTCGAACCATTGGGACAGTAAGATTAATTGCTTTGCGCTGACGACTCGCAGGCGAGAAAGTGTTCTTCGTCACGTTGAAAGACAAGCAGAATTTCTTTTCACCTTTTTTTTTCTGAAAATAAAGTATAAGGTTGTTTCTTAAAAAATATAAATATTGCATTTTTAATGAGGCGAAGGGAGAGGGAGGTATATCTTTCCAGATCCTGACATTGTCACCCATGATTTGGTCTGCCTGGTTCGTGACAACTAGACGTCTCAACTATTTGCGCGTCTATACTATATCCAATAATCACGTTTGTCCGTGACTGGCGGGGTTGGGAGTGGGTGCGTCATTGAGTGACGCTTACCATGTCTCCAGACGGTACCGCGTAAGACGTAAACAAAGTTTATTTGCGTTTCTATAATATTTTTATTGTTTTAATGTTTTTACGTCTTACTTTAATTTTAATTTTTCCACGTGTCGCCAGCTCATTTAGATTTGTTAATTTTACATGAAATGAAACTTGCTGACAATGATTGAAGCAGCTGGAAAATCCGATCTTACTGTTTTATTCATGCACTGTCAATACCGGTAATAGTTTTCAATAAAAAATGCAAAATGTTGTTACTTATTTGCATGAAGTATAATTCCAATGAGTAGGTTACTCAGTTACAGTAAACACGGTATCTGCGTGTGTTCGTTGGTAGTACTAAAGAAATTATGAAGGGTTACAAATCCTGAATAATATTATAACCTATTGGTTTTAGCATAATCTATTTATAAATGTAATCTTTACTCTCTCCGCCGGTTTTAGTGGTGTTTTTCGGTACTCTCTCTCTCTCCTCTCTCTCTCTTTCCCGTTCCATTGCTTTCTCCCTGAATGCGTGGGATCTCTCCCAGCAGCCGTTCTTCATTTAATTGTATTACATATATTTGAATGTATATGTTCGTAATTCACTACGAAATGTATTTCTGTATATTTTATTGTTCAGATGTATGAAAATGCCTAAATCTATCTACAACTACAACTTATATCTGGTATCTGTTCTCGTGGTTCGGCGCCATCTACGCAACAATAGCATTGACAATACAATGTGTACTTCAATACACCCATGCATTCTTATTGTTGTGCTTTGAGAACTAAGGGGTCGTGACACTCAACACTCACAGAGGGTGATTCTCCTGGGTCTTGGTGCGCGGCCACTCACATCTCCAATCGTCGGCACCGACATTGGTCACGCAGCCTACGAAACAGAAATGGAATAAAAGAAGGGCCAGGTCAAAAATAAATTTCGACTGTCAGTTACGCTTTTCGCGTTGATTCGTTGGTTGACAAGCATTGTCTGGCGCGACTGTCAGCTGCATGTCTATCGCCAGCACTTCCGTGACCAAGCGTTGATGAGTTTGGTGCTGGGTTGGGGGAACGGCATGAAAAGCAATGTTATGCAATCAATTCCGGTGTAAATCTATCATCGTCAAACTATTGCCAATGTCCAATTGTATGCACTTTACGGTTTTTGACATCTAGTGAATATGTCAGCCGACAGGATAATAGTTTTAGTCCCAGGAACAAGTCCTGACTAAACGGTGGTTCGTTTGCCACTTTTTATATTATTTTTTGTTCGTGTTTTTAGCATAAGAAGATATTGTTCAGTAATTATGTTTTTATGTTTTATTATTATTTATTTTTGTATTTATTATTATTTTTTATGTCTATCCTTCATTTTTTAAATCATTTTTCAATCTATAAATACGTGTTTTGTAAACCTTTAAAACTAACGCTATTATTAATTATTATTACTTTCTAATTAATGGCTCTATATTTCAGAGGGTCGCACAACAGTTATACTTATATGTCTTGAAAATATGTAAGTATGATCATATCAAACATATTCTGATGAAAATAAGTTCTCTGCCATTTAGTTCCGGCTGGGTCAAAATGGTTCGTTTCTAGGGCTACTAAAATACACAACTCCCAATTCAATTGATTCGCGGTGTATGATAGGCAATTATAGGCGCTGTATGGCAGTTGGTTGCCGCTGAAGTTCGGGAAACAGCCTGTACCCATTTGAAAGAAATGCACATGATAATAGGGAATGCTCATAGCTTTCATTTTTCATTCCATTATAAATATGAGACAGCGTTCTGAAAACAAACATGGTTTTATTTTTTATTCTAGACAAGATTTTTATTCATAAAATTTAACTCATATTCGTGCTATTGATGTGGCGGGAAAACAAGTCATTACATCAATAGGGGAACAATCACATTAATATTAACAAGTCGACACGTTTATACTGTTATTTCACTTAGGGGTATCCGTATAGTCACAATGAAATGTGTTTTTAATAAACAAGGGGTGCGCAAAACATTTTACCCTATATCTATTTTACTGCAATTTCAGAAAAATAACGTTATTGATACAGATTTTCTGAAGAAATATACAACATCGAATATCTTTTGCAATATATTCATTCATAAACAACGTTGTTTACAAGATAAGGCCCTGTCCTTAATTTTCAAAATCGGTACAAGATATCGTCATCTACAAATTCAAAATACGGAAACAATCATACTATATGTTCTAGAATGAATAGTTTAATTCCTAATTCCTATAGACCTATTCTCCACAGGGCGAAACGGGGGGACCGCCAACGACTACAATACATGGCCCACATGGAAGTGAATATCGTTGCGTTGTATTGTGTTGTATGATTATAGTTGATTGATTGGTTCAGTATCTTAGTATCCATCGCTCTGAACTATGAATGTATGTATGTATGCAATCTATCAACCCACCCAGTAAACAGATGAGCGTACATCGCATTATATAGCGCAATTTGATCGGGCCATGATAAATGGGATGGATATATGTAATATACACAATATGGAGCAATCACTTCCCCTGCTCATAGTAGATAAAGTAGATAATGTAATTGGGGACTGTCTATTCTCATGGCACGTATTGTTGAACGATGTTTGTTCGGTATAGACCTCTCTTCTGTCTGGGAGCAAACAGCTCGAAACAGTACCACGCCTCAAGTATATACACACTCAAGTCAATATTATCATAGATCTCAAAACTCATGGTTAGTTGTGATTTTTATCTTTACCGAAGTTAATTAGTGTGTGTGTGAATGAGTGAGTGAGCGAATACTATATGTCGTTAGCAGAGCCGATCGAGTAATGTTGAGTCAACAACGACTTGAATCACTACTTGTCGATCTCTATTCTCTACAATCAGTCCGAGTTGGCGGTGGTTTAATGATTCATGACGTAGCGCGGGCTGTCGTAGTAATCCATCATACACCATTCATTGTCTGTCACGCAACGCCCCCCCCCCCCCCCCCCCCCCCCACCCACGCGAGGTGTTTTACTGATGACTAATGTAATTTACGCTGCACGCGGATGAATGTGACAGCTGGGTTCTGTATTAATATCACACACAATAGCGTAGCCATGTATTTATTATGGATTCAGTGGGAATTGGACTAACGTGGTATAGCCAACATCTGTTGATGTGAACTTCTCCCAAACAATACAACTTATTGAGTATGGTTTTACGGTGTCGAACTTATTTTCACTAATTATTCTTTCATGGATGAGACTGGCTAAATGTGCACACGCTATAGGATAGCACAATATGCAAGGGATATTTCTGTAAAAAACGTTCTCACGAACTTGACTTCAAAACCAGTAGAAAGTATTATGTGAATATCAAAGGAAATAAAAAAATGTTAGACGAAAAGTTGTACTGGTACAGAAAAGTTATTTGAGAATAATTTACATGTTATCATGGAACCAATTTACAGATGATTTTTTTTAGAAGGGGAGAGTTGTGAATATTCAACTGTAAATGTTGAAGAACTTACGTATGCATCAATAGTTTGGGCTAAAACCTTCTCTGACATGTAGTAAGTCAAAAACCAAACAGTTTTCAATAATTACATTATATGAATTACTTTTTGGTCATTATGCTCTGGCAAGTGTAGTGCAAAACGCACACCAATACCACATAGCCGAGTTTTAAAGTCGGTTTTATGAAGAACTGTTACCAGAATATGACAACACATGAAGATTTTTAAAAAAATGATAATATGATAAAACCGGCTTTAAAATTTACAAGTTCAAAGTTCAGAATTATCAATTAATATTCTTTTTGTTATAAAACATATTCATAAAAAGTAAAATAATGAACCATGATGACTCTCCTTTGATTGTGTAGAAGACGATATTTAATTGCCTACAAGTTGATTCCCTTCCCATAATGCTGACCATAGAAACTTTCAACTGCATAATAATAATTTGGTACTATGGAAAATTGATTTGGTATCTTAACTTTCGAAAACTTTCAACGTAGACCTTAGCAAATAGCAATGACTTAAATGATAATGGTTTGGTAAACATATTTTCGTTTTAAAATCCTATTTGCTTTCCGCAATTCATATTCATATTTTAAACAGCAGCCAATACTAACAACGGCGCGAATAATTCCGTCTACAATATCTACAATATAACTAAACTCAGTCTGCGCTGTTAGTGCAGAGCAGAAGAAAATGACATTTAGCACATTTTCGCAAACTTCTATCTTTCGATCTACTTTGATATATTCCAAATTAAAAATCAATGAGGAACTTATCGTATTATTATATATGTATAATTTACGAACATGAATACGTTTTACTGTTGTTAACTTTACGAAACATATTATGGTCTGTGCACAATAGCCCGGGAAGGAGCTCCGGTAACGGTAACGGGAAAGTTCGCTATAATTTAACATTGCCCGCTAACGTAAACGGTAACGGGAAGCTCCTTCCCGGGCTATTGTGCACCGACCATTAGTTTGTACACAAGATTTAGTATTATACATGTAAATAAAGGTTTAATTTAACTTACAATTAAAAATTATAGATTGACCCGGTATTCAATGTCCAGTTAAAATCTACTTTTCAGTTAAATTGTTAGAAATACACCTAACTTGGCTTACCTGAACGTTAACTTTACTTGACACTTTAACTGGACATTGAAATTACACAGATTATAGAAATAACTATTTTGGTTTGGTTTGTAGCATTTTCAAAAACATGTTTAGGCTATCTCCAGAAAACAGTGCAGTACTAAGTTGTGCTATGGCAACACTGCTGGAGGTCATAGCTCTGCTTGGCACCGTGCACGTGCAACCCCCTGCCCGGGAGAGAGCAATCTATCACCGTCTCGTGAGGGATTGTGTCACCCCTTCCCCTTCCCCCTCCTACGTCACTCACACGATCTCCTATCTTAATGATTAGTATCGCCTGCCGCGATTATGTGTCCACACTTTACGCTCTCGTTTGAAATTGTTTTATCAACGGCTTGACGAGGTATATGATTGTTGTGGACGGATTTAATGACACGATAATTACGGTTTAATCGTTATGTAGTCCAGTAAAACAATAGAACATAAATCAGGATATAAATGTATCGTGTATTGAAAACATTGTATTCTAAAAAATGTTGCACGCTCATACAATAGCAATGGACAATGTACTTTAGGTATAATCTGAAATGGATTTAACCTGAATGAAGTTATCTGTCAATAACTGATGATGCTAGCCTAGTAAACCATGGTTTCTGCGTTACGGGTTCGAATCCTGGCTTGGGCATGGATGTCATGTGGCGTTTTCACCACACCTCCACTCGGTTAGCATGGTTGCAAAATATGACCATCACCACCGTCTCTGCAGAGATAACATTATCCTGAGTTTATTAGTGAGTGCACGTCAAAGCACGTCAAAGTGGCCACGGACTACACTGTCGGTTTTCATCCCATTAGCATTATTAGCATTAATACTAGCATTATTGTTGACCAATTAATAATCCTATTGTATTGAGTCGACGATTAACTGCAAATTACTCCTTTTTATTCCATAATATTCCAATCAATTAGCATCAGCATACCTTCTGCTCAACGTCACCAACGGTATTAACTTGCCCTAATTAGAAATTGAAATGTCAGAGTAGCAGGAAACACAAACGGGACTGCAAATGATTTGATTTTACATTTTACATGATTGCAGTTCCTCTGCCCGGCGCTTCCACCAAGTCATGTGGTTGTTACATTTGACATGATTGTAGTTCCTCTGCCCGGCGCCCCCACCAAGTCATGTGGTTGTTACATTTGACATGATTGTAGTTCCTCTGCCCGGCGCCCCCACCAAGTCATGTGGTTGTTACATTTGACATGATTGTAGTTCCTCTGCCCGGCGCCCCCACCAAGTCATGTGGATGTTACATTTGACATGATTGTAGTTCCTCTGCCCGGCGCCCCCACCAAGTCATGTGGTTGTTACATTTGACATGATTGTAGTTCCTCTGCCCGGCGCCCCCACCAAGTCATGTGGTTGTTACATTTGACATGATTGCAGTTCCTCTGCCCGGCGCCCCACTTAAATCATGGGGCTCTCCCGATAGTTAATTAAAAAGAAGTATACAACGGCTTTTTGAAAGAACTTTAGAAGAATAATAGGCCTATTTAAAAAAAAGATGTTTTCAACTTGGATTGGTTCCACCTTTTGACACGGTTGTACCCGGAAAACCACGATAGTATATGTTTTCAACTTGTGTGCTACCAAAGATATGTTCCAACACAAATGTCTTTATTTTTTCAGGGAATTCATCTACATGTAGAAGAGGCTTCGGAAAATGAAACCGCCTGCACAATTTGTAAGTATTAATACAAACAACTCCATCATAGTAGCAAAATAGGCTAGAGACGATAGCAAGGTGTTACGTCCTTTATGAGACTAACAAACGAAATAAACTCAATACTTAAATATTCCGAGCATATCAAAGCAACATTGGCACAGGAAAATGTGTATATATATTCACGTATACAATTGCCTAATAAGTAAGTTATTTGTAGCAATTAAGCTATTTGGAGGATTTCAATTGGGTTTTGTTTGGTGGTTGCCATGGAGAAAACAAGCTATTCGACGAATAAATAGTTATTGGGACATTGTTAGACTGGACCTAAGTATGTATGTCAACCTAATTGTTTTAAAATGCTTTATTGTTACCCGCGCTTTTTTTTTTGTTAAATTGTTTTTTTATTGTATATTGTTAAATGCGTTATAATTGTGGTCGTCGTAAATAAAATGTATGTCATCTCGTAGATAATTAAGCTTTCTTATGAATGTTTCTTTGTTACAATAAATATTTCCGTTTTTCAAATGTTCATAACTAATAAAACGGTGTTCAGCACCTTTTTCATATGGGTAAAGTTTGATGATATGATACTGAAGTAAGCTCAGTGGCTTCGTTGAACGCGCTCCAACTTTAGCAAATGCTTTTTACAAGACTAGAACTTACTAGGAGTGTGTTCCGTGCTCTTTATATAGTGAAAATACTTAAGACTGGGGCTACCCCATAAATAACCTGCCTTGTTCCCATGGTAGAATCACACAATTGCTAGGTTCACACAACCAAGAACTCACGAACTAACGCGAAGAGAAGTTGATCAAGAAGATATCGTCACTGAAGGGCTAAATGTATGTCCTTGATGAACTATTCTGTGCATGAGCTATTAGAACGAAAAACGTTTGTGTTTTGCTTCTCCCATTGTTGAAACATCGTCACAACTGGACGATACGAAACCCCGCCACCAGTCTAATTGTGCATCCCGCAAATTACATTGCATTTTGATTACCTTTGTCGCTTTCGCAACGACGCACAGCAGAGGTATTTCTGTTTCGTTAATTTCGACTTAATCGGGCTCTTCAAAATTACGCCCAACATGGCAAAAACTTTATTGGCGGCATGTCTGAAAAGCTTTTTTCTAAATTCATTAAAAGGAATTAAATAATTATTGTGACTCCCTTTGAAACAGTTACCATATTAGGTCGACGCTAAAAACATCAAGTTTTTGCTATCAAACAATGTCGTTATGCTCTCCTATAGTAATTCTTGGTTGTTGGCACAAGAAATATCTTCCTCAAAATGACTGTAGCGATCTGGAAATGTGAGACGGAATGTCTGCGTGATAACGTGGTAGGTATGCTGCGATGAAGATGCTGTGATAAAAGCGCTCGCCGTTTTATTACGGCCACCCATGACGATTCAGCATCAAGCTCAAACCAGTAGTAAGAGTGTGTAGATTATTCAATATTCAGCAAACCACGCGGTGCCCCAGGCAGAACAATAAAGTATGAAGTGAAGAGAGTTATAGGCCTACAGCAGCGCGCGTCAAGACGAATACTTACAAGTACTAAAAGAAACAGAATTATTTATTACGTTAATCTCGCTGTGGTCTGCATTAAAAACGGCAATGTGTGTGAAAAAGTTATAACAACTAATAAAGCTCGGAAAGTTAGATAATATGCCGTGTAAAAGGGTACGAGGAATGTCCAAAAATGTGTTGACACTTTTTAACGGGTTCAGGGCCCGAGAACAAAGTAACCATATAAACCAAAATCACATAAATAAATAAATAAATAAATAAATAAGTTCATATTTAGAGCTTGTGGTAGGCTCCGAACACCATCGACTAGTGAGCGATAACCAACCAAAGATCTATGTGAATCAGTGGTTGGACAGTGCGAACACCTGCGGACAAAATGTCAGAATCAACAAGAATGATTCAGAACATCTTTGAATTTATTGAGTGCTTCTTTGCTATAGGACGGCTCCAAAGTCACCTAAGACTAGAAGTGATGCAATTGAATCCATAATCTACACATTTCGGATGTGTCCTTTTGTCCTTTCACGTGTAGTAATTTATAATATAACAGTGAATAATAAAAATAATGTTTCATTTCGTAACCTGTGTGTATTATTTGCCATTGTTTTGTAGTTCCTATAGCCCTATGCCCAGTGAGCTCGGGTTCTACGGGTCGGTGTTTTCCCCCACAAGATGCAGTGAAGTATAGATGTAAATGCGGATGTAATAAGTAAATTACTAAATAATTAGTTTTGTTACTGAATAGGGTCAAGTCAGGACGAAAATATATATAAATCAAATCATATTTTCCACTAAGTTCATGGTCACATATTATTGTGGAGTTTTGTTATTTAGACATTGCACATATTTCAAGTAATAATTAGCGAAATCACGTTGTGAAACGTTCTCCTCGTTTTTATTACCTGTATAATGTAAAGGGGTATTATGCAGGTATTAGATCCAGATGAAGCAATAAACGTCCTAATTTGACTTGAATACAAGAACACGTTTGGTTTCGTTACGAGTGTCGGCGTTTCCTTTGCAAGCGAGGCGAAGGTTAGGAAGTGCAACAGCTGAGCTCCAAACAGGATGACAGATGCAGATGCTGAGAGCAGATGGGTGAACCGCCGACAAACAAGTCCCACCTTTATCGGCCTGCATTGCACGCGGACCTCACAGCGTGCACTGATATTAATTACAAGATAACACCCGATGCTTTGTCTACGAATCAATTATTTACACGTTGTGTTTTCATGTATTGTCACGTGATTGAGTGTAGACACTTTCAGTTACCGGAATCGTGCATTGTTTTACGACTTTTTTACGTCAATGCAAGTCTTTGTTTTGTTGAATATGATTATTATCGATGCGAAGTCGTAAAAGCGAATTTTTATTGATCTGTTTTTATGTGCCACTTCTGTGACAATACTCGAATTATAAAATAAAATACACAAACAAAAATAATAATTGAGCACAGTAAATTAAATAATCTGCATCTCCATTAAATTTTCTGGCCGAAATTAATATTGTATATTGCACTGGAAAATGTTGAATTTATTGGAATCGTTACGTTGAAGTTATTTATGCATCTAAAAATTAATTATGTGCCAACAGCCAACAACATTAATTTAGTGCTTAGCAACAATGGGTGCCCCTAGGTGTAGGGGCCGACTATGAATTCCAACCTAATTCATCGATCAATTAATTAATTAACAATTTAATGCGCAAATTAATTGCTCACAAGTTTTGTTGTATTTCCAAAAAACAAGTTCTATAATATCTCTAACAAGTAAAAACAAATTTTTGATTAGACGGTCAAAGTCGAACATAATTGTGTGAATAATGTAATATATTTTTCCCACTGCTTTTAGTGCTTATTTTTCGTATGTCGTTAAAAAATGTTGATCCGTAACAATACCATCCCGATTTGGTCGTTCTGAGCTCCTGAAACCAATTCCTGGGGTGGGGTGATTATTCTCCTATAGAGATGGCAATAGCTCAATAGCTCAATGTTAGCTCACGAGGCTCGAATCCGGGAGCTTGTGGTGTTGTCACTGGTCATCTGACCAAGGCCGGTGGAGGGGAGGGGTATAGCTTCCCTCCAACGATGCACCCCAAGACGAGGCGGCCAGTCGGGAGGTATAGCCACCCTCCTACGCGGTCGTGAGTGGCGGGAAACTGTACACGTGTGTTGTTAAACCATTAAAGTATACTTCAACTGCACCACAGTATTGTTTCTACCCCTTTTCCTTGCCTGCTACATTACAAGCTCGCCGGTTCGATACCGGCTACCGGCAATCTTGACTGAAGGGGTTCTCCGAGGTTTTCCTCAGTCACAAGGCGAATGCTGGGATTGAGTCATACTAACACCCCTCGGACATTCCTTCCCGATTATTCCAAATACCACAATACCTATAGTTAGTCCCTGAAGAGGGACATGAATTTTGTCCCTGGACAGGTTTCATACAAAATATTATTACTATTATAAACAGTTGTATTTACAAAAACATAATCTAAATTCAAATACCGTTATATCATGCTTATATTTTCTCAGAAACAAGGACAGTAATATCGTAAGTTGATAATTTGATCAGTTCTTATTGGTATGTATAGACAATACAATGCCTACTTTTTACAAATTTGTAGAGTCAGTGGTACTCGAGCCAAGACCAATTTTTTAAAAGCCTACCTCCAGTACCGTAATAACACTGTGCAAGTAAGAACAATTTCATCCTATCCTAGGCCCATTTACCATCAATTATTTATGGTGGGAAATCATATTCTCACGGCCAACGAAAGGGATAACAAAATCGATAATCAATTGTTTTTATAATAAACAAAATTCTAAACGCAAACACTCTGTTTCACAAATCTATAATTATGTAAGAATTATTCATATTCAAAATGCACCCCTATCACAAAACCCAGAGTAAGTGTCACTGTTTTAGCCGAGCCTACAAGAGTGAAGCTTCAAGGGGAACATACTCTCGTGTATTGCATTGCTCCGTGCATAGAAGGCCATCTGCCAATTTTCATTCCAACTATTTAGATCCATCCGGAGGCTAAACTAGATAGATGGCTTTTAATTTGCTGAATGCACATTGTATGTGAAATGGATTGGATGGTTTACGTCCAAATAAAAACCACATGTATCACGCCATACACATTATCAGCTCGTATGTTCGCCCTATGTTGCAACGTTGTCGTCTCTATTTACCCCAATAGTATCAATCCCACTGAAAATCAGTTAAAGTATTGGTATGTATAGTAGACAATACATACCAATGTATTTAGTTATTTAACTTTACAACACAACTTACACCAATAGCTATTACACAGACCGTATCGGGGCCTCTATTGCCGTGTAATGTAACGAAGTGGTTGTTCACTGCAGATAACCCTAGAGTCAATGGGAAATGTTGTAGAGGGTCATAGATAATAGTATGTTTTTCTTGTAACACGCATAGTTTAAGAGACAAGTGCAAAAAATAAGCAGCCCAAGGCAACCTTCGAACTTTGTGTAACAATATATTATAATGTATGCCCTTGATTATAACTAACAAAAAGAAAGTGGAGCAACTAAGCTAGTTATTTTATCTTGAGGACATTAATAACACAGGTACTCTCATGTCAAACCATCTGTAAATACATTCGTTATGTAGAATGGATTAATAACAATGATTTTCAAAATGAAAAAATGGCACTCGTGAAAAATCAAGTCAAATAAACATGAGATCAACATTAATAAGTTGTTCATTACAAACGTAATAGGCCCTACAATAATTTTCTCGAAGCTTGAGGTTAATTGTTATAGTTCCCAACTAATATTCACTAATTTCAGCATTACTATTGGTTCGTGAGCGTAGCAAACAATCACCGCCCGAGATAATGTATAGTGGACCTCCTCCTAGGATATAACTACAGAAGACCTTGGCTTAGCAGCTTCACCACTTAAGAGACATTGTGATTCGGGAATGATTTTTCGAAGAAAGACCGAACTTCACTTCGATTTTAATTGCCACTTTTGTCTTTTGTCCCTTGAAAAGTCGTCCCCCTACAGAATAGAAACGAACTTTTTCCACACAAAAATACTTTTTTTGTTTGTACAGCAATTCCAACTGTCTAATGGAAGAATAATGAAAAGTTTCCCTTTGAAAAGATTGGGATTATTACTTAAGAAATGATGGCGTTCCAAATGGAACAAGTAGAGCTTTCTATATAGAACAAAAGAAACACTACAATACGCGATTGAAAAATAAGTAAGTGGAAAGAAGTGAGCGATGGGTTGAAGTGGAATGAGAAGGGGGGTCTCGATCAAATTATAGCAGAGTTTGCACTGAACTGGAAGAGGATTGAGTTTCAAGACGTCATGAACGGAGCGGAAAAGTATCAACCTCGATATTGTTGCTGTTCGATATCTAAATCGATATATTGATCTTCGGTCTGTAATTCCGACGGAGTGATACTGTGTTTTGTGTTATCATAATATGTTCCAATATACGAGTACATTGATATGTTATTGTATTAATTGCCATAGTATAACTGTACAACGTCTAAACTTGAGGCATATAGCTGTACAGTGTACACTGTGCAAACTATTAAGGTTATCAATGTTGGATTGGATGACAACATGTATTACTCTTACCAACTCACTTCATTAACAATAATTTGCTATCATATATTGTTACAGATTGTTATTTGTCGTCAACGTATGTCGCCTATTGATTCTAAAACCTATTATAGAACCAAGCCAATACAAACAATAATAGGGTGAGTGCAGCCGACGTTCTGCCCGATCCTTGAATCATGTCGACGAGTCTACAGTACAGAGCAAAATAATGTAATTAGATATTTTATGAAAAAATCACAATTTATCAAAATGATTATAATTTGTAATGATTTCCATTCATAAGAATAGCCAGGGGTACAAATTTACAGCCATGATAGCTTTAGTATCGTTTATTAAATTCATATCACACTTTTTATAGCAGCTACGATATAAATCTAAGTGAAGTACGTCATTTTGTTAGTTAACACATTTGTTTTCAATTGGTCACTAAATTACTTTGCCAATAACAATATTAATGTATTTATTTATTTCACACACATGATCATGCTGACTATATGACTGGGTGATCGAGTGGTGAGTGAAACTGAGCAAATCAGTGAAGTAGGGCTAGCTTCGTACAGGCTAGTTCACAGTGGCGTACTGGTTCTCGGGTCGGGACCTCTTCTGAGTAATTGGGCCCTCTTTCTAGCTGAACAGAGCTACACATGGAACGATTGTACGGTAACCCTGTGCACGGGCAAAGCGTGTTACCAATGTTTCATTCAAGAGCCCAACTAACAAATACATACATCTCATATCAAACTCACGGCAAAACAAGTCTTCAACTTTAGATTATCTACATAAATGTGTTAGTTATTTTGTACAAAGAAGTGTAAGTGTAAATATAAATTAACGCTGATAACAATTATTTTATCGCAGCGTATCGATACTCTGGGATATTGCCTGCAGTTTTATGTCAGTATGTCATTATTTCCTCTGGAATGCATTTTGGAGTCCAGTCCACATTATTTGTTTCATTTGAGAGTGAAGCTGGGATTTTCCAATTAACGGGAAAGTCGTATTAAGATCATATTATTTTTTCATCTATTTTTGTTGTTTGTTATTGACAAAATAAATTACACCAAGACTAATGTCGTTGATAGGTGCATTACCATAGGAGTAGGCCACGCGCCGGTAAAAAGTCGACTCTTTCCCTGGTCATCATCGTTATCATAAATCACACACCTCCTAAACAAATAATGCATTTACATATTATGATCCCACAAAAGTAGAGCGAGTATATATTTCTTTACACTTTTGAATGATTAAGCGATAAGTCATCAAAATCCAATAATTCAATCTGAATGAGATTATATTATGGCTGCACGACTGGCCAGCTCTCATTGGAGCTGCATAACCGGCGGACGGGAAGAAATCGTACATTGAATATATATTATCATTGATTGCTTAAAAATGCTAAATTACCAGATATAAGACTGAAGAGACGAAAATCCTCATGTTGACGTGAAAGTTTAATTAAGAAGCGCAATAAATATTAAACCCAACGAAACAAAACATAAACAAACAACTTTAAAATATATTTAGCAAGTTCCCTCTCGCACTGCGTGGCGTGAGTGGGGCGGGTGTCAAAACAGACAAAAGCAGACAAATGTCTGTATTTATTAAATGCACTTTAGCACCCTTTGACTGTCTTCTAGCTTCTTATAAAGCAGATCCACACAATGCTCACAATGATTTTAATAAACAAGACGTCTTAGTTTTCAAACTTCAAAGGAAACGCGGGACTGAATCAAAGCGGAACACTCCGTGGGGAGTGGGACCGTATTAATGAAAATCTGCTATTTCTCGGTTCGGTTCGGTCACTGAAAGAAGGTAGATAGATTATTATTACCACGGCCCCTTTTCACTATAGGTTGCCGCACATGCAACGTGGTAATTAATTGTTGACTCGGGTAGTAATTTAGCGTCATTAGTTGGACATACTTTGATGAAGCGTTTCCTATGAAGACCATGCAAGATAATTGCGTTACGGGCAACCGCCCGAGGGATGGCCAAAGAGTTGGTGTGGTGTGGTGTGGTGTGGTGTGGTGTGGGGCACACAGTTTCAATCAGTTTCAGTCTGAGGTTGATTTCGTTTTCACTTAGAAATAATTAGTGGGGAGCAGACTTATAATCAGGAGCAATGCCGATAGCATGTCCTTCGGGGAGACAATTTTCTAGAATTTCTTTTTGAAATGTCAGCTCTTAATGATTTGAATAATAGCTTCATATTTTGAAATAAGAATTCAGACAATTGAAATGCCCCACTTGACTTTTGTTACAAATTGCGTTTCAACACGAACGCTTAAAATAGATTAGACTTGAAAGCTCGAAATAATCAGGACTCTGCAAATACACCTCCAAAATGATCAAGGTACTGACGTTTGCAAGTACCGGCGATTTATAAATCGTGATTTTCATCGATACTCATTTACAGTAATTTTATCGCTTTCAAGTTTCAATACTTATTATTACGAACCTTGGCTATTCGTTTAGTTCGTGGAAAAACAACCACCGCAAAGTTATAGATAAGTAAGTACTCAGTACGCACACTTCTGTGCTCATACAGAGTTTTAGAGAACCAAACACCTGTAGCACACACCCTGCCATTGTCTTCGTGAACATAAATATTTCTAAAGTTGGTAACCGCGTCGGTTGATCCGTGTCCTCGTATCATAAAATGTGTCGTTTTAGTCTACTGTTCACTGTTCAGACACTACATGGCAGAGACATTTAAAATTCATCATTGTCGACAACTTGACTGTAAAGAAAAAAAACTGCAAGTTACTGGAACTCGTTTTTACTTACAAAGAAAAGATCTCCTCAAGCAATATCAACATTCTACTAGTACAAGTTGCTGTGGAAATTATCTTTTTATGTTTCAGTCGGCTTGAATTTGTCAAATACTTCCACAAATCGTTTGCTGTTCTGATGATTTTCTTTTGGATGAAACAACTCAGCAGTTGATGGCTACTTATATCCAACTCTTTTTCATTATCAGGACAAAATGCCACTCGGCAAGTCTGTGGAATGAGATAACTTTGTTTCTGGCTCGACGCCGACTCTGATCTGTTGTTGAACCTGCTGTATCATGATGGAACTCAGAGCCAGCCAGCAAAACTCAGGCGAGACTTGTGGAACCCTGACAATCTACCAACACTGGAAACGTAAGACTTAAACGAAAATCCCATCGTTTTGAAATCCATGGTGACAACTGACAAGGTTTTGGCCAGTTCTTTAGGCAATCGTTTTTTGTTTCAGCATTTTATGGTAATTCTTTGGATAAATAATAGAATAAGGTATATGCTTTCCGGTCCTAGTATTTTCAACACCAAAGCACATCTTGAATTAGGAACAGAGCGAATTGTCAGTCAGGAGATACTGATTGCAGTGGGAAATAGATTTTGGAATATCACGTATGAAAAGATGAGGACAGGATCTAAGAGCTGTGGCTGTACATTGTACAATGCCATGCAGAACAAAGTATACGAGCACAAAGAACTCATTACAGTACACTCTGGTAGCTAGAATGATCCAAACGAGGTGAGATTGTTGAAACACGACTGCGACTCTACAAGTATTTGCACTTAGAACTAAGAAAATAAATCTTGCAAGGAAAAGAAAAACTTTTTTTAATTTGGGTTGGTCTCGGAAAATCGTTTAAATGAATAGTATGTATACTTGTTCGATCACTTCTCTGTGTTTGCTTCAACCTCCAGTCCCATGTTTGAGCAGGACACATTCAGCCAAGCTATGAAACATGTTTTGTCATTCTAGTTCATCGAACTAATCGCTACTATGGGACTCCACAGCTCAGATGACTAACTGATCTTGATTAGTGGTTGATCTGGAAAACCACGGCTACTGAGTTTCAGGCTCGAATCACGGAGGCTCGCCCGGAGGACACGTTGCGGCTTTAGGGCTCAACGAGACCTACTGCATTTGAGACAAGGTCACAGTTTGTATCCATGCACATTTTGTGGCCAGCTTTTATGTGGAAGATGTGGAAGATATGGACGAAATTTGATGTTAAGTGTCGCAATGTAATGACGTATCAGTACGGTCAGTCTAAAATTGTTTATCATATGGAAGTATAATTATAACATATTATATTTTATGATCTTGAGAATCGCAGTATTGATTTAACAAAAAAGTTTGCTATGAATTGTATTTTTCTTACATCATCTAATCATCATCATCATTATCATCGAATTATGGAACGTGTAGTACAAAACACCACATTTTGAGAGTATTCTTTATATTATTAAGTTTTTCCTGATCAAAGCCGAATCGGTCAAGCTAAACAATAACATATTATCATTATATACTTGTTTTGTCCCATTATTGATGTAGAAATGACAATCTAGAGCTTGTGTTAAGTGTTACACAGACAACGGTATTAATCGGGATGGATGGATTAAAAAACTACCTCCTTTGTTCCGCTTACAAACGAGACTGATTTGTTTATTCCCCCCAATGTTTTGTTTCGCGTGTTAATTTGTCATTTAAAACAAACCTCAATCCGATTCTTATTCTTACTGAATCGATAATTAGGTGCATTATACTTTACGCTACGGAGTAGAGTAGAAGTGGAATAAAGTGCACAATAATACCGCGGTGGTATAGGTATGCTAATTTCGTAAGCTAGTTTCGCCGTGTGCATGATCTTATAAACAACTCATAGTCCTTTGAACCAAACAAGGGGAATCGAGTCCGAACTCAGGGGTTCTAATCTCTTTGCATGCAAATCAAAATCACTTCGCCATACAAATCTATTAGTGTACGCTTTTAGAGGTGGAACGAGCGTATGTCAACGAGATACAAGAGCACATAAGAAGATGAAGAATATTATTATTATAATGATTATGAATCATTTTCACTTTTCAGATATAGCGTTAATTAATATGCATTTATTGTGGTAATAGTAATGTCCTTTGCTTCAGACAAATATTGAATATACTTTGATAATCATGCCTCACCTATAGCTTACACATTACTTTGTAAAGGCTGGTCCACACAGATTTTTAAGACATAATGCATAAGGTTTTAAGACGTTTTTTTAAAAACAACAATGAAAACAACGTCTTAAAACTAAAACTTTGTGTGAACGCCAGTATATGTGTTTCCTATGATCCAACTTTACGACTAGGTACGCGTTAAACCTTAAAACGTAAGTCTTAAAAATCTGTGTGGACCAGCCCTTAGAGATACAATAATACGATTGTTTGACTGTCAAAGAAAAATAGTGGCAATATTTTGATCTATTTCGCAACGAATAGTTTACTTGATAATTTTTCATTGTTGTAAGTGATGCGAGGAGCCGAAACCTCTACAGAGAATATATTTAAATGCACGGGCTCATGCATAAAAGACTCCCTTTAGGCATTGTCCAAATGTTTTCCCCTCCGTCGGCATCTTCTTTGATGTATCACATTTCACATGGCATCTTAAACTTTTATTGCACTACACTCAACTCAGCATTTCCTACGGCGCATGGACAGTAAATAGGGCCCACCGACACCGGGCGCTGTTTTTGCCTTGTTGTATAAACCACTGGAGACTGCGCACTATTTTGAGGGCAGAAATTTAGTTTTACACGAGGTTTTACAACACTCTTAAATTATCCGTGTTGCAACATATATTATCTGTGATGTGCGTAAAAAACATTTACAATGGACTCAAAGCAGAAAAACAAACCGAGAAAGAAAACTTTTTATGTTATCTGGGAACGAGTGAAGGGATTGCAGATTTTCATGCCATTCAATCTACGCTATCAAAGTAACATACTTCCATTTCGAATTTGTTTTGTGGAACTCAATGGAAAATATAGTCATTAGTCAATATAAATTATAAAATATGTAATACTTATTTTTATAATAACAGTATCTGTATAGCATACACAACGTCTAATACGTGATATCTAATAAAGAAGTATGAAATATGGAACAACATTTGGTTTGGTCTCGATTTTTAGTATACAGTAGCACTGTATCTGTACATTTCTGGACTTGACGCGTTGGGATGTTATATTTATATTGACGAATGATTGATGCTATGATGACGCATTCCATTTTATTTTATCTTTTACATGGCACCTACCAGCAGTCATACTAACTTGACTATAGTTGAGAAGCATCCCTTTTAGTGGTTTTTATCTGTTTACGGGGGAATGTATAGATAACAAAAAGTATCATTGCATTGGATGTCATAAAATGAAAGTGTCTTATTTGAGTCTTATTTTCCTTTTACAATTTCAGATTATTGGTTGGATTTGGAAATAACGTTTCATTCGCAATGAAGACGTGATAAATATATAATTCAGACTAAGTGAGTAATGTGATATTGAAGATGACAGTGAATAATGGTCTGAGAAAAGGTGCATGTATTAATCAATAGTAAAAGGATATTGCTATGAATATAATTTGCGGTGTCTCGTCGTATCACTGGCGTAAGTCGTAACCGAACAGACATTTACACTGTTGTGATGTGTGAATAACGTGTTTGTGAGCTTTCAGCACAACTGAGACATACGGGATAGCTAGCGTACGTCGGTCACCACTTGCGGTCTCTCACTTCAACCATGCAAGCACACATAAAAAGAAGTAGATAATGAAGTATACAAATATAGACACACTGTTTTGTGCAAGTAACTGCTTTTAAAGGAAATTGTTATTACGAGTATAATGCACTATGACTATGTGGTAAAAAAAAACATTAGTTTTTGCCCTTCTTATGCACGGCTGTCATCTTTGAGAAGTTATTTTATAGTGATGACTCCTTTATTTTAGTTATTTTCCAATTTCTATCCCTTGTTGAAATAATGTTCTTCAAATATTGACATGGTGGTGAAAGGAAATTTTCCAATTATTATTAAATAAGATGATTACTATAGCATGGTATATTTTCTTGTAAAGTAAAGTAAAGTAAAGTAAAGTAAAGTAAAGTAAAGTAAAGTAAAGGTAAATGTCTGTAGCTAGTGTGATGAAGCCATCATTGTCATAGACCATAACGAATCCTACAATAGGCCGCACTTGCTGTCGGCGAGATCAAAGGAATACAGAAGTCGGACTTGTTTCCAAAGAGGTGAGCGGTTTGTTATAATGAACGCGAAACATGCAACGCGAGCCAATACACATAATTTCCATCGGGTGAGGAAACTTCTTTAAGAATACCTACATCATTATTGACATGCATAGATAAACCAATTATTTCTCTATGGCTCCTGATGTAATATAGCTACAGTGCAATCAAGATACAGGGCTGATAATGTGGTGTATGTACACACGTGCAGAGTGTGCGTGTATACGTGTAAAAAGTAGCCTACAATGTTTTGATAGTGAACTATTAACATGTTACTTGTTTCCTATTATACAGATAGACTCAATGGTTTCACAATAGGTTTTGTTCTTCCATTATATTCTGTTGCACGTAGCCTATATTATGTTATTATTCTCAATTCGTCGTTCTGCATTGGAAGCCAGAATGTCCACGGGCTCACTCAATGCTTTCATGTATAATTCAGTATTATACGTAACTATTATAGGATTAAAGTAAGGATTATTGTACAAGGTTTTGGCTCACGCCCGTTATTATATAGGCTACGCATTGTTCCCCATGTCAACCTTATAGGCCTACAATTAACTGTATAATAAATTATTACGAAACTGTAGCTAACAAACACGCGCATCCTTTATAATGACGACATATTTTTGATGCGACACAGTATAATCCAATAATTATTGCCTTGTGTTCTTTCTTTGATCTCACCGCGGGCTTCTATTATAGAAAAATAATACTTGCAGCTGAGCAGTGAAGGGTTACGTCTTGTCTGTGTATGACTATGAGTACTATGACGCCTTGCTCAACAAGTAGTGACTATATACAAATACAAGTCCTGTTTCTCTCAATCATCTCCTGCTTCCTGTATCAACTCTGCATGGGAATCACTGTTCCCGTATTTCAACCATTTGTGAACAAAACTATAGCGCTACATTGATTTAAAAAATGAAATTTCGTAAACAAGAACACAAGGCGAAATCTAAGAAACATACGAATGTTGATAGAAAAAGAGAATGAGGTTGACACGTGGATTAGGCCACAGCTTTATACGATAAATCGAGAGCGAGCCCCGAGATGTTCGCAAATGGCAATAGAACCGATGTGTGTAGGAATATCTTATTTCATACCAGAAGGATAAAATTCAGTCTGCACTTCCAAACCGATTTTGTTATAAATAAGTAAAAAAAAAAACGACGAAATTGATATTATTCGTGTTATTAATAAGAAAAGCACGAAATATTGGAAAATTTGATTTGTATTATCGTACACGATGTTTGTTGTAATTCGGCCAGTGTTGACACGTAATTTATTGTGCAATAAATGGTTCTGTTTGTTCTGAAAAAATCTCAGTCCTTGTGTCTCGAGGCAATCTGAATAAGAATATATTCAAACTTTTCACAGGTAAGGCTTCCATTTATAAGTCGTGACTCGTGAATGCCTGGAGATTCGCCCGTAAAAATACAGACAAAATTACGTTGTAAAACAGATGATAATAGTTTCTATCAACATAACATTGACATGATTGTTTTCATTTCCTAATAAATACCAATTATTTTGTAAGTAATCGCAATACGAAGAAAACAATATTTCAAAAAAATAAAACCACAAAATATGCAGTTACAACTGAAAGCATTCGAATTACTTCTAACAGTATATCTGCGTATACAGTGAATCAAGTAGCCGCCACTAACGCCTTTGTCACATTTAAAACAATTAAGGTGCTAAACATTAAAGAAGAACTATAATCTTTTTAGTCATAAATTTACCATTAGCTGCGGTCAAACGGAAATCCTTATAATCTTGAGTCATGTCTTGAATGCCCGTTGTGTAATTGAGAGTATAATTATATGCTGTGCACGCTGCAAGTGTTGAAATTAAAGGAGCGTCGGGAAGGTATACAGAACCGTGTAATTATTTAATTGTATGCGCGTGATATTATATACTAAGTTATTACTTAGGGCAAGTTGTTGGAAACCTTGTTGTTTCCCTGTGTGCACTGAATCTTTCTTTGATCTCGCCGCTCACTTGTTATGGAAAAAAACACGGCACTTGAATAAGTGGGGGAAACTTAGATCTTCACTTTCAAACTTTTCAATGCACAATGTAAGGACAAGCCAACCGTTTATATCTATTAAGTATGAAGTTAATCAAGATTATTTGCTATTATTATCTTATTATACTGTTGGCACACAGATCACATACTGCAGACATGACATACTTGCATATTATGTAATTAGCATAGTATAGTGAATATGATCTGGCTTATAAGTTCCATTATTATACTGTCGAAGTGCAAATACACCATGCACAATGCAAGTGTCTCATTAGCACTAATTCTAATAACATAGATAAATGAATTCATTAGGCCTATATTGTGGGTAGTATACATTCACACCGTACTGACAATTAACTTGGCTTGCATTACACATTCATATTGACGTGTGTCCTATATCCTAATCTAGTCTTATTAATATTCTGTTATATAATGGTGCATGTGATGTGTTGGAAACAATCCCGTTATTGGGGAAACTAAATACAATCATCCATCCGGGATCACACCCCTGAATTATTCAGGGGTGTGATCCCGTATTGGCGGCGCCAATCCGCGGCATCCAGGCAGACGTTTCAAACACATGTGTTTGAGGTAAAGACGTATAGAGAATGTTCGGCTAACCGGAGGTTTTATATGATAGAAAATATGACTTTTACAAAGCCATTTTCCTGTATGGATCGACTATATCTCGTTTATTTAGTGAAGAGAATGTATCAGTCTATAATTCACTCAAAGTGAATGTTCCCCTAAATCCTAATGCTGGCACTTATTAGGTCAATATCATTACTGAGCCACCTTGGCAATCGCCTCAATGATGTGTGTATATCTAAAGGCTATACGTAAAAATATGGCGTTGAAAACGTCATACAGCGAGACAATGAAATCAAAAATTTAGTTGAGCTGAAGTGAACTGAATTTTTGTAACATGTTGCTCAACAGACATTATACATAATATTATAGACAGTATTTGTATAGGGCTTATATTTAATTTAAATATTTATTTGTATCTTCCCTTCACGTTTTCATGTGACACGTCTCGTCTGTTCTCCGCAGTGTGTAAGATACAGGGTTCCGGCATCTTTATAATTGTGCTAAAAGTAAAACTGCGTGGGAGGCAGAAGTGTTAAATTCACACCTTAGCACGTACGTTCCGCACCCACCACGCGGCGTCAGCAAACAGCTGTCTAGGGTTCCCAATTATTTCCAAGAAGTGCATAGCTCGCATCTCTCGCGAAGAAATGGAGACCTCGGGCTAAACGCTTCTGATAGGATCGTGTACGTCACGAGGGGGGGGGGGGGGGGGGGGGCGGACTCTCTCCCCCTGCATGGATTTCAATAAAAAATAATTACAAATTTAACACAAAGCTGGGTTAATTCCATTCATAAAACCTATAACGTCGCATTATCAGTTAAAAGTACACTACGGGCACAGATAAGGGATTGTAGGTCTGTGCTACGGGGTAGCTAGGAGGCTTACGCCCCCCCCCCCCCCCCCCCCACCCGCCGCAAAATATCCTGGTAACGCCACTGTGTAACCAGATAAACCATTGCTTCGCATTCGATTATACATTGACTGCCTACTTGTTTCGTTGGTTGCTGAGATTTTCGTTCGTCCCCTAAATAGTAAATACCCATCGGTATTCGCGAAAACACTCAACTCAACTTTCAGTTCGGTTAGTAAAATGGTGCTATTTCTAAATTATCATCACGGTTAAGTTATCCGAGTCGAAGGAAGTGAATGGTTCATTCATAGAGGTATTGGAAATAATGATTTGATTTCTAATCTGGTTTGGGTTGTTGAGAGACCTTGGCTACTCGCCCTGAAAGGTATTCCTCAAGTCATTACGCCAGGGTTGAGATCGACTTGAATTTATCAGGCGTTGACATATATTTAGATGATGGTCATTGTGGGATTATGGACTCATAGGTCAACAACACCACAAAGCGACGTAATTAACACAGGTTAATGCATTTTATTAACACAGGTTAATCTATAATATGTAAATACATAAACTAATTTGATGTTTGTGTAACGTGCAAATTCTTAAACCGCAATAAAGATGGGAACTTATTCTATGTTAGGGCTTTGCTTCTCATACTTTGACAATCACGCTAGAAAGTCGATGAGTGCATGAGCGATAAAATTAAAACTGCAGGTATGACACAACAACAACTCTCAGGCTGTTATACTATAGGAAATTAGAAAAGTAAAAAGCAAAAAGTAGAGAAAAAGTTCTTTTACTAGTATAAATACTAAATAGTGCGTATAGCTTACGAATACTTTTGCATTGCGATAAACTTCGTTTTGAAAAACATAGCTAATAAGACTCCCCCCCCCCTCCCCTCTGCCAAAATAGTCTTCTTTGAATGCTAGCTATGATGATCATGGGATTCATGGGTAACTCCTAGGGAGGCCCCAGGGATGGTTACTAAACCTTATTTCTGCAGGCATGCAGGTACCTTAATTTTTGCGAATACCATTCACGCTTACGATATCGTACCGGGAACACTTTTTCCCGTCTCGCTATCCTTATTCTGTGACTGATTCCTTTATTATGATAGACATAATAAGTGTCATTAAAATGTAATCTATTATTATAAACCAATCACTGCAGTGGTAGGTAATAAAAGCCTGGCCCTGCAGCCCGAGCATTACAGAGCAGCTGACAACACGGCACAGCAGTAATTATTTGATAGCAGTCAGTCGGTTGGCAACATTGGATGCGCCCTGGGCTGGTGGTCGGTGTCAGGTAATTCGAGGCCAGCTAGTAATTGTCCGAGCACAAGAAGAGTCCGTAGAATGAGCCGCTCTCTTTGAGGTTTGCCGCTTGGCTCACACAATAGCGCAGCCGGCCGGCCAGCTCTCCTCTCCTCTGCAGGAACAGAGCAGAGCAACTTTTTCTGTCGCTCGTGGTAGCATTATGGGCATTAGGTTGGACTACTATAGCTTGCAGCTATCTAAGTTGTTAGTAGGCTGAGTGGCTGTAGGTACGCCACTGACAAGGAAACCTATAGTTTGCTTCTGGTTTGGTAAGTAATAGATGTAGTAGGTACGCCACTGACGAGGAAACATATAGCTTGCTTCTGTTTTGGTTAGTAATATATGTATGTACGCCACTGAGGAATGAACTAAGCTTGGCTTGGTAGCTTGCAGTTGCAGAGTGCTTCATAGGAAGTAGGTACGCCACTGAGGAATGAACTAAGCTTGGCTTGGTAGCTTGCAGGTGCAGGTGCTTCATAGGAAGTATAGGTACGCCACTGAGGAATGAATTAAGCTCGGCTTGGTAGCTTGCAGTTGCAGAGTGCTTATGGGAAGTAGGTATACGCCACTGAGGAATGAACTAAGCTTGGCTTGGTAGCTTGCAGTTGCAGAGTGCTTCATAGGAAGTAGGTACGCCACTGAGGAATGAACTAAGCTCGGCTTGGTAGCTTGCAGTTGCAGAGTGCTTCATAGGAAGTATGTACGCCACTGAGGAATGAACTAAGCTCGGCTTGGTAGCTTGCAGTTGCAGAGTGCTTCATAGGAAGTATGTACGCCACTGAGGAATGAACTAAGCTTGGCTTGGTAGCTTGCAGTTGCAGAGTGCATCATAGGATGTATGTACGCCCCTGAGGTATGAACTAAGCTTGGCTTGGTAGCTTGCAGTTGCAGAGTGCTTCATGGGAAGTAGGTACGCCCCTGAGGAATGAACTAAGCTCGGCTTGGTAGCTTGCAGTTGCAGAGTGCTTATGGGAAGTAGGTATACGCCACTGAGGAATGAACTAAGCTTGGCTTGGTAGCTTGCAGTTGCAGAGTGCTTCATAGGAAGTATGTACGCCACTCAGGAATGAACTAAGCTTGGCTTGGTAGCTTGCAGTTGCAGAGTGCTTCATAGGAAGTAGGTACGCCCCTGAGGAATGAACTAAGCTTGGCTTGGTAGCTTGCAGTTGCAGAGTGCTTCATGGGAAGTAGGTACGCCCCTGAGGAATGAACTAAGCTTGGCGTGGTAGCTTGCAGTTGCAGAGTGCTTCATAGGAAGTAGGTACGCCCCTGAGGAATGAACTAAGCTTGGCTTGGTAGCTTGCAGTTGCAGAGTGCTTCATAGGAAGTATAGGTACGCCACTGAGGAATGAATTAAGCTCGGCTTGGTAGCTTGCAGTTGCAGAGTGCTTCATAGGAAGTATAGGTACGCCACTGAGGAATGAATTAAGCTCGGCTTGGTAGCTTGCAGTTGCAGAGTGCTTCATGGGAAGTAGGTACGCCCCTGAGGAATGAACTAAGCTTGGCTTGGTAGCTTGCAGGTGCAGGTACTTCATAGGAAGTATAGGTACGCCACTGAGGAATGAATTAAGCTCGGCTTGGTAGCTTGCAGTTGCAGAGTGCTTCATGGGAAGTAGGTACGCCCCTGAGGAATGAAGTAAGCTCGTCAACTTGGTAGCTTGCAGCTATCTTAGAAGTAAGTAGGAAATACGGTCCAAAACACCCTGAAGTTTTCCCTCTCAATGTCTTCCTCCCACTGTGAGAGCATGGACTAAGGCAGAAGAGGTCGAGGAGAAACATCGCGGAGTGGTAGTTGATGAACATCGAAGACAGTGCGCCGAGGGTTTTATGGTAGTTTTATAGCTTTGTCGTCCCTTTTTTATCCTATGTTGATGTCAAGACAATTATATCTTGTGTACAACTATTTTTATAATTTATATTATTTGATCATCGGATTACAATTATTCAATTTTTTGTTGATGAATAACTTAATTATTTCGCCAAATCCATACGATAAAAAACTTTTGTAGACAGTAGATTATGTAAGTTAGCCGTATTTTCTGAGAACAAACTTCCAAAATCTACAACTCGGTCAGTTTTTATCATAGACACTCGGCGGAAAAAATGCGTTGATAATATAAGGTAAATATTTGAACCGTCATAATTCAATTTGTGTTATTTAAAAAAATGTGTTCTTAAAAATAAGTCACTGTTATTAGTGATTACAATAGATCCGAAAAAGACCAAACAGGTCACAAAACCTAAGTTCGCTCGTTTCGAAGTGCGGTCAATTATAGAACTACCTTTTCTTTAGAGTGGGGGTACAAAATAGAGGGATACAACTTCTGACAGTATAAACGCGGACACCACGGAAGAACGGAGAGGTGGAGAATGGACATGAACCTCGTTATAACCCCCCCCCTTGCATACGCCACTACTTAGAAGGTACGCCACTGAGGAATGAGCAGGCCGCCTGCAATCGGTACAACCGCAGTCACGCCAATCGCAGTCTCGACAACAATGCTTTGCAAGTCGTTGCAGTCGGATGCGTTGGAGTCGAGGCAAACAACGCAACGTCGTATGAAATAATGCGTTTGATGCGAATTACATTCAAGTGCGGGACACACGGATGTATTGTTGCGGGAGCCCCGCAAGTGTTTGGCAGGATTTGATTGCAGCACTATAACCCTCATGAGTGACGTAAGCAGTTCGGTAAAGCGGCGAGACGTCCTGGTTCCCAAATGGTTCATGCAAATGTTGCTAATGCTTCTGGGAGTATCAGCGCGTCTGATCGCGTCGTCACCGCTTCAGCGATCAAAGGGCGCCGCCCGGTTTAGGGTGGTTCAGGAGGGGGGAGGGGGGCTACCCCCACCTGCGTGCCGGCGCGACACCAGGAAGTGGAATTGCAGACCGGAACAGGTGAGCTTGCAGACTGCATTATAATAATATGTTCGTTAGTTATCGGGCCGTAGAATTTAGCGGTCGTATACTTTCAGGGGCCATTTCATTATATAAGGAGAAATCTTCAACTGCCATGTAGTCTACTTCATCGAAAAGCACTAATACCGCAATTTCAACAAATTTGTCCATTCCAAACCAAACCAAAGCCCATTTTGCATCATTTTTGATCTAACCTGAATCATAATGCCAATTATTTTCTCAAGTCTAAGCGATATCTAATACTAGATTTTGTTTGTTTTGAACATCCACTTCATACAATTGAAAAAAAATTGGTATAATAGTTTGTTTTTATATTACCAGTGCACTACTAACTGGAAACAAATACAAATTACTCCTAATTTACAAATCATGTTACATTATAACTTTTAACTACAAGCCCAATTTATATTTTTTAAACTTAGCTATTAGTGCTATTAGTGTTCTAGCTATAGCTAGCATAACGGAAGGGGGTTGGGGGGGGGGGGGGGGGTAGGAGAAAGGAGGATGTCGTCAGATCATGGATTTATAAGACATGCGTTGGAGCCCGCGAAACTTGACCTTGGAAGATTAGTAGCACGACCTTGGATTACAAGACTGCGTCAACCAATGATGTGAGGTGACCGTGACTTTTGTCGCTAAAACTATTTGAGCTGTATACGATTGTCAAACTCACATAATGAACGGAAAACTCTCCAAGTTTAATACCTGTAAGTGCGCACAAATCATTGTATAGTCTCTCTAGAATCTAATCGAGAAATCAGCCACGTACAAGAACTAGTAGAGTGAATAACATACAGGCAAGTGTGTCTATGACATCATAAACAGTTGAACAATAGGCAATGTCACTTTTGGATGGTCCAATTTCTATTTGACATCAATCTCTACTAACCAACCACGTTCCGTCGTTCAGAAACAAAAAAATACTGCATTGTTTTATTGTACTTGGCTCTCAACCTGCTAATGCGTACAGCTTATATGGTGTGTGGTGCGTTTGAGTATTCATTTTCATAAGCCTGTGGCTGTAATATTCATATCATGCAAATAGCCATTATTTCATTCTGATCCATTATACACCTGGCAACAGTGTTCAAGTGGATATTTCTTCCATCTTTTTCTTTTATATTTCCATCTTTTCTTTTCTTTTAACACGAACCGCCGGCTGCCTGTCAGCCCGCCAAAGGATGATTTGGTTTACGAAGAGAAGAGGAAGGGGGGAGGCTCTAAGACTAGCCGCGAACCAGTCTGACCCTCTGTTATAGCGGCGGTAAACTACTAGAGACAGAGGAGCAACTGCTAGGCTAGATAATAGCTGCCATGGGAGGGGAAGGAGCCGACCTTTCTCTCTCCCTCACTCGCACGCACGCACTCGGCTCGCAGCTCGCTCGTTCAGTCGAGGTTTGGACGCCGTCGAGCGTGGATGTGTGACAGTTGTCGCGTATAAAGTGGAAGTGCAACATACACGTGCGGTGATCACTACGTTTCGCAAGGAGTATCTCATATTATTGTGCGTGAAGTGCGGTATTCAGTTACGCATGCGCGTGTCTGTGTGATGTGTATTTCGTGCCTGTAAGTGACTTGCCATTTACGAAAACCTACACAAAGTTGGCAGATAAACAAAAATCAAACAGAATTAGGGCAGCAAGAATCCTATGTTTAAACAAATTATATATAATTCCTTATTTAAAAAAGTTGATGAAGTGTTTTGTTTCGAGTCGAGTGAATCTCAGTGAAGTTATTGTATTGTGTCATTCAAGTCATTCAATACCTACTTGTCATGGTAGTGTGCCACTCGTTCCAAACGTGCGAGTCATACAAGAATGAAAACGTTAACCTGTTGGATGTTAGTGAGTGAGTGAAGGAATATAATTAGACGAGAAGCAACGTAGCCACATTTCTACCGACTGCAACTGCTCGGTCTATGTCCTCTAGTTACGTGTTATTCCCATCGCGTGTTTTACTTGCCTCAACTGCACATTATCTCGTCTCTACAAATCCATATTTGGCGCCAACGAAAGAGGGTGCTTCGGATTCAAGAACAGCGCCACACTATCGACATACAGGGATAGAAACTGTGCACATTCCAAGTACTACTCAACATACCAAGAACCCCACCTCTCCCTTCTTCCTGCAGCTCGGCATGCGAGGATAGGCCTAGGCTACCTCGTCTCCCTCTATCACCTGACTTTGTTGACGGCTGACATCCGTAGTTCTTCCATTCCATCAGCATGAGTGCGGCCGCCGCTCTAGCGTCGTTCCTGGGTGCGCTGATTGTGGCAAGGGGTAATTGCGACGACGACAGCTGATACGCATGCAGTTTACGAGTGAATACGGACGGCCGAGGCCTAGTGTTGTATGCAGTGTCGAGTGCGCCATGTATGAAGCAACTAAGGGATAGACCGTTCTTGTGCGAACCAGATGGAAAGTTGATAGAATCCTCTCCTATGAGTAACCACATGGCGGCTAATCTCGCCAAGTGGTGGAAGACTAAGTTTCTCAATGGATATAAACAATTCACAGGTAGGTTTACATTAGGTTTAGCCTACATTATGACATTACCTAATGCCTCAAGTACCCCTCCCCCTACCCTCTTTGCGATGTTTCCTGTATGCGTTGTTGGTTCCGAGCCCGAGATGTTTGGTGTATGAAGCCGGCAGTATTCACCTGTGTCGTTCAAGCAAAGTTCAAGATTGTCGTTGTAGACAACGTACGACTCGTGCAGTACTCGCCATACATGTTTCATGCACACCACAGTAGGCCTTCACCTCGTTCTTTCCACTTGACGCCCTAAAGTGGCCATTTGAACATTGTCATTATGACGGGCCTTGTCGCGTGTGTAGGCTATTCTATTCTAACAAGGAAAATCTGTAACTATTTCATGTGTCTACTGGTTATGATGCAACATATTATAATACACTACCTTATTCTTACGTTTCTTTGTTTCACCAACTGGCATAGCAGTGCCTATATAGAAGTAATAAATTGGTGAATTTCCTTGGCGTCTTAAGAAATTCTGGAATGGAATTCTTGTTGAGTTCAAACTTCCTCTCTTTGAATAGAGTGCCGCGTAACATTCCATTCATGATAGACGAAGCGGACTGATTGTACAGTCGAGCGGAAATAAAGTGGGTACCGCGCGGACAGAAGGCACCGACAATCTCTGGGGGTCTACTTACTGATCTAATGATTGCAGACATTTTGCATAAGGATCTAAAGAAAACATCATAGATACGGACAAACATAATCTATCTTAGCAATATCGGTAGGAACTTTTATCTACACGTTACGTGTTTTACGCATTTTACCAGCAGCTACAAGAACCTGGCCTAGCCTAGGCTAGTCCCCCCCCCCCCCCTTATTTCTTGGCATGTCTCTTGTTTTTTGTATCTCGATCGCAATAACACTGTTCTTGACTGTCTAACTAAAGGTTTTACCCTTTTCAACAGGATTTTTATTATATGACGTTTGTTATTTTGATGTAAAGTTACGAGTTATAAAATCATTTCCATTCATTTCGCATGCTTTTTGAGAGTTAGGACTTAATCGATAACTCCATTAAATTAACAAAGTGAATTTAAAACTGGAGAAGGAATAATTATTAGAAGTAATTTAGCTACACAACCTGTAGAGTTTTGCTGTTTTTTATAACGCGCGCGGTAGATGTGTGAAGAAGGTACGAGGCGCCTCGAGGCCATAGACCCAGCCGGTGTGCCTGCCAGTGTCCGAGTGCCAATGGAGGCGGCCAGGCTAGGCCAGGCCAGCTGCTGTCGAGGAGAATCACAGATTCACGGCATGGCTGCGAAGGTTGCTTGGTTTTGGGATCACATTCATTTGGGAGCTGGACCTTAGGGCAGGCATTTAAAATCACGTGATAAATAATTCATGTCCATTCTTTGGCGGACGGACGCACTAAGTTAACGTCGCGTTTCATTTCCTTTCCACGGGATGGTTACTTGTTGTGCTTCTAGTGGTAGTGGTAGTGGTAGTGGCCCTGCCGGCCAGCTTGCATTTTGTAGTACGGTTGTAAAGCATACAACAACAAATATACACATGATCACACTTCCTAATTATTTTTGTTTTGCGTACACCCCTTACTGTCTCCATTCCAGCACTCATCTTAGTTGTATAAAACGCCTCCAGTCAGGTAGCGCAATACATTGTTTGCACACTTGACTTGGTGCTTTGTTTTGATCTGAACTACCTATTGCTCGCTATCATAAGTGTTATTGTATTCAAAAGAGCCGATGTGGAAGAGTCTTGTTCAGGCTGTAGTGTAGAGGATCGTGGGTGTTCGAAATAAAATATACTTGAGTACATAAGGAAAGATAGCGGCGGCCGCGTGCGCGCAAGAGGAGAAAGAGAGAGAGAGAGAGAGATAGATACATTCTTATTTCTGTCTACCCTTCAGCCTTCGCTATGATGGCGCCAGTCTTGTCGCGATCTGTCGAAACTCGCTTTCTCTTCAAACTTGGCCCATATTTTAGATACTGTGTTGAATGGCTGGCGCAGGTATACCACTGTACACAGTACCATAATGCAATTGTGCAGCGTGGTCTAATGATTCTTGGTTTCCAGTTACGTAGCCTACTTGTATAACACGATCGAGATACGGTAGCCTAACGTCATGCGTAAGCAGTGTGTACTTTGCTTTGAAAGCTACCCTAACTTCAAGTAAACTGAAAGAGGACTGTAATCAGCATTGCGCTACCCATTTTTGTAGGCTAACTAACCCTGTAGCGTGTTCCAGTGGGGTATATAGTGTCATAAAGAGTACACATCCCACCTTCTTTTTCATACATGACTATGTATCGTGGTTACGTCACCGCATGCACAGGCGGAGGCCTACCGTTTATTCTGCTATTACAATATTTTAAAAATTCATTCTCTGAGTCTCCTACAGTTGGGGTTCGTTGCTCTGTTCGTTCGTCGGTTCGTGAATCGTGTGGAACTTGGATTCTGATTCAACTAGATTCGATACGGTACTTCTTTCTCGATTTTGTACGGTGTTGCGCAAGTTGCACGAGTTGTGCGCGATACTTTTATACTTTCGTGGGATGTTTCAGGTTCTGTGGTTTGTTGTGTTGCTTGATCTTTTATTCATTTAGTAGGATTCTCTTCTCTTGCATAGGTATGGCGTATGGGTACTTCTCGAGTAAATTTTCTCAAATATACCAACGAATGCGTTCCGCGATTTGAATCTTGAACTGCTCACATTCCAATATTTACTTCGTATTTATTAACATTTTGTTCTTTAGGGGCCAACTCTAATGCGAGTGGTGGGGTGGTGGTCAGCTATAATCTATAATCAGTCGAACTGTTAAAATTACACGCTGCAACTTATTTGGAACAGTCATCGCTCAATGAAAGGGCAAAAATACATAAACGTACGTTGGGGTTTGCGGCGGAGTTCCTAGAAAGCGCATATTAACCAGACCAACAATCATTTTATCTCTCTCACGCACAGTCGGACAGGATCGAGTCTGTTCGTTCATGGCACCAACTTGGCAACACCGCAGTAGTCGGCTGTGTTGTTTCTCTGGTTCAATTCCGACTTCCCTCAATTAAACAGTATTATACTGTCAAGGTATCTAGCAGCGGAATATGTGTAGTGTCGTATATTTCTTGTATTCCCATGTGGCTTGGCAATTGCCTGATACGACTGCGCTTATCTATAGATGTTTATTGCCAAGCGGAGTGCAGGACGGGTTTAGCGCCACTGTTGTACTTCGATCGAAGGCGAATATCCCCCTCCCTCCCGCGTTCATGGCGCCGACAAAGGCTCTCACTGTTTTGTGGCGAGCCGAACCCACGAAGGACTAATCACAGGCATAAAGGCGGCGTTTAGAACGACGCCCAAGGTGCGGTTGGGTTGGCACTATTGCAACAACACGTCTGGTGACACACATGCGAAATTGTCGGGTGATGTACACTGAGTACAGAGTCAATACACGTCATTGTTCCGCTACGTTTGTCTCAGCTTCCTGTACAAATGAACGTATTTTACCACATTGATGTGAACTTCTATGCCCTCTCCCGCCCGCCCCCCTATGGAATTCTCATGGCTAGTTGATCAACATTCCAAATTCCAAAGCGAAAAACTCATGTAAAAGACGAAACCTCGATGATTAATTACTTAGTACATGTACTTCTTCGTGGTTGCGAATGGGAAAAGGGGGGGGGGGGGTCTTGCTGTAATTCTGCCTTTCATATCGTTTATTCCCACTGAATGTCCAGTTGATTGTTTTATGCATTTCAAATCACGCAATCGAATAACAAACAATGACAAACAAGGCCGTATTGCGTGTGTGCTTTGTCGTACAAACGTACAAAGTGTTTTATCTGATAGTTCTGTTGCAGTGTTTTTATTTAGTAGCGTTTTCTTAAATTGTAAACACGGATACAATAACAAACTAATTAGTAGTACATGGTATTGTTATTAGCTTCTATGGTATCTACGTACGCCGTACGGGTGTAAATTGTTATAGAAATAATCTAGTACACGTGCTTTGATTTCCGCATGCTAGATAATTATTATTAATTACGTGATATTAATCTGCGTTATTGAACGAGTGGCTATTTTACTATTATATTCTCGTATTCACTTTGTTGTACTTGTAGGTTAGGTTCCGTTTTTTATTGGACTGCGTGGATATTTGGGTAGGAATGACCGTGGGTTGTTTTATTAGGGTATTTATTTATTTAAAGTAATAGTCAGGTAAAAAACTAAAAAATCACTAATGAGTCATAAGTGCATGAAATACAGTTATGTGTTAAATAAAATTGATATAGGTTGCTTCAATGCAAGAACAAAATAGTGAACATTTAGCTATTCTACTAGATTCCCTTCGCCAGACCTTCTGCATTTTTCTTCTAAAGCGTAGTACAGCTGTGTCGGTTCTGAGCTCGCTAGCGCCTTACCGATAGACAGAGCACTCATTGTGTATAATACGAGACCAGCCAGCGCTCCGCGAAACACTCGGCGACTGCGGACAGTACCGCTCAAAACAGATTGCAACTTTTCTACACATCAAGTCACAAGAAAATTAATTGCAGGGCATCTTGTAAGTACACGTTCGTACTAAGAAGCATGTTATCGGTAGAGAAACGATGCACATTAAACCTCCTGATCGATTTTTGATAAGTGCCCTATTTTAGCGGTGGTTTTACTATCTCGAGGTAACATTAGAGTTGCTAGGTGCTACTTGGTAGCAACAAGCCAAAAAATCGCGTTTCTTTAATTTTGTAACCGCTTGCTTTTAACTTAAAGTATGGTATCTTTTAGTCATGTTTTCCATATTTGAGGGTGAACATATACAAATGGTAGTTTGTTAGTTTTTCACCTGACTATTCCTTTAATGTCTATCCTATTCAGTTTATAACTGATACCGAGGCTTGTCGAGAACCTTGCATATGTGTCATGGGAGACGTTATACAAGTTGCATCCTAATGGGAAGACAACATCTGTGAGTGCTCCACCGAACTGGAATGCCGAATCTAGGGGTTGGTGGGACTGAAGAAGTTTGACCAATTTTCCAAGCTAACGATTGTCATGCCAACGAAATAGTTGAATCTATTTTTAAAAAAGGTCAAGTGCAGATAATTATCGACATTATGCTGAAATTCTGAAAATCACAAACACAGAGGGCGTTACTAATGATATTACTAAGCGGAAGACCGCCTTTTCAAGTATATGAACTTATGTATGAACGCGCAAATGTATCGATTTAGGTTGAAACACTGCATGAAAAGCGCAAAAATGTGTGCGGTTACACAACGCCCAAGGATGTGACGGCGGCATGAGAAGAGGATGTCGTACACTTGAAGGGAAAAAGATGATATAGCCCTATAAGAAAATTAAAAACTAATGGGGGCCTCAATGTTGTATGACTAGTAAAAAATATTTATATTACTATATTATATTATGTAACATAACAAATTATTTATATCCTATGGCAAACACCTCGGCAATCGTAGTCTAGTGTAGATAGAACATCACAAGGCGTTGTTAGTGGTATAACATAATAAACATCGAGGAGTGTGTGAATTGAATGCAAGATGTTGTCTGATGTGGATGTGCAGGCAGGGGGAAGAATGCGCGGTGCGGCAACGTAAAGGGAAATGGTAAAGAAAGATAAAACATACTTGTAAGTAACTGCTAATAGTGTGTGCCGAGTAAGTGTTGATAATTTCATCACAATACAAGGCGCGTTTGTGATCTCCGAGACTAATGTTTGTGTTTGTAATCTCCCACCATACACACGAGATAAGGTGATTGTGGTTGACTTTTATCTTTGATATTTGCCGCTAGAGCACACACACACTCCACGCACACACCCTGTATGTACAGGCGCCGGCTCCGGCTTGCACTGGCTCCGGCTGCATGGTGCCATGTACAGTGACACATAGCTTGTCCCGTGGGGGGTGGGGGTCGATTTGTCCTATTTCCGAAAGGTTCAACATTGCATATATACATGTTGATAAATGATAGTACTATTATATACACAGTGGCGTATCCAGGGGAGCTTGAGCCCCCCCCCCCGAAATCCCAGCTTTAATAATTATACTCTCAAATCATCTCAATTTACGCAAAACATTAAATAGGCCTACATTTACGTATTAATTTCTGTATTTGCTTAGTCAGGTCAGGAATCACTCCCGTAGATGAAATTGTAAGTTGTAATAATATAGTAATTATTTTTGTATGTAATGTATTTCATCTGTAATGTAACCCGTCCAGCAAAGCTTAAAACTTCTCTTGGTTAAAACACATTAATAACACTTCAAAAATACTGATTTTTTTAAAATTCACCTATTGTGGGGGGCAACCCCCCACATCCCCCATTGTCTCGTTTGTGGAGGGAGCACCTTGTTACAGCTATGTTCTACTTTGGGCAGCCCCCCGCCCGAAATATATTCCCGCGTACGCCACTGTATGTACATATATTTAGTGTTTCCGTGCAAGCCTGTGCCTCATATGTTTACTACTTGCGACATCTGTTTAAAAGACGCAAATTTAATTGTCATAGCATATATACAAAATGAGAACGGAAATTTAGTTTTATTGACATGAGTGTCAACTCATTCACCGTTCATTGTATTCGCTAGCATAACCTATTTTTGACAGAAATATACTTTTTTATACAACGCCATTTATTGGTAATGTGTTGATTTGAATTATTTCGTATTTTAACTGTCGTGGGTTCAAAGAAATATGCTTTGTTGTATTTGTGTTAAAAGTTTTCAATTGAATTAGCCTGCGACTGCGACAGCGACACATCAGCAATGTTGATATCGCCCGAAAATAATACATTCGTACTACAGTAATATTTGTGTGCTATTCTCTCGTGCTTTGGGAAAAATCTCCTAGCAAAAAGATACCGCTAACAATGATCTTTACTAACTAATATTATTACTCGGATTCGGATTGCTTATATTGCGAAGCGGACTTTAGAAGACAAACTGCCTCTCCAAATACTCTTATCCTAACAACCTTATTTCTTCGCAACGTGTAACGTACCCTTGGGTGTATATACGAAAAGGTATTTTACTACACCGGCACGTTTTTATGTCAGTTGAATGTTATGAATGATTGTTGCATCGTAAGAGACGTTTGTGATTGCCTTGTTGTGAACGGGTTCGTGTGAATTGGCAACATGGGAACCACACATCTGTACCATGTTCAGTGGATGTGGCAACAATGCAAGCCGGCAATCTCGAAAGTGCCTTTGTGCCGTGCCACAAACACAAGAAACGTGCCACAGGGTTTTTTCAGGGTTGAGGCGGGAAGCCGGAGGGACCGACCTAAAGTGGTATCACCTTACGACAGCGCAGCATTAACAGCGACAACTAGTGAACCAGTCTTTTTTATTTTTTCATTTCCGTGTTCCACAGGTACCCTGTATATACGTTGAACTGTAATACGTTGAACGTGTAACATTTTATGAGATGGTCCTAGGTAGTCGACTGATCGATGTTGATGAAGTATTAGCCTATCCCTTGTGCCGGACAAACTAAGGCTTTTTTGGTTCCTGCGATATAGGCCTACGAGACGAGTTTTGAAAAAGAAGCGCTTAGAAGCATTCCATATTGTCTTATATATACTTATAAGTATTATTATAAATATATATATTATAAATATTATAATATATATTTTATATATCTAGGCCTATGTATTATGTATACATATTTATAATATATTATAAATATAAGTATAAGTAATGGCCCCAGGCCCCAATACATAAGGTTCAGAGCACGGTCGTAGCCAAGGTCCGTTGATGGTTGATCCTCTTGCGGGGGTTCGGTCGGTAAAGAAAGTCGAAAGGGAGTTACCGGCAAACAGGAGTGGACAAATTCAATAACATTTTAGGAGTCAGCCAAAATATTTAGGGGCCAAGGCCCGGATTCACAAAAGGTCCTAAGTATTTCAATTCTGAAAAGAGCTTTCTTTCAATTCTGTATTTCAATATATTATTATATCACACTTGTGGGGCCGGGCTTTGTCCCTGTTGATGATAAATACATTCATAATAAATAAATAAAAATAATAATAAATAAGTCTTTTTTGAGGCTTATCTCTAAGACCGGCCTAGCTTTGAACCTCTTATAAAACCAGGAAAATATCTTACAATAGATGTTAAAACATATTATTAAAATGCTCATTATGTCCTTGTTCTCACCAGGAATTAGTAAATTATCATGTAACCTGGGTCTGGTTTTACAAGATGTTATAAGTTAGGCCGGTCTTAGAGATAAGACCAAAATAAGACTTAGGACCTCTTGTGAATCCGGGCCCTGGTAATGTGTAGTAAGTAAGTAACCAGAAAGTAACATTCATTTTGTGGTTGTTGACGTTTTAGGCGCTAGCATGACAACTTGACTCGCCCGGGCGTGTAGGCGACTGGTAATTTTCCACCCCTGCCGGCAGGGGATTTAGGGACGTTCGCCGCATTATAAGGGCTCCTCGATGGGACATTATTTCGAGTATCTCGTTTTAATTGTACGGTATATGTAGTAGTATGTATGTAGTGCGCAGGCTATTTACATCTCCTATTTTCTATTAACAGATATCATACGTTAGAATGTATGCTTGTGTATAAATAAACACTATTCTATGTGTGATAACCGAAGGTTTAGGTGGCTCCAGTATTATTTTCAAAATTGATAGATTGTCTTTGCTATTTGGGTGGGATTAAGGTTTTACTGTGAGAAGTCGATAATAGGTTATCCGACGTGTGATAAGACGAGCACTAGGCCATTCAACTTTGTGTTAGTGGGTCAATCCATGGTCAGTGTTATTTTCGTGAACGTCAACCCTAAGAAAAAACATAATGCGAGACAGACTGATCATTTAGCTGCATTCTAACATTTCGATTAGCGTCATACTCATACCGTAATGGTGAATTCTTTGCACGAGTGATTTCTAAGAATGGCGATGGTTGATTACACTCATTAATACGTCCTTGTAGCATTGAGTTTGTTAATGTACTTGTAGTCTTGTAGGTCGGCCATGAGATCAAAGGCTGCGTGTAGAATACACTCAACGGTATCATCAACTTGTTCGGGGAGTTTTGTTGTGCAGTCAAATATGCGAATAGTTTTCGGAACAACTAGACTCTTGTAAACGTGAGAGAGAATAAGTAGTTTTGGACTTTATCTTTAAAATTACATTCAATGTCAACATTGTGATTATGCAGGGTATGTTATCAAGATCTACAGTGAATCTAAACAAAATCAGTTAAAACATGAATTACTTTTGGAACAAATTTGACAATTTGAGATATTATTGATAAATTGAAATGGTCAATATTTACTTAAACACACATTTTGTATAATTTGTTTGAGAATAATATCTTTAGATCTTGCTATAATATCTAGCCCCCCATCACTTCAGATTCAGAACCGATACCTCCAATGGAGATTAGTGATTCGTATACATCATGTTATTAATGTTTTGATGGATTTGATGAAATGGTGCGTGCACTTGCAGTGGCGGAGGCAGAAATATATTTCGAGAGGGGGGGCATGGGTATTGTCACGAGACAAATAGCCAGAAAACCAGCTTCACGTCGCTCGATGCAATGAGGGGTGCCCTAAGGGGAGGGGGGGGGGGGACATTTTACCATGGGATAATTTGTACTTTAGTCTATAATAGAGAAAAATCAGCCTTTATTAACAAAAACTGATGGTTGACCAATCCACATTGTAGGCCTATGACCTCGTGGGGTCAAGTGTACTAATCAATATAAGAATATGTATAATAAATATATATATGTACTTAAATAATTTATAAAACAAAATTCAACTTTTAAAATTAGCATTACTTCTAAAAAATTACAACTTACAACTGAAGTGTTGGGGGGGGGGGGGGGGGGGGTGAATATGATGATGTATTATTATAAAGATTTTCTTTCTACTGTTTGAAGTGAGGGATGATCAACAATTTGTATTGCGGTTCAAGGACTATTGAAGTATTTTCAGTATATTTAAATTAAGAACAAAATAGTATTTGTACTTTAAAGGTCCATGTTTCAATTATTTAAAGTTAAACTTTTGTTGCATGTTACGCATATTTTAGAAAACTGAAAACGGTGATAAAAACAGCCTTTTAACCTTAGTCAATAAAGAAGTCCTTCATATACAAGAGAAGGAACTTCTTTATCGACTCGATGAAACACATCTTCCGATTGTCTTGAGGAAAAGGCGTCCAAAATGAGCAGACTAATAATTCAAGTCTAACGAAGGTCTAGGGTCAATTCGTGGGTAACTTTTACTCTCGTCCTTTTTACACGATCTGAATTCTATTTAGCTCAATAGCATAGCGCGCACATTTGTACTATAATGTGTTTTGCGCGGCATTTACCCTTCACTTCGTACGGAGAGGTTCATATTATCAAGTATTTTTATAATAGCTTATGTACGTGTGGACAAAAAATGACAACAACACTAAAGTAAACAATACCCAATACGTCAATGTCTTTGAAAAGTCATGATTATCGATAATACGAATGTTAGCGTTTTTCTAGTAAATATATTCTAGTTTGTAATGTATTTGATCCGTATTGTTTCCCAAAACGTTATCTATGTTTTGTATGAACTATCAGTCGTATCGCCGTTCCAAATTAATATACCTGTAATATACGTTTGTAAAGTTCGTGTCACTTGACTGATAAAAACAATGCGGCTCCTGTTCATTAAGAATAATTAATTGTAATTATGAGTTATTTAATTAGGCCTAATTCCGACCTATGCAAGCAAAGGTGCAAAGCACGCAGAGAAAGAAATAACTAAGGGAAAATTACGCAGTATTATACCTCGACGTTATGCCGGCGGTGTTTTGACTCAAAGAAACATAACTTCACGATGTTATTTTCTTTTCGGGAAGCTGCTCGGCCTGCCTTGAGATTTGTGTGCGGCGTTGCCACATGTGGTCGTGCCCTACGGTCTAGGATCGTGCGATCAGCAGCTACCGGTGTTCCGCACTCGACCATTGAGCCTCAGTAGAAAAACTTGTCCCCTCTTGTGTCTTGGCTGCTTCTGCGAACCGTGCGGCGGCTCGCGTTGCTCGGCCATGGAAGATAAGGAAACGGATGACTGTCGGAGCGGGTGCTGCCTTTTTAAATTAGACAATCCCACTTTTTTGCTTGGATTCTGCAAGAAATAGTGGCATAGTTATTTCAGCACAACAATAATAATAATAATGTAGGGTACGCACAACTGACGTAACAGCCGAACTACAACAATGGAATAAATTAATTGAACTGGTGGACAAACAACAAGCTGTCAAAGTAATATATTTGCAAATAATGAGGATAAACAATTAGTTGTAACGATAGTAACTGCTCGCCAGTTAAAATTTATGTTCAGTAATGGACAGAGTTTGTAAACGTTCTGAACGTTTGTTTTTCCAACTTCAGAACTTCATATTTTTTTTCAGCTTGTTTGTCCATCGGTTCAATTCATTTGTTTCATTGTTGTGTTTTGGTGTTGTAAATTAGGGGGGTTTAAAAACAAACGAAAACCGTGCAAAAATACGTAATCCTTTGTTTTGTTTGGACAAAATACTCGTGATTGTTCAACACACAATGTGAAGTGCTGCATATAAAACCACAAATTATTACCATACCATGGTGTATTCATTTTGGTTTTTAGCACATCATATTAGTTCGTATTTCTCTAATTTTAATAAAATCTGTACTGTTGCTAAACGTGTACAGTGTAAATAAATTGTAAACACTTGGTAATTAACACATCGCTGTAGTTCCGTGAGTTTTAATAATCCCATTGCACAAAGTCATAATCGTTTTGTCGTTTTGTGTTTTGGCAATGCTCAAAATATAATTAGCAAAAGCAATTAAAATGTCGATAGTATAGGCATACACATTGCACATACATTAGTTCTCGTCTTTTTTGCAATATAATCTAATGTTGAAGCAACTTTTTTTATGTGTACGCTGCCGTTATTTGTGCACCACCAGTAATTACGTTTTTTGTACCTTTTAGTCATACCACATAATTATGTTAGAGGGTCCCATGTCTCTGCAAGGACATAAGAATGTACAATGTAGATTAAAACTTGAAACCTTTAAATCGAATAGAATCCAAATGAACTTGGGTTGGTTAATTTGGGGACGCTGAATAACGCCGAATGGAACAGCGCCGAATCTATCGTGTATAGGCTACTGCACTTTCAAGTATAATCCTAACCCAAAAACGTAGACCTTCTAACCTGGAACAACGCCGAATCTTTTTCGATGTAAATCCACCGGAACAACGACGAATCTTTTTCGGCGTAAATCCACCGGAACAACGCCAAATCTTTTTCGACGTAAATCCACTGGAACAACGCCGAATCATTTTCCGTGTAATACACGGGTTAGGTTTGGTTAGGTTAGGTTAGGGCTAGGTTCGGCGTTGTTTCGGTGGATTTACGTCGAAAAAGATTCGGCGTTGTTACAGGTTATAATATCTACTTTTTTGGGTTAGGTTTATACTTGGAAGTGCAGTACACACGATCGATTTGGCGTTGTTCCATTCGGCGCTATTCAGGCGCCCCGTTAATTTCTACCCGAGTTGATAAAATGTCCGTCAGTTTTGTGTATCTCCCTCCCCCCCCCCCCCCCCTATCATAAGCGTTTTTGATTTGTTTGAGTTATTTGGTCGATTTGTAATTTTTCAACATACTTGCTACGATGTTTACACGATTTCCATGTGGAAATTTCAAGAACGGTTCGGTAATGTTCGAAAACGACAACATCGTGCTGTGTATGTGCTCACTGCTAGCAACGCGCTTTCAGCTGACGAGGACCAAAGTTTGTAGATCTGAGGAGCTATTTTAGGAAAGCAACATTCTATGTTCTGATAGTGCTGCTCCTGCTCCAGGGAGACTGGCTCTATGGCGGCCATTCATTAATCTATGGTAGCGGCACTTGAAAGGAGCTATCTTAACTCCAATCTCGCAAGCGCGTTGCTTTCGTTTTTTCTCTCTTGGGTCCCAGCTTATTATTATTTCTGTTGAGTACAATGCACTCGGGCATGTGCCGAAGCCGAAGGAGCTCGTCATAACCGGAGACTTGCCAAGGTCGATTGAGATGGATTCCACATCAAGTCGCCTTTCTTATCACGGGTTTACGTTTTACCGTATTACCGATGTTTAGCATTCTTATAAGCTCCCGAGCATGCTGCTAGTCCTCACACAGGGACCCGATGTTTAGGACCGATGTTTAGCATTCTTATAAGCTCCCGAGCATGCTGCTAGTCCTCACACAGGGACCCGATGTTTAGGACCGATGTTTAGCATTCTTATAAGCTCCCGAGCATGCTGCTAGTCCTCACACAGGGACCCGATGTTTAGGACCGATGTTTAGCATTCTTATAAGCTCCCGAGCATGCTGCTAGTCCTCACACAGGGACCCGATGTTTAGGACCGATGTTTAGCATTCTTATAAGCTCCCGAGCATGCTGCTAGTCCTCACACAGGGACCCGATGTTTAGGACCGATGTTTAGCATTCTTATAAGCTCCCGAGAATGCTGTTAGTCCTCACACAGGGACCCGATGTTTAGGACCGATGTTTAGCATTCTTATAAGCTCCCGAGCATGCTGCTAGTCCTCACACAGGGACCCGATGTTTAGGACCGATGTTTAGCATTCTTATAAGCTCCCGAGCATGCTGCTAGTCCTCACACAGGGACCCGATGTTTAGGACCGATGTTTAGCATTCTTATAAGCTCCCGAGCATGCTGCTAGTCCTCACACAGGGACCCGATGTTTAGGACCGATGTTTAGCATTCTTATAAGCTCCCGAGCATGCTGCTAGTCCTCACACAGGGACCCGATGTTTAGGACCGATGTTTAGCATTCTTATAAGCTCCCGAGCATGCTGTTAGTCCTCACACAGGGACCCGATGTTTAGGACCGATGTTTAGCATTCTTATAAGCTCCCGAGCATGCTGCTAGTCCTCACCCTGGGACTTGATGTTTAGGACCGATGTTTAGCATTCTTATAAGCTCCCGAGAATGCTGTTAGTCCTCACACAGGGACCCGATGTTTAGGACCGATGTTTAGCATTCTTATAAGCTCCCGAGCATGCTGCTAGTCCTCACACAGGGACCCGATGTTTAGGACCGATGTTTAGCATTCTTATAAGCTCCCGAGCATGCTGCTAGTCCTCACACAGGGACCCGATGTTTAGGACAGATGTTTAGCATTCTTATAAGCTCCCGAGCATGCTGCTAGTCCTCACACAGGGACCCGATGTTTAGGACCGATGTTTAGCATTCTTATAAGCTCCCGAGCATGCTGCTAGTCCTCACACAGGGACCCGATGTTTAGGACCGATGTTTAGCATTCTTATAAGCTCCCGAGCATGCTGCTAGTCCTCACACAGGGACCCGATGTTTAGGACCGATGTTTAGCATTCTTATAAGCTCCCGAGCATTCTGCTAGTCCTCACACAGGGACCCAAATATTGCCATACATGTAACATACCTCAACTGAACCAGTTAGTAATGCAATTACCGAAGGTCGTGGAAGTTTTTTTCAACTTGAGACAGCGAATAATTTCCAACAATTCGTGTTGTAGGCCTATCACCGTTTCTTAATAGTTAATTAATAAATAATTTCTTAATTTCTTCTTAAGGTGTGGAACACAGTTGCCTTCAAAAGAAAGTTCTTCGCTGCTTCTTACTGCTCTCTGTGCCATTATGTGGAATGTATCCTATGTCCTACACGCTATACTGTGTACAATAAAACCGGTTATCGTAAATATGTAATACTATCGGCTATGGGTTTCACCAATGCTGCTGAGCACGGTGTCCTTGCCCTCCAATTGCGCCAAGCCCATGCGATTACATTTTCCTCGATTGCGCCGTGTAAAGGTATCACGAAGTTTTGACGCAATGAGAATAAGTAGATTAACTTTGCTCCAGCCCAGGCATACACCTGCAATAACGGTGTCATGAGATCTCCGAAAATGTTGAAATTGTGATGGCTTTATGGGAATCTACTTTGTCCCGTTGCGCCAAAAATATTTAATTGCTTTTTAGACACTTTTCACCATTGCAGGTATACACATCCTGTCCTCGCAATGGGAATGAATATCGCTAAAACTTCATCGCTCGCTTAACAATACCTTTTTGCACTTGTATGAAAGATAGCGCAATTTGGGATTTGGCGCAATTGCACGGCTCCGGGTTCGAGACCCACTCATGATTTGCCTACCGAGTACCCATGGTGCCATGGACTCTTGAACCTGATATGTCGCGGGTGCTATTCGCACCACCGCAACCACAACTGCATGTTATTCACGAGGTTTTCCACAGTCACAGAAATACATGCTGCGATTGAATAGAGCTCTTGTCAGATAGGTCTGGATTTAAAAAAAGAAAATTCTAAAAAAAAACTACCGTACCACACCGTCAACGGTGTGCTTTCAGGTGTTTTAGGCAGTAGACTAAATTATGTATTTTTGTAAATTTATGTTAGTACCGATGTTGTAGCCACACTCTGTGTTCATCATACAGACGTACGCCAGGAGGATTCGAGTCTCTATGTTCGCCTACGTAAAATAGTGTTGTAAACAATACGTCATTCGCCGAGACGTTTTATTACGGAAGTGATGAAATGAGTCTGCTAATCGGAGAATAATAAAGGCAGTATGTTTAGCGGAACAACAGTTTTACGTGGCTATATCTGATTGGAGAGAGTTATAGAGGCCATCAGTGGTCGAATTGGTGGCGATGCGGGGAAGCTATCCCTCCCCCAAATCCCCTTTAAAGAAATTCGTTTGTGACCATCCCGCAGGAGAGTAAAATGGCTTTCACCATTCCCAGCCACTTGCCATACAACGCCAAAATATGTATCATATACATTACAAATATAAGGGGGGGAAACAGCATATTGGGCAATAGGCCCACTTCAAAAGCTCAAAGCATCTGCATATGGCTGCCTCTATGTGCCGCAATGTCAAGTAGAACTTCGGACTAATTATTTGAGATTTTGTATATGCTTTGCATTTTCATCTAAATTAAATTGAGCGTATACACAATTTTGATTTTAGAAATTGTTCACTACCGCCACCCCCACCCCCCTGCGGTTGTAATAATAATAGCTGTTCTTAGTTGACTGTGCGAGAAATTTAGACCACTGTGGTTAGTTCATGCCCCCCAATGAAAGATTTCCAATTCCCAATCTGTCTAGTTGTTTTTCTCACAGAGATACAGTTTAGAAGTTGTTATAAAATTACTAATACGTATGGATGGAGCCACCATTATATTAACATACAAGTTGGACCAAAACAAAGATATTATATTCCCGACCAAAGGAAGCCATTTTTTTTTTTTTTTTTTTTTTTAACAAGAGTACAATTTTATTATTATCAGAAATTCCTGAGCATGGCTAGCTGAGCTCTATACTTTCAACTAAAAATCTATTTCGGTCATAATGGTTGGTGATAGGCTATATAAAAATAACCTAATCTATACATGAGGGAAAAGAATGATTTAAAAACCCTCTTCTTTGTTTTTACACGGTGAGTAAACGACGAAAAGCGTTCGTCATGTTGTTGCAAATTCCATTCAAGGCCAGACAGAATGTTAATCGCTTTTACTTGCCACACACATTCATGAGTGTCATGCGCGCCTAACATTGCTCCAAAAATAGCCCGCCCGCCGGTAAATCTTGACGTAAACTTCTTTCTGTGCAGTGCGGAGTAACTCGATATTTCGCGATAGGTTTGTGCTGGGAAATTAACTTATACAGGGTGTCCGTACTTTCCCGAAAAACGGAAATAGAAGACCACATCCCGGCGTCCCGGAAAAAGTCTCGGGACATATTTTTAACCCGGGTTTGATTTTATAATAGATTTCCGTACTTAGGGAGTTTCCCAGGTATGAACACTAATAAATAAAATACGTATCTCTCGGTTTCTTAGCATACACATTCTATAAAACGTGTTACTATGGGCCAACTATTCCTTGTACTGTCTTTACCGTTACATTCCCCCATGTGCTCATTTATAAGTTGGATTCTTTAAAGAAAATTGAGTAGGCCCTACTACTGGAGTAAGTAATGGAGTAATGGTTGTACAATGCGTTAGACTTAGATGGTTTGAGTAATAGCCTACATATACTACGATGGATACATGCATATTTTTATATCATGTGTTTTAAATAATAATAAAAATGTAATAATAGAAATGTAACAATGTGTTTAGATTATAAATGGAGTAAATAGGCTTATCTTAATTAAATAAACTCACATGTTTGCCATCGCAGGCCTTGGCGGATGCCACCACTTAGGGACGTGGGTTCGAATCCCGCATAAGACATGGTTTTTTGTGATTGTCCTTCATCTGTTCCTGTCGTCCCTCATCATCTCGAATAGCTTGATTGCAATAATAGACTTGAAGCAACAAGAATGCAGAATGCGCATCCGCATGTTTGCCATATAACTCGAATACATGGAGGCATTCAATTTGCAGCAGATTTCTATACCGCCTGTCGCTGTGGTGTGCTATGACCTTGAGTGCAACATCACCTTGTCGGTGGAGGTAAATAAATAGTATGTAGACTATATATACAGTATCCTTATAGATGAGCTATAGACAGCCGTGATTTGGATTAGTTAGCCTGAATACAAACGAAAAACGCATTATTATAAACTTTAGGGTGTTCCAATTTTTAACTCGGATTTAGAAGGAATGGCTCGTCTTCTTTTTTTATAAATTATATTTTACTATTAGTGTCTATACAAGTGTTACATAATCATAATACTTAGTAATCCAACCATGCAAATGAAAAGCAAGATTTTTAACAAAGGTGCCTGCCAATAATTGCATGCTAAATTCCCATGGATAAGACCGAAGTTAAAGTGAGAATACACATAATATTATTGCGACTATTGTAAAACGTATCTTTGTAATTAGCTTAGTAAGATCGTACTGAAACATTAATTTTCAGGTAATAGCTTTTAATTGCGTGTTTCAAGTCTGCCTTTGTCTTTGTAGTATGCCGCCATGCCGACAAATACGAGCGTGTAACTTCAAGAGACGCCGACAGTACAACTCCCCTCCCCTCATTCCTTTCTCGCTGTAGTAACCCGTTGCCTGCATGTCTGAAGCGCTGCATCCACGTGGTCGGTTATTGTGTAGTACCGGCATGACGAATAGAGCGCTGCATCCACATTGTATGTTATTCTATAGTATGGGCATGACCAATAGAGCGCTGCATCCACATGGTTGGTGATTGTGTAGTGCGGGCATTAGCACAAGACTCAAATGAGGGAGTTGTGACATCACAGGCGGCAAACAATGTGTTGCTAGGCAACTGCATTGTTGAATCTTTCTTTGATTGGTGCATATTCAATATTTGTCCGAAACAAAACGCGACAATACGGCTATTTTTGGAATTGAGTCTTGTGCTACGCAAATAAACTGCATCCACATATTCGGTTATTGACTGTATAGTACGACGAGTTGTAAGTCCATGGTACGGGCATTCCTGGTGTATTGCCATAGTTACTGTTAGAAGTCCATGGTATTATTAAGCGCGTTCATTGAGGTTCCTAAGGTAACCCATCAATTTGAGGAGTAATTCAGAATACAACAAAGTAAAATTAAAATTAACTGAAATTTAAACATACCGCGCTTCGCGCGACAATAACCCCTAGAACGAGACGCTGACTACCGCTACGGTGGTGCATCATATGCAGGGGTGGACAAATCTTTCAATAATCTAGGAGCCAGCAAAAAATCTTTGGCGCCAGCAACAATCTGGCGAAGCAACGAGGTCGCGTGGCAAGTCCAGGGTCTGGGGCAAAGCCCCAGCTGCCGGAGACCAAGGCGAATTTTTTTTTAGGATTGCAGTATGTTTGACCGTCTGAAACGCGATTTCAGGCGAATTTGCAGGGTGACATAGGAAGTTTATATTGCAGGCTAAAAATGAACGTGAAGTAGACTAAGGGACAGGTATTTTAGGTATTTATTTTACGTTATTTATGTACGTGTTTTGTTTGAAGCGGCCGTAATTGTCGGTGCAGGTGTTGGTCGAGATTCATTTGCTTCTACGGCTAGCCCTAGGCCTATCCCCGTTACTGGTGTAGTGTAGACCTAGTAGGCGGAGTTAAGATTGAAACATCAACACGTGAGGAAGAACCTGTTTCCCCCGATTCGATTTCAGCTGAAGTAGTCGTACTACCAAGTACTACTACTAGGCCTAGGCCTACTTACTGACAGGAAACTTGTTAACTTTAACTGTTTTGAAGGTCTATCCGTAGGCCCACCGTTTCCACGTTTCATTTTTACGAGGCCCTAAGCCAACGTTGCATTGAAGTGTCACATAAATTCGCACTGAAAGTAAAAGCTTTGGGTTTGAAAAGGCGCGTGTCAGCCCTCGCGATTCGTATCAGCTGTCGGTGAAGGAAGATGTCAAACTAGTTAATCAAGGGCGAACAAAAAAATTGATTCCATCCAATTATTAATTTAATTTAAGTTAATTGACTAATTTTTTTTTTTTTTTCTGTAATGAATGAAAATTAGTACTTTTTAGTTCTTGATAATTTAGGCGCCAGCGTGAAATTTTTAGTCGCCACGGCGACCGGTCGACCGGTAATTGTCCACCCCTGATCAAATGCAGTGGTATGTTACACAGTCGATCGACCACTGCTATAGGTTAATAATGCACGTCCGTATTATATGTCCGCAAGAGTTTTAATCTTTAATTTCGCCTTTGAAAGAATTGTGTGCCGTATTATCCATAAGAAAGTCAAATTGTAAGGCATTGCCTTCTAAGACAGAAAATCACAAAGCAATCTGTTTAACTTCGCAGAATGACCAATAAATAGTAAATTTGATTGTTTTTCCGAATTCAGCCTGAATATTTCATGCTGGAATTGGTGTAAAACTGAGGCAATCCTTTGAGTGAAAGAATCGCCGTTAATAAAATATGGAACACTAGCGGGAAATTGGCTTTGAAGTTTTCCTTTGAATTACAATACTTCACCACCTGTTGCTAAATGTTGGACACATAGGTTCCTCCTAACTGCTTATTCTGTCGTTAATACACTGTTTTGTTTGTTACTGTGAGATTTTATGTACCGTTTTGATTTTATCGGACACATTTTTGTTTTTAGCAAGTTTAAGCTTAGTTTTAGTGTGATTGGCTCACTCGTACATTAGCTGCGTCGTTTGCGGAGTATTGCTTTGGTGAACATGGCCACAGCTCAGAAGGGTCGCACGCTCACACCACATATCACTAATTACACCCTATACTGAAACAAGTCTGAACTAACATAACGTTATTTATACCAACCAAACGTAACAAAACAACAAACATCTACTTTAATATAACTTGTGTTCTTTGTTTCTAACCCCTCGTCGGTGGCAATACTTTTTTAGTTATGTCAGTATGTAATAGAGATGGGAATTTTGGCCCGAACGGCCCGAAAGCCCGGCCCGGCCCGGCCCGGCCCAACTTTCGGGCCGGGCCGGGCCGGATTTCTTAAGTTAGCTTCGGGCTTCGGGCCGGTATCGGGCCGAAGCATTGAAAGTTCTGGCCGGGCCGGACCAGGCTTTCGGGCTTTCGGGCTTTCAGGCTTTCAGGCCGGTTCGGGCTTTCGGGCCGAGTCGGGCTTTCGGGCCAGGTCGGGCTTTCGGGCCGAGTCGGAATTTCGGGCCAGGTCGGACTTTAGGCTTCCCTGGCCAGCATTTTGGGGCTGGATATCAATACTTAATAATGTTTTTATAGTAAAAAAAAATAATTCTTTAAAATTGAATATAGAGCTGCTTCAGTTTAATTATCTAAGCAGCAGTAAGCAGTTTGTTTTATGGAGTTCTCTACAGGCCACAGTCCACCCACCCACACACAACATTCTCCTATTCCCTACCCCTATAGCCATCACTGTGGCGATCGACTAAATAGATACGTTTTGTGTCGGCGGCGACTTTACTATAAGGCCAGGCCGCTCTTTCGGGCCGGGCCGGGCCAGGCCGGGTTTTCGGGCTTTCGGGCCGGTTCGGGCTTTCGGGCCGGGTCAGGCTTTCCGGCCGGGTAGGGCTTCTGGCTTTTCTGGCCAGCATTTTGGGGCTGGATATCAATATTTAATAACGTTTTTTATAATTTAAAAAAAAATCTATAAAATTGAAAATAGAGCTGCTTCAGTTTAATTATCTAAGCAGCGGTAAGCAGTTTGTTTTTTGGAGTTCTCCACAGGCCACAGTTCACCCACCCACACACAACATTCTCCTATTCCCTACCCCTATAGCCACCACTGTGGCGATCGACTAAATCGATACGTTTTGTGTCGGCGGCGGCTTTACTATAAGGCCAGGCCGGGTTTTCGGGCTTTCGGGCCGGGCCGGGCTTTCGGGCTTTCGGGCCGGGCTTTCGGGCCGGGCTTTCGGGCCGACTTTCAGGCCGGGCCGGGCCGGAATCATCATCTTTCGGGCCGGGTTCGGGCCGGACGGCAGTAGGTTTTTACCTTGTCGGGCCGGACTCGGGCCGGGCCACGGGCCGGGTACGTTTCCCACAAATTCGCATCTCTAGTATGTAACTATGTATATTTTACCTTGTTGTTTTTTATTTAAAGTTAATACTAATTGTTTGCGGCAACGATGAGGGCATGGAAACAGTATTGTGTATCTGTTTCTCTACCCACGTGCCCGAGTGTTCCTCTGACGTCACGCGCGT
>OX246738.1:63849848-64095690 GCA_945910005.1 Isoperla grammatica
TTTTTAATTTGTTTTTCTTGTTTACACTTATTGAAAAATACCACTCTATAGTCTATAGCGTCCTCGAAACGTTGAATTTTTTATAATAAACTTAAAGGATTAGGCCTAGTGTTTATCCGTAAAAATATCATATTCATATGGTTTCATAGGAATCCCTGCTGTAGGGTTCGCAGCTCGCACCATAGCCTACTAATATTTCTCGTAGGTCGCCGATTTGATACCGGTCACCAGCAGTCAGCAGTCTTGTCTGTAACAAGCCGAATTGCTGGGATTTATTAACACTAACAGCCCGCGGACATTCATTCCCAAGAGTTCTGTTTAGATCGCTGGATGATTCCGGATGTGCTTCTTCCTATGTTGGTCGATCATGGTCAGATTTCACATTTCATTGTTATAGAAACCGTAGATACGTGTATTGTTATTGAATCGTGACGTTTACTAGTGTAGGCCTATCAGAATGAGTGGCCGATTCAGACAGTGGAAAGCTGTCAGTTGTCAATTCCACGCTCTATTCTCACCAGCACGAGTTTTGCATAAAGCGTAGCAAATTAAATGCAATTTTTTTCGAAGTAGTTTTGAATATGATTATGTAACACTGTGAACTGTGACACGTGAAATACATTTTTGAAGTTGTTGTGAAGACTTGAAGTGTTGGGTTTGGATTTTACTTGAGGTCAAAAAGAGGAAAGAGGAGGATTGTTAGGGGTTTAAATATTTGTTATTTGCGCCTCAGGATTTTGAGATGTTGTGTTCGTGTTACCGGAGTTTTTTTTGTAAAGAGGTAGAGTAGATGCGACGTGAGTAAATACTCGTAACGAGCAAACCAAGAAAGAAAGTTACGGAGGTATACTTTGGGAGTTGGGGACATTTTGAGTCACGTAGGAATACTAAAAAATATAAACGGGAAGTGGAATGGAAATGGTTGAGGCAGACCAATATTTTAATATTATTTTCAACTGATAATTCACTGTATAATCCACTGAATAATAGAAAGAAATTAACAGGCCGACATGTGAGGAAATATGAAGACTTGTTCGACCGACTCCAACCCACGGATTGTATGATAACAAGAAACAAGAAAACTAATGAGAAAGCGAAGTGCAGCTGAAAAGTTCCCATCAGATCACTACCGCAAGGCGCAAACGTGTTCTTTACTTTAGGATTTTGGGTTTTATTGGGCGGCTCTCAGACAAGGGTCTGAGGGTTCGGCGGCGCCAGTGGAGTCGAAGCCTTGTAAACATAAGTTTGAAACTGCGAGATTCTTTCGAATCACGATTTCACGACTGTTTTGGGTGGCGTAACTTGGTTTGGAGGACGTGACTGAAATTTATTGATACCGGTACTTGAAACACTGCTTGTTCTACTTCACGAAATATTTTAAATGGCGGTATAATCGAGAAATGTAGGAAACATCAAATGCAGAGGCATTTTTCTACGGTTTGTAATCATCAATGAGGAGTTTTTGAGTGGTATTCTTTAACTCATGTGCCACTCAAATATAAATAATTTTGATGAACTACGTAATGTTTCGTGCATAGGCTACATGCTTGTTGATTTATAGAGAAGTATTTTCCTGAGTGAAAAAATTTATAAAATATAAAATGTATGTTAAATTTCCCAACATTCTATTTTAATTCTGAAAATTCAGACTGAGCATGACATTATCGTAACTCTTTAGTCCCATGCTGTAGCCAGTTACGGACTTCCTCTTGTCGATACCGGTATTCGGACAACAGAGAGTAGCTACCATGACTATTGGCTACACACAACACTGTGTAATCTCTTGTGCAAGTAAAGGAGAAATAAGGTGTCATCTCAAGTTGTTTCAGACACATTTCGGAAATCTTAATTCAACAATACATTAAAAATCAATATTTTCATTGGTTGTATGCGAATTATTTGGTATTACACTGCTTTATTTCCCCCATATTATCAAGACGATGAGTAAATGGTTCATGTAGAACGTAGCCTGCTCCCGTTGATTAGTACATTGAAGAAGTTCAGGTTCCTCTGGGAAATAAATTTCTCGATTATTGATGATAAAGCAAATAGGTAAGGCAAGTTTTAAAACTTAATACGCACACAATTAAATGTATTTCCCCTTTTTTTAAAACTGAATACAATACCGAATGTGGAGAACAGTAGGTGGCCGCGAAAGATTAGTTGTGGGTCTTGTAAATGGCGATCTCTGCGGTTCCAGGTGCGAATCCCAGCTTGGACATGGACTTCTCGATTAGCATTGTTGCCAAAATATCATCACCGGAAATGATGGAGGTAATTACAAGGAATTAGATCTGTTGAGATTAGCAAGGACTAGATAGTGTAGTGGGTGAGTGGTGTACTGCAGTAGTGTAATGGGGGAGGGGAAGGTTCTTTACCTCCTCACTCATTTGAAATCGTTACGGTAGTTTTCTTATGTCCTTTCAACGTCATAAAACGTGTCCTCCATTAGCCCCCTAAATTATTACACTGGTTGTTTATACGTTCTGAATTTTTTTTGGAAATGTACGCCTATAGATGTTGTGTATCATGTAACTTATAACTTATGTGTATCATGTAGTTTCTCCTGTGGGTATCATCCCCTGGCCTGTGTGTAACATGTAGCTTGTGCAAAATGGCGTCTCGGAATGAAGTTGGACTGCACTGTTCACCTGTGTAATAGTAATTATTACCAGTGCAACCCCGCTCCAATTTCCGTCTAAATACTAATTATATGAGTCGTTTTTCAACATTAAATGCGTATAGAATTTCCTTTAAAAACGAACCAACACTCCCGGTAAAAATTAGATTGATGCAAGAAAGTCGTATTATAGTAATGCATACCACGTGCGTGACTTCTTCGCATTTTCAGTCGCGGCCTGAAGAAATGTGTTTAGCAATAATTGTAATATAATCATAAACAACACGCATCCACAAAAAGCTATAAACTATAACTAGAATGAAAACTGAAGTGAGTGATTGCCCTGTACGAGGGCTTCATAATATATCAATGACACGGGGCAAATGCTGGCAGTGGTGCATGGCCCATTCAGGCCCACGCAGTTCCAGGCCCAAGTTCTTTATGAATGTCGAACGTAGTTGATACGTTGGGCTCTGATTCTGAAGCTCGCCTGTGGTAAAAAAAAATAAAACAAAAATACACGATTTTCACAAGATACTTCTCACTTCATGACAGAATTGTTCATTTGTTTCATTTCCTGCCAGCCTCTATCGTGGACATAGTGTGGCTGTCCATTCGAACACAATTACCATCTCGTGTGGCAATTGTTTCATGTAATTGGTCAACGTCTTCGAATAGTAACAATACTAATTCGCTATATAAATCGCTATTCAGCTCTTCTGCTGTCAAAATACATTAAATTACATTCTAAAACTGGAGGGCCTGAGAGACAAACGCCCCGACACTGACAATGGTTCAAATTTCCAATCATTGTCTCTTCTCTACCTATTTTGTTCAAATATCTTTGGTAGACCGTAGACGTCTATCTTATCGAATGTGGACCGGCCTCGTTGTGGGCCCGTGGTAGAATAAATAGATCCAGGGTAGATCTGTCTTGTCGTACGAGGTGACGAAATTGCCGTCCTGAGTGTACTTCACTCTACTCTTCCTTCAGTCTTCACAGATTATATATGTAGGCTATCTATCTAGTTAGTGTAGGTCGACAACTAGAATAATCGCAACAATGACCCTCACAATCACAATCATTAAACATACAGTAAAACAATAATATTATTATTGTTATTATTGTGTCATCGGTTATCTAGGATTCATATAATATTACGTACAACCTAAACTAGACATCGATGATCTCTGGTACATACATTGTTGGAGAAGGTGCAGGACTCGATTCTGGCTCGGGCTTGTATACCTTGCTCTCAAGGAACCGGAACGCATAGTTTGTTCGCCTTCCATAATTTTGAACCAACCTCGCCAACCACCTTTATACAGTGCTTATTATAGTTATCTGTGGTGCTTGCAGTAGAATGCACACACACGCATATAAATATATATTCTACCACAACCACTTTACATGAGTGGACGAAGGAAGCTCCGAAAACTATTTCCTTTCTATTGGGGTCGACTACTTGGGGGACACTCAGTGAAAAACTCGCATTCATACAAGTGAATGAATATTTTGCAATTTTCAAAGACACGTTCCGTTCCCCGTGTACATAATGGGAATTCACGAATTTTTAAATTATGAGGAAAGCAGTGTGTGAGATTTAAAATAATACCGGAACGTGCGTTCCGGTTTCAGAAAAAGAACCGGTGCGTTCCGGCTTAAATTGCTCTCAATTAATACTGTACTGAATTGATGTGAAAGCAATGCTACAACATGTGTGCTTGTTGCCAGCAGCGGATCGGATGTGAAAGCCATGCTACAATATATGTGCTTGTTGCTTGCAGTGGATGTGAAAGCCATGCTACAACATATGTGCTTGTTGCTTGCAGTGGATGTGAAAGCCATGCTACAACATATGTGCTTGTTGCTTGCAGTGGATGTGAAAGCCATGCTACAACATATGTGCTTGTTGCTTGCAGTGGTACCCACGGACTGCAGCGATGGCCGCCCCTCGGACACTGAGGAACTGCTCGGCCGGCAAGAATACTGCACGGGTAACGAGAAGGAGGTCTCGGAGGACAAATCGGACACTCACAAGGGGCCGCAGACGGAGAGGAGGCAACTCAACTTTGAGGTAACGCTGTGTTTTATTCTTTTCTAAATGTATTTTAATCCAATCCAATAAAGGCATGACCATGCGTCGATGAGGCGCCCCCATCTAACTTGTGACGCGGTACAGCTCCTCGTCCAGTAGGAATGTCGGATGTCCCCCGTCCCACCCCGTAGAATGGTTAATTGCTGGATGCGTTGATCTTAGTGACGTAAAGGCCTAACCACAATTGCCGGCATCGTGAACGTAATCTGGATCGGGTTCGCAATCGTACATTTTCCCATTACAAATCGTTACGAGGTTACGATTTAGTTGTGAACAGCGCCATAAGAATCATGTAAGTTAAAGACCTACCCACAGTTGTCATCGGGATCGGAATCGTAATCCGGAAATCGTGAAAGAATTAACTTATACTTCGTTCTTATGGCGCTATTCACAACTAAATCGTCGTAATGATTTGTAATGGAAAAAAGTACGATTACGATCCCGATCACGATCACGAAACTCTTTTACGATATCCGGATAGCGACTGCGATCCCGATCCCGACAATTGTGGCTTAAATGAGTTAAAGTGTATCGCGATCGCGCACGTACGAGCAGAGCTGGTTACCGTTATCGTATCGTTGCATCGGAGTGAATAGTACATGAACTAGTTATTTATATGTACAGCACGGGGTAAAATACTGGTATTGAAGTACCGGTATTAAAATGTAACAATTTCCACGAAGCGCATTGCTTTCGTACCCAATGAAATTTTGATGGGTTTGTGTTAATTTTGTTTCCTTCAATGTTGCCATTAGTCTCGCGTTTGCCTGCGCATACTAAACAAAAATGTGTTTGAGAAATAAATAAACCCACCTTTGTTACTGCTTGAATACCTGCCAATTTTCAAACTTGGCCCGCTCACAGCTTTCCATTTTCTACGACTTATTTGAGTGACTTTTGGCCTGGCGACACAAGAAAAAGAGCTGTCAATATTGAGCGTGACAAAATATGACAATAAATGTAAATTACATAGAGAAAACAAAAAGTTAACAATATCAAACGTATTAGCAAAAAATACTACATTAGAAAAAATACTGAAAAAATGAAAAAATGAAAATTAGTTTAAATAAATAGAAATTGAATATAAAAAGTTGCAGGGAACTATAAACAATAGATTGGAAATTGAAATTAAGAAAACACATCATGTGAAGGGATCTACTAAATAACATAGTATGAAAGAAAGGAAGAACTAAAGAAAGCCTTTATTTTAGTCTAAAGGACTACGAACACTTGAATCTGATCGACGATCCCTCATGTTGACCGTAGGGTTGCCAACTCTCCCGTATTTCCCGGGAAATCCCGTTTTCCACTGTGATTTCCCGATTCCCGTATCAACTCGACACGGGAATCAGTTTTCCCGTATTTTCACAATTTGTTTTAAAATACACATTTCGTAAACTTCCGCCTACTAACAGTACACAGTTTTCAGCATTTGAGCATTTTGAACTTAAAGTCTAATGTTGAGACAATTGTTTCATTATTAATGGTACATTAAAAGGTTAGACAATAGAAATAGATCAACCAGCTGAGTTACAAGTTGTTGGTATTTATTCTTTTTCGTGTCAAAAATTTTATAATTATTTAAAACGGGATATAAAGATTCTACATGATGCAAAATAGCTTGACAAAATGTAGAAGGTACCCAGCTTAAATGATACATATTAATTCAGTTTACCCTCCCAAATTAAACATTAATTGAATGAGAAAATTACACCTCCAAAGTTAATATTAAATCCCTTAACTCATTTTCTGGGACCTAACGTCTATTATAGGAAAACATTTTTTTGCGCCTGCGGCGATTTGGCCTTCGGCAACTGGGAATCTGGGAATCGCCGTCCTCTTTCCCCCTACATTTCACATCAATTTTAAAATTCCCGTATTTTCATATTCAATAGTTGGCAACCCTATGTTGACGAGATGCGAGCACAGGATGTGTGCGAGTTTTCTGTCCTTTTCAGAGCCCCTTACAGAATGGAAGTGATTTTACTTGTACTTTGTACACTGGAAGAGTTACATAAATTAACAAACGAACAATAGTTTGTTTCCTACATTTCTGACAGTTCCGCAGATATCCTTCCTTTATTCCCCCATTATGTAACAGACAGCGCAATTCCTCAGAACTGCATACTGGAGAAAGTGATAAGAGGTATCACCTGCACGCACTGTCGTTGTTCCAATGTGACATCTTCTAAGCGGCTACGCTCTGATCTCTTCCCGTGTCGATGTTTCATTGATGTGTGGTTGAGCATAAATCTTCGGGGGCGAGTCGAGGCACGCAGCCAACGTTCTCATTCATGGCAGTAGATAGGCCTCCGCCTGCGTGACCTTCCTCGTCTTGTCGGACGGTACACATGATTGTATGTATACAAGGCCGACTACTTTTATTCCACGCCGCCAAAGAAACGTTCCTGCGTTGCCAAACCCAAATATTTATCAAACGAAATTGCTGTTAATAAACATCTGGAACGAGGTTCTTGACCGATTGATTCCGACGTTTCGGACCCGAAACGCTCGACACCGAGAGGTCATAATCTTGAGAAGGAATCAAATGTGTTTTGTGCACGACGTGGAGTAGGCCTAGGCAACGTCACCACTGTTGACTGACAAGACAGTCGTAGATGGTAGAGGAACGGAACCGACAAGTCCTTTCCCTTTAACAAACAGATCTGTATCCATGCTTTGAACTTATCAGAAAACAAGGATAATGAACATTGAAAGGTCGTTGAACCTCTACTCTAGTCATCGTCACATGCTAGTTTCTCGTTCTCTTGTCAACGTTTGTGTTTATGCATCGAGATAATCGAAACGATGAACGAATGATTTACACGAAGCATGCATCAGCACCTCCCAAAAAACTACCCTCGAAATGCATATTATGCTTTCGACGAGATTTCCTGTTTGACGTGACTACAATAAAAGAAATACATTTTGGTAACTGGGAACTGTACTTTAGGAACACCGAACATTATTTCTAATGTTTAAATTTCTTTGATTTAAGGAGTTCGAGTGTGATGTGTCGGTGGAAGGGGGTCTGGACCAGAAGGGACAGGAACGTCAAGAGTTTTCTTTTACCCTCTATGACTTCGATGGCCATGGCAAGATCACCAAAGACGTAAGTATTCACATTATTCACTCTATTCATTACAATATCATTCATAAAGAGAATAATTTGTCAAAAATGATACAAGCACAGCTAATACTTCACTTCAAGTCTAGTGGTACTTATCCAGAAAGTTGGCGTACTATCTAAAATCTGATTTTTATTTGAGGGAACGCGGCTACCTACAAACAAACCAAACAATTCTCCTGAGCCTGGGAAGAATGTAAGAATGTTGGAGTTCATTTCTCAAAATTTTGACCGATTTTGTGTCTTTAATTTGATGATGTTTGTTTTTGTTAATTAATGCGAATTTGATATTTTTGTATTCACGTGATCTTTGTACAGGCAAGTACAGGTATATCTCACTAGCTAGAGAGTGAACACATGATACATATTTTATAAAACATTTATCAGCATAGGGTGATATTGATTAATATGTGGGATTGAATGAAGGACATTCTGTGTTCAATTGGGGTGGAGACTTTTTGTGGTTTGGGATCTCTGGAATGGGAACAGTTACTTTATTTGTCCAGCTTTTAAAACTATTTCCTTGCAGGAATTAAGTTGTATTTCAAAACTTGTGTCATTTTAAGTATTTTTCTTGTAAAGGGAAGATTATTGAATTTGCTTGATGTATGATATATTTGTGAATGTGATGTAGAAAAAGGAATACAATCTAGTAAGTAAGTTTATTTCCAACACAAAATGCATACAGAATATACACATACATAGTAATAGTACATATAGTACACATACATATACATAGTAAATACACATTTTGCCTTGACCCTTAAGGTAGTTAAAAAACAAACCTTGTTATTTAGGGTGTTTGGAAGGCGGTGGACATAATTAAATGATAGTGAGAATATAATAACAAAAAGAATGATAGCTGTGATTAGTAACATGATTTTAAAGTTCTTTATCTTGCAGGAATTCTTCAATCGAGTAGTAAGCTTTGTTGCATAAGATTTGTTTAAGTTTATTTTTGAAGATACTGCTACTAGAAATGTTCTTTAGACTTGTTGGGAGCTTGTTATAGAGTTTCGAATTAATATAAAATGAGTTGACTTGTGATATGGTTCTTTTGTAATATTTTGCATGTATGTTGTTGGCTTGCCTTGTGTTATGATTATGTATGTTTTTGTTACTTTCCTGATTGAACATTGTTTTTTTTATATTTAAGATTGATTGATATATGTATAGACTATAGAAGGTGAGTATTTTGTGTTTGATAAAATGTGGCTTACAATGAGGTTTGACATATGTGTCTTTCTTTTGTTTGAGTCCTAGAATATTTCGAAGTGCTCGTTTTTGAAGTTTAAATATTGTATCTGCTTTTGTTGATTTGCCCCATATTTCAATTCCATATCTCATGTGGGATTCAAAATTTGCATAGTAAGCTATTTTTGCTGTTTTTATGTTAGTAATTAAATGTATTGTTTTTAATGAGTAGCATGCAGAACTTAATTTATTGGCCAGCATTTCACAATGTCTGTGCCAGTTCAATTTTTCATCTATATATATGCCTAGGAATTCTGTTGTGTTAACTTTGTTTATCTCAGTATCATCCACCACATTTTTTATGACTGCTATAGGCCTATTGTTGTTATCACTGTTTGTTTTTTTAGGACAGAACTCAATAAAATTAGTTTTATTAGAGTTAAGTAGAAGCTTGTTATTTTGGAACCATTTAGTCACTGCAGCAAGTATTTCCCTACTGATTTCTAATAAATTTTCATGTACTTTACTTCGGATCAGAATACTGGTATCGTCGGCAAACAATTCAATACCTACATTATTTAGAATTTTAGTAAGATCATTTATAAATATGATAAATAATAAAGGCCCCAATATGGAGCCTTGTGGGACTCCGCACTTAACTTGTATGGCTTCGGATAAGTAGCATTTCTCACTATTAGATTTATCTGTGGATTTGAGTTCAACATGTTGGATCCTTTCTGTAAGGTATGATTTAATCAAATGATATGCATGTCCTCTTATGCCATAAAACTTAAGTTTAGATAGAAGTAGAGAGTGATCTATACAATCGAATGCTTTTGACAAGTCGCAAAAAAAAATATGGTGCTAGTGTTAAATAGCATTGCGGGGAATATTTCTGGGTTCTTGGGGGCAAAGGTAGAAGCTAGCTGGTGACTGGAATGAGAACGTTCATTAAACGGAAAATGCCTACAATGGAGAAATGCTCTCTACATGATGTTTGTCTTGAAATTCTTGCAATAAGTTGGACTGCCACCTATAGAAGCAAGAATATTCTAGATGCCTGGGGCGATGCACTCAGAAAAGTAGAAAAAAGAGTGAAATTGAATGTGCACAAAATGGTAGGCCTATAACACCATTTTAAGAATGTGTGGAAGTACTATAGCCCCTTCAGTTTGCGGAGTATGTAGCACCCACCACTGGATATTTAGAGGATACTGTGTGTGTATGCTTCTTACATCTCTAGTGTGTCTGCAGGACGATTCTTCTTTATGGACGACGATAAATTTATCAGTGGTTTTGGTCGTTACTGAAGGCGAATGCAAGGGGGTGATTGGGTCATCGCCTTCTTCTAACAACTGAAACCGGTGATAAACGTATCGTCACCCATTCAGAATCAGGCCACTGGTCATTGTTAAACCCCGAAACTTACTGCTTAGTGCTTACTTATGCACGCTTGTACTGATATGTCTTTTAATCTCAAACATGGGGTCCCATTTTGTGAACTGTCCTACATTTTGAGAAGAAACATTTTGCAACTCTCTTTACTCATACATTTTTGTTTTGTTTTTAGGACATTGCTGGCCTAGTGACTACCATTTATGACACTCTCGGGTCAACAATTAAAGTACCTCATTACGGCAGCAAGACGATCAAAGTGAAGTTGACTGTTTCCCCCGACCCAAGGAATAAAGTGGGTAAAGACGAGTCTGCTGGTGCCGCCACAGTGAACGAAAAGTGTAGTAATAACAATTGTGGTGGAGGTGCGTCGCCTCATCAAAACAATACTCCGTTGAAAGTGAAGTTTAAACGTGATCTAAACGTGACGATACGAGAATCTCGGACTCCCAGGCGGCCTCACCGCAGGAGAAGAATGCCAAGCAAAGTGCGGGACAAGTACGCCAACAGTTGCAGCAGTAGTTGCCGTAGTGGCGCCAGCGAGAACAACGAGGAGTGCGCCGCAGACGTGTCCGAGAACGAAGACGACGACGAAGAGGACGAACGAGTCTCGGGGTCGCGCCGAGACAACGGGAACCGGCGGAGGTACCGGCATCACTTCTCGTCCGTCGCGGCGCAACAACGTAACAAGAAGCGGTCGAGTTCGTTGCAGAGAGAGGAGCTGTTGCAGATCATCCAGGCCAACATGGAGAAAAACAACCTTAGTTTTCAAACCTCGAGGTAAGAGTCTTCGTCTCGATGATCTTCATTAGTATCGATGATAACAATAAGTAGGGATACATTTTTATTTTTTACAGTGCAAATTTAAGAACTTAAAACAACATGGCCATTACATTCATGGTAAAAAATTATTTTTTAAAGAGCCCTAACATGTAACAAAAAAATTCTTATTTCCATTCCTATTTGTTGTGAATGCCATAATTTTATTGTCTCATATTTGAGCAATTGCCTTCAATGAAATTGATCAGGACTTTGACTGAGATGTAAAAAATTTCCTGTTAAAAAAATGGTGTTGAAAATCCATTAGCAGTTACTAATTAGTACCGGTAATTAGTTTTTTTTTAAAATTTTCCTTGTTGACATGTTTACAGAGGTTTACAGAAAAAAGGCAAAGTTTGAAAAATAAAATATATGTGTGGTTAGCTTACCAGTTACAACCCTCCCTAGTATCTACCATTAACATGCAGAAATACCATCATAAGTATACAGCTGTTCCTGTGATACCAGTAAACATTCAAATATTGATCTCGTTTTTAGGTATTATTAATTCTATAATTTCTGACAATGTGAGGCAAGTTTATGGGCTTAGTGTTTCACTTTTTGATACTTTATTAACCCTTATAGCCTAATTGAGAGGGAAGAGTCCAGAGATTGATGAACATATTATTTTGTGAAGTGCAGTACAGTACAATGCAAGTGTGCAATGCACTCTGTCTCTTTTACTCGCAGGGAGAATGCATAGAACTTAAAATTAAAGTCTGGTATTTAAAAAAGATATATATGTGCACTAATATGGTCTCATAAAATTAATTACAGTTAATTTTATAATTACTTTACCCATATTTTATCATAAGATAACTGATTAATGTTAAACTAATGAACAAATTAACTATTCTTGTATTAACATTAAAACTGCAAAGTTAGGCTATTTTCACTGTAGTGTATTGTATGTAGGCTACCATGTATTAGTTAATTATCGTGGCAACCCTAGTATACAACTGGATTGTGCTGACTACTTTGAGATTGTCGCGGGGGGATTATGAGTGGCGGGGCAGATAAAAGACCGGTAGAGGCGAATGATACAGGCTAATTTTTAGAAAAATTCAAGCTTTTATTCTCCATTCTTCTATACAATGTCAATGTGTGATGCAAATATAATTATATAATACATATAATACTAATACTGTACCAATTATTAAGTAGACCAATGGTACATATCTTAACGTGTGAAACGAGAATGTTGAGTAATTCTAATTTTCATGGTATCCAATCTTTATGGTACAAAAGTCAATGGAAACTAGGCCTGATAATAAATTAGTACATAAAATTAGAAATTGTGAAGTATCATTCAAATTTCAAAGTAGGGTAGGTTCATTCAAATTCACAAAGTACTGTACCTGTAGGGCTAGTTATACATCGTCTCAACAAAGTTTTAATATTCATTTTATCTAGTTAGCATGAATTTAATTTCTTGCTAAACATCCTATTGCCATAGTGTTCTCTGTGTGTTAACGAATCACGTGTTTGTAGAAAACCGTGCGGAGACCGTGGAGGCCTGGGCCATCATCGTCATCGGCACAAGACGCAGTACGAGGACAGCATGGCGGCGAGAGTACAACTTCATTATCTGGCGGGAGATTACGTGAACCCTCGGAACAACTGTTACACCGACTTCCTCGGGCCCGACCCGTACAAGAACCATCAGAGGTGCCACTACGATCACGACTGTCACTACGACAAGCTTCTGGGGGCCGTCATGTGTGGGTCGGCTCAGCACGCTTCCAACGGCTTCCATCATTGGGGTCAAGGTCACCACCGTTCTCGTTCCCACGACCTTGGGCGCTATCACTTGTTGGAGGCGGAGCTTGCTGGCCAGCGCCATTCCTATGCAGGTATGAGTATTACCAGAATGTCATTTTCTTGGAGTTCATTTTGAAGTATAGGGCCAGTTATTATCGCCTTTTGCTAGTAATGTGCCATGATTTTTTTTTTCAATATCAATATCGGCACGATATTGTGATATTGGCCTACACTTTTTTGTGATTAATTGAAATGATCAAACAGAACAAAAATTATGTTTAAAACTCTAGTTAACTTTTAAAACCACAAAAAATCAAACCATTTTAGTAATTAACTAACTACTGCAGTAATATCTTAAGAATGCCACCGGTACATAATATTAAAAAAGTGGTCACTAACCAATAGTTGGTTTCATTAGAAATAAAAACTCAATTAACAGAATTTCAGATATTGCAATAATTATACTGTTGTTAGTGTTTTGAAAACTAATTATTTTCTTTATTTGGCTTCCAAAGTAACAACTGCAAGGATAAAAACATTTGACACTTTTTTAGAATTAATTTTCACTTGTTTATTTCTTACTAAACTAAATCATCATTCATGTTCATTTTTCATTTTTTCAACAAGGTTTATTGTTTAGGATTATTTTGCACTGCTTAAATTAGAGAAACTACCCATCCCTGCTAAGCCGGTCAATTAAGATCAATCTGCTGAAGGTGGGCTTTTTGCAGTCACTGACAAGATGTTGTTTGATGTTATAGTTTTTGTGCGACATCTCTTTATTTCCGATACGGTGAAACTATATCGATGCCAAAATTGTTATTAACCTTCATTTACTCACGATATCGTATCCACTAATCGATATCGTTCCACATCAAGTTAGCCTTCATCCCTTTCCGGTATGTTTTTTGTTTAGTGTTTGTAAATGAAATTTGATGAGTTATTTATGTTTGTTAGGTGTATAATTTGATACATTTTGCTTTGCCTTGCAGATGGTATCCCTTCCTCGCCCTACCAGCCGTCTCCACGCACCAGGTCCAAGTCGAATGAGGCTGACCGCAAGTTCCCTCCCAGCGCCCTTGGCCATACTTCGTCTCCGCATCACCTCAAGCACCGGAACCGTGAAGAGGATCAAGCCAGGGCCATGGCACAGGTTAGTGTCTACTTGAAACATTTTAAATTCTGGAAAGCATATCTGGCTGGCTGAGGGCTAATGTACATGAAACTAATATTTTTAAGGGGAGCATGGCAAACTTAAAATGGGATTTTAAGATTTTGGTCCTGTGACCATCTCGTCTCAAATAGTTTAATGGCTTGGAACGGGAAAATGCCAGTGCTTTCTATATAGAAACTGACTGGAAATATGTCCATCTAAGTTCTTGACTGTTTTGACAATCAGTGGTGACATGTTACATTAGGGGAGGCGGTTCAGGGGCGAGTATGCCAGTTGGGGGCGCAAACGCTGTCGCAATCTGGACGTGTAAAATACACCCCCCCCCCCCTGGCATCGTGAACCCTTGGGTTTCGGATTATTATACAAAACTGGATGAAAATGTGTTATTATGCTCGTTCTGGTGCTCAGCATCAAACCGCAGGACGACTTGTTGCAAATTGATGACATTGACGATTGATTTTTAATGGATAATATGGTCAAATCTCGAAGGAGATGGTTGCAATCGTAAGACACGTGAAGGTGCACTTGCAACCTGCGCTTAATGCAGGATAACAATGAGTTAAGTCACACAAAATAGGGATGTGCGGGTAGTGATTTTTGAGTTCTGGTCGGGCTCGGGTCGGGTACTTCAAGTACCCGCGGGCTCGGGTTCGGGTCGGGTCGGGTAGTGTAAAAAACTAATAATTAATAAAAATGTATCAATCAATAGAAAATACGTTACATAAAATTTAGTTGTGTACGAATCTACGATATTTGAATCCGAATCTACTTCAACACATTCGAATTTTCTAATTATTTGAAAATTTGAATTTCCCGCCGTATTTCACGCTATTTCCGCCAAGAAGGCGGTGGGGAGTTCTGGCATATGGTCGCCACTCGCCATCTTTGTTTAGATCATGGTCAAATGTCAAATACATCGTGAAATCATGGTAAAATATTGTTATTCACCTAGGCTACACTATATTCATGAAATAATAATAAAGTAAGATAGAAGGTAAGGCATCCTCATATAAATATCAGTTCCTCCCAAGCTTCCTCGTCTTGCAGCTTCATATTGAAATTCACAATTTTGACCAATCATAACCTCGAAATTATGTTGTACTAGGCCTAGGCTACCCGACCCGGTTTGTTCGGGCATAATTTACGGCCCGACCCGACCTCGGGTAAATTTTGTTACCCGAAAAATACCCGTTTTTCGGGTACCCGCACATCCCTAACGCAAAATTAATAGTAACTGTTAATAGTCACCGAATAATTCAACCAACTGAAGGAGTTTCATGAAATGTTCGTTGCGTTCTTCGTTGTCATCAGAACGTGGTTGGTTAGATTACTAGAGTAGGGTTTTTAATTAAATAATTAGTCCCTATAAGAGAATATCTTTGCAGTATACAGTACATTACACTCTTAAAATGTAAATAAATAAAATATGTATCTGACAATTGAATGCGGTTTCGAATACATAGCGATTGTCTAGTAGTAAATACTGGTTGGGGGGCGAACGCGATGCTCGGAGGGGCGACTGCCCCCCCTCGCCTCCCCTTAGCGTCACCCCTGTTGACAATGCAGTGATAAACCTTTGGACCTCATAAGTAGGCCTACCAAAACACAAAAAGACTAGGCCTAGATTATTATTGGACATGTAAATGCAATGGGGTGAGTGTGAGTGTAAAAACTAAAATGCATTTATTATTATTTGCAATACAGTATCATTATTTTCACTTTATTAAACAGCTAGGGTACATTGAGTTATTGAAAATTGTTGAACTATTGAATTGTGCTACAAGTAGGGATGTCAATACCCGGAAATAGTTGTACCCGGGTACCCTCGCGCCGTACCCGGACTACCCGGGTAGTAAATAATACTAAATATGCGTTTTATCGTCAAGGGTGTCAAATGATTCGCAAAGTTTTGGAAAGAGACATTATATTGTTACACGGTATCAGGTTGCATTGTCTTCGATCCAAAACAATCGCGGAAGTATTCAACAAAGCTTCAAAGCTTGCGTCTCCGCTACGGTAGGCGGTTGTCGGCTGCGTCAAAGCGATGACGTTCTAGTCCGAGCTCGAACACGAGAACATGATTGCGGTAAAGCTACGGTGGGCGGGTGCGCTCCCTCCAACTCGCAACCACCCCGCAGCATTCTTCCATAGGCCTACAAAAGATGATACTAATTGGGCTTTACGTCTCAATTTTTTTGCGACGATGATTAATCAAGACGAGGAGGGGGGGGAGGTGTCAAGTTAAATGCCGGCCAATTGAAAAGCGCGGCTCCTACGCTCACACAAAGAGGCCAGTAGGAAAATATCGCAATGTTGAATTGATTTCGTTTTGAACAGAAGAAGGGAACGGGTAGTACCGGGTAACGGGTATTGAAAAGTTGGAACCGTACCCGTGTGTACCGGGCGGGTAACGGGTACCCGTTGACATCCCTAGCTACAAGCCTACTGATCAGCTTATTTTGTAAAAAAAATTGTATTATTTTTGTTTGCTGAATGTGTTTTTTGTGGTTGTTGTAGGTGGTCCGCTGGTTAGAGCAAGAGTTTTCATCCAACCTGAACACATCTGAACCCCTTGCTGCTAAAACACCCCCAGCAACACCCAAGAACGAGACTGGCAGCGCACCTGCAGCACCAGGGCCCGAAGAACCGGATCCAGCGTCCGCGAGGAAAGATCAGCCACCGAACAGTCCGGGTGCTTCGTCCGTTGAAAAGCACGAACACCATCATGTTCACAAGCACATCCATCATCATTATCATCACTACCAACCTGACGAAATACCCCCTGTACTGGTTTAACCATCATTATCTTCCAATATGTTTGTGTAACGGCAAGCTCAACTTCATCTCCCTATTCTCATAGCAAACACTCTACACTTACTGCAATACATTGGTCTAGTCAATGACTGTTGAACTCGATCCTCATCCCATGCTATACTATCTGGAACAATACCTACCTACAATATTTCACTCCCTGGCCCCTCGAATATTGCTAATGTCAGTTATCTGCATCTATGTTGACTTACACATATTCCCTACTTTGTTTTCATTTTTCATTTACCTGAAAGGTCTAGGTTGTAATAACACTAACATCAACCCTTATTTCATATAAAATGTTAGTACCCACGGTATATTATAAATAATGTTGGACTGTTAGTAAAATAACTTCTTAATTTCACATTGCACCTGTTCAACAGTCCTTGCTTCCTCTTGTCTTACTTGTATACTGTACCACCATCTTCATTAATTAATTGCTTGTGTTGCTTTTCTGAGCATCAGTATTTACGTTTCTTGATAAGGCCTACCATAATGTAATAGGGCTGAAAACTAGTCTTGCACAATGGCAAAGTACTTATTATATGAATAATGAATCTTACTGGGCACTTACAAAACTTACCTGAAATCATAGGCCTATTAAACTAACGTATGTAGGCATCTTATACATTTTTTACTAATCAATTGGGCAGACTGTGAAGTTATCTCTAGGTTGGCAAAATATATTTTCAATACTGGCTACAGCCTACGTGAAATAGTTCTTAATTATTTCTTGCATACAAAACAACAAGGAACAAAATATTTGCATTTTAACTAAATTAGTTTTGAAGTTTGATACAGTACTGCATTATTAAAATTGATACATCGAAACAAAACAACAAAACAAAAATGCATGCGTTTTTACTAAGTATCAAAGCAGATTACGTGTTGAAACTTAAAGCAAATTTTCATCACAATTTGTATAGCATGTGATGTTTTACTAGTTTTTGACTTAAGTATCATTACTGTATTAGTTGTGCTTGTGTGATAAGATTTTGTAAGTGCCCATTAAGTGATTATTTTGGAACTGGTAACAGGAACTGAAATATTATATTATTTAAAACTGTATTTATGGAAGGTTCTCTAAGGAATGTACAGAGGTGATTATGGGCTTATATCTAGTAGCTATATGTAAAGTATTATAGTGTATATCCATGTAAATTGCTAAAATCTGGTGTCTTTACCGGGAATGCAATTTACATATCATCTACCTCATTTTGTGGGATGCGTTCCCAGTTATGTGATTGAAGTTATTCAAAGTTTCACTTTGTTATATATTATTATGTTGGAACAGTTGTGGGCAGAACTAAATTGTTAGCAGTTCCGGTACTTGCAATGCAAAGTGTGGTCTACATAGTAATATATAATGTGCAATGGTGGTTATATGGATTAATCAGAACATTTTCTCAAACGTGCTGTGTTTTCTGGTTCCTATGTGAATACTGGTAGTTAGTAATACAGAAATAATTTTAATTGCCTTACACAACACTTCTGTCCACAGCTGTTGATGCAGATAAGGTCTGTAATGGCCCATATACTTGTTCTGAAACCTTACGTATGCTTTCATCATAGATGAGCGATTTGTGGCCAACCGACCAACCGCAGATTTCGAATACCGTTTGCTGATTAGTGATTGGCCACAAGCCACTCGTCTATGACAAAGGTATCTGTAGGATTGTTTTGGGGCAAGTGTATTAAGAAAGTATACATATAAAAAATGTCAACATTCTTTTTGACTAGCTGTATGCCCATACTCATTAAACATATTGAATATATTGTCAAAGTAGATTGTTGATATATTACACATGCAAACTGTGTTAATATAGGCTACTGTAAGTTTAATTTGGTGAGACTTGTTATAAGAAAAGTATTTTATGAATGTCTATTATATCGAAGTCTGCTTAATTGCATTTGCTTTAATACTATATATGTACCTATAACAATAATGTAAATTGTAGATATTTGTGTTAAAATAAAAATATTTATTTTAAATTTATGTATGATTGTATTGTAAGAAACTGGGGTATTATAATAATTGTTGTAATGTTAAATACGAATTAATGGTACACACATACTTACCTTACAATTTGAAAAACCTGCACTGAAAGTAAAGAAAATGTATGCCTCTGTTTTTTTGAATGTGAATTAATAAAATAAAAATAGGCTTTTTTAAGTACCTACCATACTATGGATACTTTCACTTAAGTGTAGACTAGTTTCTACAGACCTACACAGTTTATTTATTTTTTTATTTATTCTTTTTTAGTTTTTTATGATCAATGTGAAATAGCAGTGTGCATCTGAGGTGGGTAAATGTAAATCAATTATACGATGGAGTGGAACTCGCCAAGTACATAAACACCCAGTAGGAAAGCTGTCACACATATGTACTGTATGCATGTAGTACCATGCATACATACCCTATCTCAATAGTGGAGGGGGGAGGAAGTAGAAACTCGAGTATTTCATAAAATTACTGTATCCCTACCTCAATGAGGTTTAGAGATATTATTGTCTTGTTGGTTTTATATATGTATCTCTTGATGCAGGAGATCTTATTATTCACATCCATATTGGATAGTTACAGGGAAGATAGCTTGGATGTCTCTATATGTAGGTACTCACTACTCATCACAAAAAGTTTTCAAATTTTCATTTTGTTCCAACCAACTACAACAGTACTACAGCAGTATCCCTTTAATTCAAAAGCCGTTATTGAAATTCATGTACATAAAGCCTAATGAAAAGTAGTGATAAAAGTCTCAGCTCAAGGTTGAGTTTAATGATTAATATTGATGTTTTCTTTTTAAATTTGAGTTTTCTTGGTCCCTTAAAATTTGAATTGAAGGGGGATTGCTATACATAGAAGTTTTTGTTTTGTTACTAAAAATATCATTCCAATGTCATTTCAAAAGTGGTGACAAACAAGAAGCATTTTTGTTCGCAGGCATGCCATGTGGTACCTACCGTCGTTTTGCTCTTTATCTTTGTTCACATTCATTAACAATGTATCTAGGACTTTTTTTAACTGTCCCATCTCTTGCTTACATTCCTTAGCTATTCTGGGCCCTCATTCCAGTACGTTGAGAAGTGCAAGATACAACCGGTTGCAACTTGCTTTTATGGATTAGCAACATGACGCCCGGCTACAACTGCCTAAAACTGTTCTGGAACGAAGGGCATGTTCTCGTGAAGTTCAGTAAATTCAATAATTGTTTTGATAGTCTCTAGAAAAAGGCATGGCTTGAAGACTAGCTATGAGCAGTATACCGAAACACTAGCCTTTCCTTATATTTATTAAAATCATCATGAGATATAATATCGGTTAACATAACTTATTACGATTTCCCTTTTAAATGAGACTAGCTTATTGGGTATCGCCATAGAATTTGCACTAGAACTCATAATTTATTTAATTAATGTTATTGCAAAACATTCAGCCAGTACTATATTATTCATTATTTATATTTTTGTAATTGTTATTCACTACATATTTCGTACATTTTTAACACTAGCTTGTATTAGATCCTTTCATTCGTAATTTCTATGATCTTAGATGGTCGACTCACCTCTTCCCTGAAACTCTTGTTCATACAAATACAATACACAGAAATACTTATATTATAATTAGGGCTGCCCAACGATATCGATAATTCGATAAAATATCGATAATAGATAAATAATTCGATATCGATATAGAATTAATATATCGTACATATCGCGATATCGAGCTTGTGCCTAATAAGCTAATTGATACAAAAAACCGATTACGTATCACGTCACGCCAACCACACCATCGCTGTTTTGTGTGGATATTTTACAATTTGAATAGTACAAGAAACAAATTGACACACATAGTAATACATTTCAAAGCTTAAATATTACTTTACGTAATATTGTTTAAAGAATGACCTCTAGCTGGCCTGTAAATCCTAAAAACAGACGAGAAAAGTTTTGATGTGGCGATATCGCCGATATCGATACGTCACTTGAAAACTTCGATATCGCGACGCGATATCGATATTTCTTCCCGCGATATCGATATGATTTTTTTTATCGTTGGGCAGCCCTAATTATAATCATCCAATCAATGCGCAGTCAGCTTATTTTTAGTTGTTAGTAATCAATCAGCACTATCACCATGGTTAAATTGCATTTATATTTTAAAACATTTTGGTCATGGAGGGTCATTGCTTACTTAACTATACTTGAAAAAAGAGGAATGCATCAGTGGTATTATTACCAATTACGGTTTACCAGACAATCAAACAACAAATTCCAACTGCATATTTGGATTAGCATTTATCAACAGACAGGCATACTCAAGATATATACATATTTCATTGTGGCTGTTTTTGTTGCAAGAATAAAATGTTACATGCATATGAATGTGGAAAATAATGGGAGTGATATTTGTCATTTAGTACATTGGTTTTACTCCCTCCCCCCCTCTTGGTGCACGTCTGTAACATTGTCTAATTTGGGAGTGCATGATTTCTTTATAAAATATGTGCATGTATGTATAGTATAAGTATGTGTGTAAAAAGTAAAAACATTTCTATACCATGTTTAAGGCCATTAAAGGATTTTAAATACATGTTTCAAACTTTCAAACATATATCTAAGTTTAACACATACCTATTGTGTGTTGACTATCTTTAATAGATGGTTAAAAACCTAGAAAATTGTCACTTAACAGAATGATTCTTCAGTTGATTTTTTATTCAAATTAATTCTTCGCAATCTGTCGAGTGTACACATTACTAGTATTTCATCATAATGTGTAGAATTTTGAGTGTAGTAGATTTGGTTGCTGTGTTTGCCAATACTTTGATTAGTTTCACAATATAGAAGTGACAATGGGAAAATTGAATTAATGACTTTGAACCCAATTAATTTATGGCAGTTGTGCTCATTGTTCATGCTAAAATCTGGTCAAGTTTAAAGTGTATATGTAAAATATTTGTTGCACATATTATGGTGGGTGCATTAATTACAGGATAGTACAATGAAGGCTGCTTATGATACAAATTTCAATTGGTAGAAATAGAAGTATACCTTGCATGAGAATTACTACCAGACCAGTACTGAATCTGTAATGCATTGCATAATTTCTATTCAAACTTAATATTAATTTAGTAAACTCAACTGAAGTTTGACTTTGTGACTTTTAAAAGTGATTGTTGGGTGAATGTTTGAAAAGTAGTATCTAAAATCACTTTCTGTGCCCAGGATATGGCTGGATTATTCGGCTGGACGATACTGATTGAGACCAAGCACCAAACTTGGCCTAAAATATAACTGAGAAGTACTTACTTACAATGCTGTTTCAATTGCCCTTTCATATTCCTCTTTATCCACATTATTTTCAATTTTCCTGCCATAAACCACACCCCATAAATCTTCCAGGCAGAGGTTTGGTAAACATGAAAATCAATATAAAAAAGTTTAGTTAAATTGGGTTATCAATTATCAAACAACAATCAATTTGATTGTTTATAATATAGGGCACAACATATCACTTTTTATACTCAACTTTTTTCTAAGAAAAACACTGGAAATGCCCTATTTATTTAAGTCTAAATCGGTATATTACTAAGATGGACGCAGTGTTAGGTCATCATATAAAAGAAGAATGGGAAAACAAACAAAAATGGTAATACGACCCAAGAGCAATACAAAAATTCGATATTTTATGTTTATTTAAATATTGTATTTTACTTTACTTTAGTCCAAGTTAATTGTTACGCTGTTATTTAACGATCACTTAGAAGATGGAGCCTTTTAATGTTAAATTTTTTATTTTCATTTTTAAACCCGCACACCCAAATTTGTAAAAATGTAGAAATAAAAAGTAAGTCATTTAAAAGAGTATAGATATAGATAATAAATAAATGTTTATTTTCTTTAAAATGAGTCATGAATAAATAAATAAATAAAGACAATACAATTATATATCGAGAAAATGAGGTGGTTCAACCAACAACGACAGCTGCAGATATATCGCAAACTTCATGAGAACTCTGAAGATAGAAACTGGCAGCCGCCAACAATTCACCCGAAATGTAGCACGCAGTCTCTAACGACATCTTTAGCTCGATAAAGCCTCTTCGTCGACTATCTCTACTGGTACCTTCTCTTGTAAAACAGAACTCGAGCTATGCAAAGAAGATTTGCTGGACGTTTCTGAGAGAACTTCTTTTTCGGATAGATGAACGTCTCCGAGTTCTCTAGACTTCGTATCTTCTTTTTTCTCATTTATTATTGGATGAAGTGATACGTCAAATTCGCTTCGGTTTTGGCCCAGAATCCCAATTTCTATGTTTTGCGCTGCCAATTCTTCCTCGCTGTCGTAAAAGCACTTTGCTACGAAATTAAGCCGTTCATTCTCCCTAAATATAAGAAGAGATTAATGAGATTATTTGACATTAACCGTTCAACTACTAATACTAGCATATATGTTTTGATAATATTTAAAGTTTTTTTTGTGCATAAATGTTTTGATAACATTTAAAGTTTTTTCTTTGTATTATAAATTAAGTGTAAAGCACCTTTGATTCCAGTAATTTTAATTTGTAGGCTACTTTGTTCTAGACTACCAGAAGTAGAAATAAAACGTAAAGCAAAACTTGCTTTATAGTAGGTACTCGATTTGACCAAACTTTTAGTCCCGAGATTATTGAGATTTTCTCCGAATGACTGGATGGTGAAAGAAAACATGTATTTTCTACGTAATATTAATCTTGTTGAAACCATGGTAATTGGTAACAAAATATTAGATTACAATCTTTGGTGAATTCTGACTTTAATGATTCAGCTACAGAAATATTCAACTATTGTGTTACTCATAGGATAGGTTTCGTGTAGATTGTCGTAGGTGGACCATACAAACCCAAGTTGATTGTTATGCCTAGTAACACAACCCCACTGGGTCCTGCAAAAGATTACTGAGTGAGGAAAGATAATTCACTCTTATGGGAAATCGTCTGCGCGTGTCTGAGCGAAAGTTTCCAAGTCCGACATGTAGTTTCAATTCTCACCGCAAGAGCTCGCTCTTCCAAAAGTTTAAAACTGAGCGGGAATCTCGGTTGTTCGACTCAGCGTCTTCTCAGCGCCGAGGGGGAGGAAGTGTCCGAACCGAATTCTTCCGATGCGATAACCGAGTTCAAATATATCCCGCCAGACGGCAACGAAGTTCAAACGTGCTGAGCTAGCGCTCTTTGCGGTGAGAATTCGAACTAGTGGTGAGACAGTGAGACGCTAGCGCTCTTTGCGGTGAGAATTCGAACGAGTGGTGAGACAGTGAGACTTATTTTGACAAAACTCGCACAGATGTTTTAACACGGCTATGAAACATCTTGCCTCACTCAGTAATCTTTGGTCCTGCACTCTACAGGGATTTTTTTTATACATGAATCTTTATTTTCTTATACCATTTTTTTTTTATTAGAGTCTATATTGTGAACCCACTCAGTTACAATAACTGAACATAATATAAGTCTTTTGTATTTGCCGGTTCCAAATAGATAAAATCTCATATTATGCCATTATCATATTGATGTGTTTAAGTCAATTATACATGATCTTTTCTTTTTAATTTTATGAGAAACCTGGAATATGGGGGATAGGGAAGAAAGTCAAATATAGGCGGCGGAGATGAGATTCCTGAGAAGCACGATGGGTAAGACAAGAAGAAACAGAATTAGAAATACAATCATTAGATAATGATTGGTGTGAAAGCTAGGGGACAGAATGGGAAGGACAAGACTGAGATGGTTTGGACACATGAAACGGATGACGGAAGAGAGGATGCCCAGGAGAATATATGAAAAAAAGATCGAAGGAAGAAGAAGACGGGGAAGTGGAAGGAAAAGATTGCTGAAGACCTACAGTCGAGAGGAGAGAACTGGGAGCAAGTAGAGGAAGTACAATTGTGGGAAGATAGGAAGAGGTGGAAAAATTTGGGTGTGAAACCCAAGCTGACCCTGCCAGAAGCAGGAAACGGCGATGGATAATGATGATGATGATGAATTTGATGGTTACAAAATGTAGTAAATGTCGGTAAGGCAATCACTACTAACGTTTTATTCAAGAAAAAATCAACGTTTAGAACCCTGCCTTTTTCAAGATAAAAAACAAACCAAAAACCACAACAACTAAAAAAACATTTCCTAAAACCCAAATAAAACATCACCACAGCAAAATTGAATTTCCCTTGACCACTGTACAGCTCCAGCAAGCTCTTCAAAGTTGCTCCTCATTATTATGGGACCCCCTTGAGACATTGCAGTGGTGCTTCTGCTATGAACCTGCAAGTATAAAGCCGGTGTTCCCAACAAACAGCCAAGACCTGTTTCTTCCTTCCTTCCTTCTGTTCCTTCCTGTTGATCACAGTATGTACTGCTAATAAATTAAAATACTTGCGTTTCAAAGTTGGGCATTCCGACTTGCAAGAGTTGACTGTCTACCGAGTCTTGGAAGTCGTGGAGCAGTGGTGTATTCTGCAGCATAATGCGCTGTTTCTCAGTCGTCGGCCCCGTCGAGTTGCCGAAACAGTCCACCCCCTCGATGCTACCGTACAAAATGTCTCTGGTCTTGCGGTTCACGAAGCTATGCGATACCTCGTCGTGGACGCGTTTGGTGAACTTCATGCTGAACGCATCCGTCCTAAAGATTCTGTTCAGTTCTTTGTCGATAACGGAAAGGTAACGACGTTGCAGTGCGATCCATGCGATTCGAGTGGCAAGTTGTATCAGGAGCTGTTCAAAGTGCATGCGTGGGGAAATGTGGCATTAATGCTAAAAACTGTGTCACTGGTATGAACAATTTTTGAAAGGCGCACTTTCATCTAACTTTGTTGCTAATAAGTAATAACGTAGTACGTGTAAAAGCACTATTCTTTATTTAGAAGAAATGAATACAAAATCCAATTCTATGATAATTGGATACAAGGGCTGCTTGATTGGATTCAAGGTCACTTGCAGCGCGTACACACACGTCACACACGTTCATGCAACCTCCACACCCCCTCCCTCCAATCACTCACAATTACGAAATTTGGTATTTCTGTACATAACATCATAGAGTTTTTATTTTAAATGGTTACGACTAAATGCAGTAATAGAAAAGCGCAGTAAGACACAAAGAGCAGTTTCCCTGCATTGGGACACACAACAGATTGTGGACCTACCGCGCATGCGCAGTTTCAGTTGTTCGCGAAGGAATGCTGATTTTATGTTGCCGTTTGGTCGCAACGTAGTTGTGTCCCTGGCGTCAGAAAGAGTTCAGACAAGTGAATGTGCGCCGATGGGAGCTATAGCTTAGCCTTTGCCTTTGTACAATATTTGTGGGTAATTTTATGGTAATTTCGTATTTTTCTTTTTAATTTTAACTGATTTATGTTCTACGCATTTCAAACCCTACGACTCACTGCTTACCTCAAAGAGTAGCACATCGTTACTGTGCCGGCGGGTAGCGTGGCCACCTCCAGACCCCAGTGTAGACATCACCATACACGCATGTTGGCGGGCGAGTATGAAGCGGAACTCCGCCAGATGTCTGCTCATCTCTATGAAGCGTGGTGGTCTGTCAACTGGAGGAGGGCCCCGCAACAAGTGGATCGTCTCCATCAACTGTTCACAGGTCTGAAGGAGAGACTTCTGTCAGCTGTGAACTGTGATTATACCGGGCCGACTATGAAGCGGAACTCTGCCAGGTGTCTGCTCATCTCTATGAAGCGTGGGGGTCTGTCAACTGGAGGAGGGCCCCGCAACAAGTGGATCGTCTCCATCAACTGTTCACAGTCTGAAGGAGAGACTTCTGTCAGCTGTGAAATGTGATTATACCGGGGTCGACTATGAAGCGCAGCTCCGCCAGATGTCTGCTTTTCCCCCCCTTCTCCCCCAAAAATCTAGATCCAGGACTTGAGAATTAAGAATTATGAGGTATGTTTAAATGAAAATATTAGCGGAAAATGGTAAACAATGGAGCTTTGTTTCAAACGGATCGATAACAGGATGTTTGATATACACCTGGATAAAGAAGTGCATGTAGACGATGACTCCCCTGAGCCAGAGGTCGGCCTTGGGAGTTTGGAAGAACTGGAGGAAAACGTCCGGCAGCGGCTCCACGACGAAGAACAGGGCGACATCCTTGATGTCTGCGAGGGTGATGACGGGAGACTGTCGGTAGTGCGCCCTGCGTTTGGCGGCGCGCTCGAAGGCGACCAACTCCACCTCGTTGATCGTGTCGCGATAGGTGAGGGCGTGGTGGGCGATGCTGCCTTGCTTCGCGGACCGGTGGTTGGGGTCGGACGGTATCAGTAGGGGGTCCACGACGCTCGCCACCTCCAGCCTGCGGGGTGGGGGTAAACCCGTGTGATAGGTGAGGGCGTGGTGGGCGATGCTGCCCTGCTTCGCAGACCGGTGGTTGGGGTCGGACGGTATAAGCAGGGGGTCCACGACGCTCGCCACCTCCAGCCTGCGGGGTGGGGGTAAAACCGTGTGATAGGTGAGGGCGTGGTGGGCGATGCTGCCCTGCTTCGCGGACCGGTGGTTGGGGTCGGACGGTATAAGCAGGGGGTCCACGACGCTCGCCACCTCCAGCCTGCGGGGTGGGGGTAAGACCGTGTGATAGGTGAGGGCGTGGTGGGCGATGCTGCCTTGCTTCGCGGACCGGTGGTTGGGGTCGGACGGTATCAGCAGGGGGTCCACGACGCTCGCCACCTCCAGCCTGCGGGATGGGGGTAAAACCGTGTGATAGGTGAGGGCGTGGTGGGCGATGCTGCCCTGCTTCGCAGACCGGTGGTTGGGGTCGGACGGTATAAGCAGGGGGTCCACGACGCTCGCCACCTCCAGCCTGCGGGATGGGGGTAAAACCGTGTGATAGGTGAGGGCGTGGTGGGCGATGCTGCCCTGCTTCGCGGACCGGTGGTTGGGGTCGGACGGTATCAGCAGGGGGTCCACGACGCTCGCCACCTCCAGCCTGCGGGGGGGGGGGTAAAACCGTGTGATAGGTGAGGGCGTGGTGGGCGATGCTGCCTTGCTTCGCGGACCGGTGGTTGGGGTCGGACGGTATAAGCAGGGGGTCCACGACGCTCGCCACCTCCAGCCTGCGGGGGGGGGGTAAAACCGTGTGATAGGTGAGGGCGTGGTGGGCGATGCTGCCTTGCTTCGCGGACCGGTGGTTGGGGTCGGACGGTATCAGCAGGGAGTCCACGACGCTCGCCACCTCCAGCCTGCGGGGTGGGGGTAAAACCGTGTGATAGGTGAGGGCGTGGTTGGGCGATGCTGCCTTGCTTCGCGGACCGGTGGTTGGGGTCGGACGGTATCAGTAGGGGGTCCACGACGCTCGCCACCTCCAGCCTGCGGGGTGGGGGTAAAACCGTGTGATAGGTGAGGGCGTGGTGGGCGATGCTGCCTTGCTTCGCGGACCGGTGGTTGGGGTCGGACGGTATAAGCAGGGGGTCCACGACGCTCGCCACCTCCAGCCTGCGGGGGGGGGGGTAAAACCGTGTGATAGGTGAGGGCGTGGTGGGCGATGCTGCCTTGCTTCGCGGACCGGTGGTTGGGGTCGGACAGTATCAGCAGGGGTCCACGACGCTCGCCACCTCCAGCCTGCGGGGTGGGGGTAAAACCGTGTGATAGGTGAGGGCGTGGTGGGCGATGCTGCCTTGCTTCGCGGACCGGTGGTTGGGGTCGGACGGTATCAGCAGGGAGTCCACGACGCTCGCCACCTCCAGCCTGCGGGGTGGGGGTAAAACCGTGTGATAGGTGAGGGCGTGGTTGGGCGATGCTGCCTTGCTTCGCGGACCGGTGGTTGGGGTCGGACGGTATCAGTAGGGGGTCCACGACGCTCGCCACCTCCAGCCTGCGGGGGGGGGGGGTAAAACCGTGTGATAGGTGAGGGCGTGGTGGGCGATGCTGCCTTGCTTCGCGGACCGGTGGTTGGGGTCGGACGGTATCAGTAGGGGGTCCACGACGCTCGCCACCTCCAGCCTGCGGGGGCGGGGGTAAAACCGTGTGATAGGTGAGGGCGTGGTGGGCGATGCTGCCTTGCTTCGCGGACCGGTGGTTGGGGTCGGACGGTATAAGCAGGGGGTCCACGACGCTCGCCACCTCCAGCCTGCGGGGGGGGGGGGGGGGGGGGGGTAAAACCGTGTGATAGGTGAGGGCGTGGTGGGCGATGCTGCCTTGCTTCGCGGACCGGTGGTTGGGGTCGGACAGTATCAGCAGGGGTCCACGACGCTCGCCACCTCCAGCCTGCGGGGTGGGGGTAAGACCGTGTGATAGGTGAGGGCGTGGTGGGCGATGCTGCCTTGCTTCGCGGACCGGTGGTTGGGGTCGGAGGGTATCAGCAGGGGTCCACGACGCTCGCCACCTCCAGCCTGCGGGGTGGGGGTAAAACCGTGTGATAGGTGAGGGCGTGGTGGGCGATGCTGCCTTGCTTCGCGGACCGGTGGTTGGGGTCGGACGGTATCAGCAGCGGGTCCACGACGCTCGCCACCTCCAGCCTGCGGGGGGGGGGGGGGGGGGGGGGTAAAACCGTGTGATAGGTGAGGGCGTGGTGGGCGATGCTGCCTTGCTTCGCGGACCGGTGGTTGGGGTCGGACGGTATAAGCAGGGGGTCCACGACGCTCGCCACCTCCAGCCTGCGGGGGGGGGGGGGGGGGGGTAAAACCGTGTGATAGGTGAGGGCGTGGTGGGCGATGCTGCCTTGCTTCGCGGACCGGTGGTTGGGGTCGGACGGTATCAGCAGGGGGTCCACGACGCTCGCCACCTCCAGCCTGCGGGGTGGGGGTAAACCGTGTGATAGGTGAGGGCGTGGTGGGCGATGCTGCCCTGCTTCGCGGACCGGTGGTTGGGGTCGGACGGTATCAGCAGCGGGTCCACGACGCTCGCCACCTCCAGCCTGCGGGGTGGGGGTAAGACCGTGTGATAGGTGAGGGCGTGGTGGGCGATGCTGCCTTGCTTCGCGGACCGGTGGTTGGGGTCGGACGGTATAAGTAGGGGGTCCACGACGCTCGCCACTTCCAGCCTGCGGGGTGGGGGTAAGACCGTGTGATAGGTGAGGGCGTGGTGGGCGATGCTGCCTTGCTTCGCGGACCGGTGGTTGGGGTCGGACGGTATCAGCAGGGGGTCCACGACGCTCGCCACTTCCAGCCTGCGGGGTGGGGGTAAGACCGTGTGATAGGTGAGGGCGTGGTGGGCGATGCTGCCTTGCTTCGCAGACCGGTGGTTGGGGTCGGACGGTATCAGCAGGGGGTCCACGACGCTCGCCACCTCCAGCCTGCGGGGGTGGGGGTAAAACCGTGTGATAGGTGAGGGCGATGTGGGCGATGCTGCCTTGCTTCGCGGACCGGTGGTTGGGGTCGGACGGTATCAGCAGGGGGTCCACGACGCTCGCCACCTCCAGCCTGCGGGGTGGGGGTAAGACCGTGTGATAGGTGAGGGCGTGGTGGGCGATGCTGCCTTGCTTCGCGGACCGGTGGTTGGGGTCGGACGGTATCAGTAGGGGGTCCACGACGCTCGCCACTTCCAGCCTGCGGGGTGGGGGTAAAACCGTGTGATAGGTGAGGGCGTGGTGGGCGATGCTGCCTTGCTTCGCGGACCGGTGGTTGGGGTCGGACGGTATAAGCAGGGGGTCCACGACGCTCGCCACCTCCAGCCTGCGGGGTGGGGGTAAGACCGTGTGATAGGTGAGGGCGTGGTGGGCGATGCTGCCTTGCTTCGCAGACCGGTGGTTGGGGTCGGACGGTATAAGCAGGGGGTCCACGACGCTCGCCACCTCCAGCCTGCGGGGTGGGGGTAAAACCGTGTGATAGGTGAGGGCGTGGTGGGCGATGCTGCCTTGCTTCGCGGACCGGTGGTTGGGGTCGGACGGTATAAGCAGGGGGTCCACGATGCTCGCCACCTCCAGCCTGCGGGGTGGGGGTAAAACCGTGTGATAGGTGAGGGCGTGGTGGGCGATGCTGCCTTGCTTCGCGGACCGGTGGTTGGGGTCGGACGGTATAAGCAGGGGGTCCACGACGCTCGCCACCTCCAGCCTGCGGGGGCGGGGGTAAAACCGTGTGATAGGTGAGGGCGTGGTGGGCGATGCTGCCTTGCTTCGCGGACCGGTGGTTGGGGTCGGAGGGTATCAGCAGGGGTCCACGACGCTCGCCACCTCCAGCCTGCGGGGGTGGGGGTAAAACCGTGTGATAGGTGAGGGCGTGGTGGGCGATGCTGCCTTGCTTCGCGGACCGGTGGTTGGGGTCGGACGGTATAAGCAGGGGGTCCACGACGCTCGCCACCTCCAGCCTGCGGGGTGGGGGTAAGACCGTGTGATAGGTGAGGGCGTGGTGGGCGATGCTGCCTTGCTTCGCGGACCGGTGGTTGGGGTCGGACGGTATCAGTAGGGGGTCCACGACGCTCGCCACCTCCAGCCTGCGGGGTGGGGGTAAAACCGTGTGATAGGTGAGGGCGTGGTGGGCGATGCTGCCTTGCTTCGCGGACCGGTGGTTGGGGTCGGACGGTATCAGCAGGGGTCCACGACGCTCGCCACCCCCAGCCTGCGGGGTGGGGGTAAAACCGTGTGATAGGTGAGGGCGTGGTGGGCGATGCTGCCTTGCTTCGCGGACCGGTGGTTGGGGTCGGACGGTATCAGCAGGGGGTTCACGACGCTCGCCACCCCCAGCCTGCGGGGTGGGGGTAAGACCGTGTGATAGGTGAGGGCGTGGTGGGCGATGCTGCCTTGCTTCGCGGACCGGTGGTTGGGGTCGGACGGTATCAGCAGGGGGTTCACGACGCTCGCCACCTCCAGCCTGCGGGGTGGGGGTAAAACCGTGTGATAGGTGAGGGCGTGGTGGGCGATGCTGCCTTGCTTCGCGGACCGGTGGTTGGGGTCGGACGGTATAAGCAGGGGGTCCACGACGCTCGCCACCTCCAGCCTGCGGGGTGGGGGTAAAACCGTGTGATAGGTGAGGGCGTGGTGGGCGATGCTGCCTTGCTTCGCGGACCGGTGGTTGGGGTCGGACGGTATCAGCAGGGGGTTCACGACGCTCGCCACCCCCAGCCTGCGGGGTGGGGGTAAAACCGTGTGATAGGTGAGGGCGTGGTGGGCGATGCTGCCTTGCTTCGCGGACCGGTGGTTGGGGTCGGACGGTATCAGCAGGGGGTTCACGACGCTCGCCACCCCCAGCCTGCGGGGTGGGGGTAAGACCGTGTGATAGGTGAGGGCGTGGTGGGCGATGCTGCCTTGCTTCGCGGACCGGTGGTTGGGGTCGGACGGTATCAGTAGGGGGTCCACGACGCTCGCCACCTCCAGCCTGCGGGGTGGGGGTAAAACCGTGTGATAGGTGAGGGCGTGGTGGGCGATGCTGCCTTGCTTCGCGGACCGGTGGTTGGGGTCGGACGGTATCAGCAGGGGTCCACGACGCTCGCCACCTCCAGCCTGCGGGATGGGGGTAAAACCGTGTGATAGGTGAGGGCGTGGTGGGCGATGCTGCCTTGCTTCGCGGACCGGTGGTTGGGGTCGGACGGTATCAGCAGAGGGTCCACGACGCTCGCCACCTCCAGCCTGCGGGGGTGGGGGTAAAACCGTGTGATAGGTGAGGGCGTGGTGGGCGATGCTGCCTTGCTTCGCGGACCGGTGGTTGGGGTCGGACGGTATAAGCAGGGGGTCCACGACGCTCGCCACCTCCAGCCTGCGGGGTGGGGGTAAAACCGTGTGATAGGTGAGGGCGTGGTGGGCGATGCTGCCTTGCTTCGCGGACCGGTGGTTGGGGTCGGACGGTATAAGCAGGGGGTCCACGACGCTCGCCACCTCCAGCCTGCGGGGTGGGGGTAAAACCGTGTGATAGGTGAGGGCGTGGTGGGCGATGCTGCCTTGCTTCGCGGACCGGTGGTTGGGGTCGGACGGTATCAGTAGGGGGTCCACGACGCTCGCCACCTCCAGCCTGCGGGGGGGGGGTAAAACCGTGTGATAGGTGAGGGCGTGGTGGGCGATGCTGCCTTGCTTCGCGGACCGGTGGTTGGGGTCGGACGGTATCAGCAGGGGTCCACGACGCTCGCCACCTCCAGCCTGCGGGGTGGGGGTAAAACCGTGTGATAGGTGAGGGCGTGGTGGGCGATGCTGCCTTGCTTCGCGGACCGGTGGTTGGGGTCGGACGGTATCAGCAGGGGTCCACGACGCTCGCCACCCCCAGCCTGCGGGGTGGGGGTAAAACCGTGTGATAGGTGAGGGCGTGGTGGGCGATGCTGCCTTGCTTCGCGGACCGGTGGTTGGGGTCGGACGGTATCAGTAGGGGGTCCACGACGCTCGCCACCTCCAGCCTGCGGGGTGGGGGTAAAACCGTGTGATAGGTGAGGGCGTGGTGGGCGATGCTGCCTTGCTTCGCAGACCGGTGGTTGGGGTCGGACGGTATCAGCAGGGGTCCACGACGCTCGCCACCTCCAGCCTGCGGGGGGGGGGGGGGGGGGGGGGGTAAAACCGTGTGATAGGTGAGGGCGTGGTGGGCGATGCTGCCTTGCTTCGCGGACCGGTGGTTGGGGTCGGACGGTATCAGCAGGGGTCCACGACGCTCGCCACCTCCAGCCTGCGGGGTGGGGGTAAAACCGTGTGATAGGTGAGGGCGTGGTGGGCGATGCTGCCTTGCTTCGCGGACCGGTGGTTGGGGTCGGACGGTATCAGCAGGGGTCCACGACGCTCGCCACCCCCAGCCTGCGGGGTGGGGGTAAAACCGTGTGATAGGTGAGGGCGTGGTGGGCGATGCTGCCTTGCTTCGCGGACCGGTGGTTGGGGTCGGACGGTATCAGCAGGGGGTCCACGACGCTCGCCACCTCCAGCCTGCGGGGGGGGGGGGGGGGGATTCTCGAGGTAAAGCCGCGTGAAATAGACGTTTCAGCAATATCTCGTGACAGGTGCGATAACGAAGAAAATAATGGCATTTAGCTGGTTTAGTGCGACTACTATGTAATACTACATGAACAAATAATTCTTGTATTGTAATCAGAAGATTGTTTTTTCCAAAGTATTTAAAAAATAGCCAGCCTATTTACTAATGGCCGGTTCTCACGGTGCGAGTTACTGGCATGCCAGTAAGCCAGTTGCTGGCCCTCTAACTGAGGGGCAAGCTACTGGGTTCAGACTCAACTGGCCCTAGCTGTTAACACGGTGCGAGTTACTGGCATGCCAGCGGCTGGCCTTCTGCTCGGACTTGAACTAACCCTGTCAGTTGCAAGAATGTCTGAAGATCGTATTACTATTATTGAGTGCTAGCATGGAAAGTAATAAGATCATTTTCGTTGATACTGTACGAGGAATTATTATTTTTATATCCAGGTCCAAAACGTTCCACCAATTTTCTTGTTCTCTGTACAAATGCACAAAGTTTGCCGTCTGTTCGTCACTCCACCTTCCCGACATATTCCAAAACAAAAATTATGATAATAATAATAACATATCAGCACGAAAAACATAAACAAAATAACGTGCTCTACCGTCTACTGACGCTCAGTTACTGACCTGTGCGTTCACATGGCGCCAGCGGCTGGCCGATCCAAACAACCCCGTGGTGGGGGAAGGCCAGTGGCCAGTCGAAACAAAAATATTTGAAGTAGCTCGCCAGGTGAGCTACTGACCAACTCGCACAGTCAGTAACTCGGCCGACCTGTTTACACGAAGCAAGTAGCTGGCCCCCAGCTACTGGCTCTATCAACTCGCACGCCAACTCGCACCGTGAGAACCGGCCATAATGGCCGGTTCTCACTGTGCGAGTTACTGGCATGCCAGTAAGCCAGTTGCTGGCCCTTTAACTGAGGGGCAAGCTACTGGGCTCAGACTCAACTGGCCCCAGCTGTTTACACGGTGCGAGTTACTGGCATGCCAGTAAGCCAGCGGCTGGCCTTCTGCTCGGACTTGAACTAACCCTGTCAGTTGCAAGAATGTCTGAAGATCGTATTATAGAGTGCTAGCATGGAAAGTAATAAGATCATTTTCGTTGATACTGTACGAGGAATTATTATTTTTATATCCAGGTCCAAAAACGTTCCACCAATTTTCTTGGAATTATTATTTTTATATCCAGGCCCAAAAACGTTCCACCAATTTTCTTGTTCTCTGTACAAATGCACAAAGTTTGCCGTCTGTTCGTCACTCCACCTTCCCGACATATTCCAAAACAAAAATTATGATAATAATAATAATAATATATCAGCACGAAAAACATAAACAAAATAACGTGCTCTACCGTCTACTGACGCTCAGTTACTGACCTGTGCGTTCACATGGCGCCAGCGGCTGGCCGATCCAAACAACCCCGTGGTGGGGGAAGGCCAGTGGCCAGTCGAAACAAAAATATTTGAAGTAGCTCGCCAGGCGAGCTACTGACCAACTCGCACAGTCAGTAACTCGGCCGACCTGTTTACACGAAGCAAGTAGCTGGCCCCCAGCTACTGGCTCTATCAACTCGCACGCCAACTCGCACCGTGTGAACCGGCCATAATGGCCGGTTCTCACGGTGCGAGCTACTGGCATGCCAGTAAGCCAGTTGCTGGCCCTTTAACTGAGGGGCAAGCTACTGGGCTCAGACTCAACTGGCCCCAGCTGTTTACACGGTGCGAGTTACTGGCATGCCAGTAAGCCAGCGGCTGGCCTTCTGCTCGGACTTGAACTGACCCTGTCAGTTGCAAGAATGTCTGAAGATCGTATTATAGAGTGCTAGCATGGAAAGTAATAAGATCATTTTCGTTGATACTGTACGAGGAATTATTATTTTTATATCCAGGTCCAAAAACGTTCCACCAATTTTCTTGTTCTCTGTACAAATGCACAAAGTTTGCCGTCTGTTCGTCACTCCACCTTCCCGACATATTCCAAAACAAAAATTATGATAATAATAATAATATATCAGCACGAAAAACATAAACAAAATAACGTGCTCTACCGTCTACTGACGCTCAGTTACTGACCTGTGCGTTCACATGGCGCCAGCGGCTGGCCGATCCAAACATCCCCGTGGTGGGGGAAGGCCAGTGGCCAGTGGAAACAAAAATATTTGAAGTAGCTCGCCAGGCGAGCTACTGACCAACTCGCACAGTCAGTAACTCGGCCGACCTGTTTATACGAAGCAAGTAGCTGGCCCCCAGCTACTGGCTCTATCAACTCGCACGCCATCTCGCACCGTGAGAACCGGCCAAAATAGTGTTTCTCAAACTGTTGTACCCCAGCCTATTTCTATAATCTTACATATACTCGATATAATTTGCACTTACATGCCTGTGTGCAATGTATTAAATTTGTATTTGCATGTGATTTTCAGTAGTACAGACAGAGGCAGAACGCTGAATGTCTTAAGGCAGCTTGAGTGGTAGATAGATTTAGAGATACGGATAAGGAGATATATTAGAAATCCGTCACAAGCCCGAACTTTCTTGTAATTATGTCACTTGTGCGTTGCGGCTACACAGCACATCGATAAAACTAAGACTTACAATGTTAAATTTCGGGTTTGGGATGGGTGATGGGTTCGTGTGCTATGGTCCCGACTTGGTAAATATAGCGATTTGGGGCACTGGAAAATGGGTACATTTTTAATTTAGTCGAAATTAATTTTATTTTATGTTGAACAGTGATTTTTTGTGACAGTGAGTCTTTCCCAATAAATAAATGTTTATTGTCTAAGGGATACTCTTGATTTAGCTTTCTCATCAATGTTTGTAGTTTCAAGCTGTTTGAGCTTATTTGTAACAGAATCAACTTATCAACCTGTCTCGAAGGCTACAACTTACGAGATAAATACGACGGAGTTCGTCTCCTCATTCCACTCCCAGCGACCATTCTTGAACTCATCCTTATTTTTAGAAGCAACCATTTTCACAGGACACTCAACTCAAGCTGTTATGACGTAAAACTATCTATTTTATATCACCAAATATACAATTACATATACTACTTATTTATGCAAGTTAAATTTCAGTAAATTAGCTTGTCGAAGAACTTAGTAGGGTAACTATGGAAGTGGAAACTACAATAGTGTTGTTATTTTGTTGTTTTCAATAGTAAAATAATGTTCACAACAGTAACGTGACACACGCACACTGACACACACACTGACACGTGCACACTGACACACACACTGACACACACACTGACACACACACTGACACACACACTGATACGCACACTGGCACACACGTGTGATGATCAACCCCTTCATTGTTCCCACCCCAAGTTATAATTATAACGTTGTTTTCAGGATATTATATCATGATGATAATATTGGCTATTATGGTTTCCTTCTTTTGGCAACTTAAAATTTGAAATGTATTATTATTAATTATTAATTTTTGTAGGAATCCCTGTTTTAGGGTGTACACCAGCTTTACCTGATGTACCCCTCTTCAGGTGACTAACTAGGTATATTAGGAGGATGTTTGGATAGTTGGGAAGGATTGTCCGAGGGCTGATAGTATGACTCAGTTCCAGCATTCGCCTTTACGACTGAGGAAAACCTCGGAAAAAACCTTCAGTCAGAACTGCCGGTGGCCGGAATCGAACCGGTGACCTCCCGAATTAGAGTCTCGCGTCTTACCGCTGAGCCACCTCTATCGGTTGAAATGTATTGTTATCAGTGCAATGTACAGCTATGGAACATAGTGTACATAAAGTTACATTGCTACCATCAAGTACTGCATACACTTCATTCGCACCCCAGAAATAAATTATTGGGTATAATAAGGGAGAGAAATTAATCAATCAACATTTTTGATGATGTTTATTGCTGCGGTAGCTCATTGTTTGACATTACATTGAAATAGTCGACATGTACACAAACTTTATTTTGATTGTATTTACGGACAGGATTTTCAATTATTTGTGATGAATCAGAAAGGTTCCTTGTATGGATATTCCGGATGCTTGTCGACTCTGCAAAAAAAAAAAAAAAACAACATTAAAATGAATGTACATTTTCAATCTGCATTGCAGTTGAAACATAGCTATAGACTGGATCACAAAGGATGCCACGTGACAGGACAGGATCATCATATGGATTGTTGATGTTTACTGAATGTCAGACCTGATTGTCATACAAAAAAAAACATTGCACCAATTCCTTGATTACTTCAGGCATTTTCGGTTAATTTGGAAACCAATACAGACAGAAGATTCAGAAGATCACCTTCGCTCACAGATCGGTATTTCAGTGATCTGATCAATTGATCCATGATCCCAAGTTACATAAATGTAAACCTAAATGTAAAGTAAACGCAAACGTAAACGTAAATGTAAATGTAAATGTAAATGTAAATGTAAATATAAATGTAAATGTAAATGTAAATGTAAATGTAAATGTAAATGTAAATGTAAATGTAAATGTGAATGTAAATGTAAATGAAAATGTAAATGTAACTGTAAATGTAAATGTAAATTCAAAATGGTAAATGTAAATATAGACTTAAACGTAAACGTAAATATAGATCTAAATGTAAATGCAAACGTATATATAAATGTAAATGAACAATGTAAGTCTTGATTCACTCTGATCTGTTATCGTAAGAGCAGGTTGTGATAGGTCCAAGGTGTTCGTATGGGTGTGATGAACGTACACAACATGTGCAACGAGCTAGTACAATGCTGGACATGCAAACTTACCCCTTGAACACGACACCAAAGAGACGAGCTTCAGAACCTTTGTCCAGTGCATCCAAGTCCTTCATGTCAGAGGAACTCAGCTCGAAGTCAAACACCTGTGGAACATATAAGATAGTATGTAGCACATCTGATTGTATTGTTAGCGTTCTAAGCCACATGAGACGTTTCAAGACAACTCCTCCATTGACTGCATGTGCTCAATGCAAAAAAAAGCTCTTAGTGCCATATCTCTATTTCTACTTTATAGTCAATTTGAAGGCAGTAAAAGAAATTGCATAATTAATAATTATTCACCCACCAGTTTTTACTAATCTTTTAATACAATTTTAATTTTACTTATTTAATTTTACTCAAAGTCATTGGGCTTCCAAGATTTAGTAACTGTGAACAAAATATGTACCTCTTTGGATCTTTATATATTCTATTGTCAAATTTATTCAATATAAATCTGATATGCATTGGCAAGGAGGAACAAAAAATAATACTAGTAATAGAAGAAAACTATTATATTACGGTAAATAAATACCAATAAAGAAAGTAAAACTACATCATAAGAACAAGTATTATATAGGGTAATACTAAAGTAATATCTGTAGTATAGGTCAGGACCATTGTATCTAGATATTATAGTGTTCATGGGTTTTCAGTGGGTTTGTGGGGTAACAACACACAAATGATTTAATTTTGTATAGCCCAAACACAATATAATAAAGCAAAATGTTCATAATTAATCAAAATTTATTTCAGTGGTATCGATTTACTGAAAAGGCGAGCACTTAATAATTTCTGAAAAATATGCTTGACTTTAAATTCAGAGAAATTCTCTGTGCCTTCACTCCTTGTCATTACTTCCACTACCAACTGAGGAGCTGACTGGCCGTTACGAGGGTTAGGTTGGTACTTTGCCATCATGATATGACAAGTTTCGTCCAGAGGACTTTACTTCTCCTTACGTTGAAGTTCTCCAGAATTCTCTTGGGCTGAGAGCTTTTGGGTATGACCACTATGCCGCGCTGCATGATATGGCGCAGTAGCACCTGCGCAGGAGTCTTGTTGTGCTGAGCTGCGATGCGCACCACTACAGGGTCTGCTAGGGGGTTCAGCTTGGGTATGCTGGAACATTGCAATGCACAACATTAATTTTGTCTACGAGAGTTTTAAAAACACTTATGAGCAAACGATAAAATGTTTGGCTCCATACCGTAGGAGAAGAAATGTTGAATATATCCTCCGTTGCACCCGGACTTGATAAAGTACCACGCGGACAGACAGAAATACTCTGAACTGCCATAAGAAGCCATTAGTTACAAAGATGATTGCATCCTATCACGCGGGCGGGGCAATATTCAACTCAAGCTACATGTTTGGCAAGGGGAAGAAATATTTATTTTATTCAATTATTTCAGTTTGCGTTACCGTGTCTTGTTACTAAGGGGGGATATCCCGTACTTATTAATTCCCATAAGAACAACATTGTTGATTAATGAGCATTAGCCCAAAGAAAGAGATTTCGTTAATTTTTCCTTCTTTGCCCTTGGGGTACGAACTTTGTACCAATAAATATTTCCGTTTTTGTACTGTGATCTTGCTGGACAACTTTTCACCCAATAAAGAACATCTGAAAAACGGAAATTTGTAATGTATTGTAATAGAAAAACCATTCATAAAAAAGAGCACTAAATTCTCTAGAGGATGAAATATTATTATGATTTTCTTTTGGGAGAGTTTGAAAACATTTTTAACAGAACGAAATCAGGTGTTCTGAGGGTAGGTGAACATACAGACAGCCCACCCCATGGCGAATGCTTGGATTAGACCTTGAACATCCCCTTCTATCTAGTTAGTCACCTGAAGAGGACAACATGTAGTTTATCCTACAACAGCTCACCTCTCCGTGTCTCCTCCCACCTTCCTAATGAAGTTGACGAGGCCCGGTGAGCCAATGGGGGCGTACGCGCACACTGTGATGCCGTGTTTCTTGCAGACCTCCACCAGGGGTTTCTGTTGGAAGTAGACGTGGAGCTCCACCTGCAAGTTGGCCGGCAGGATCCTACTCGACTTGACGATCCTCTCGATCTGTCTGGCGTTGAAGTTGGACAGGCCGATCGAACGAGTTCTACCAGCGTCCACTTGCGCCTCCATTGCCTGCAATGTGCAAACGATCGTTTTAATATAATCAGATGGCAGTTTTCGTTTTTGGCATGCTCAAAAGTGTTAACAATTGGTGGTGGAGGTTATTTCATTTCTTTTTTTATAGAGCTTCCTTGATTTTTTAAGTAACTAAGTAACTAAGATTAAGTTGGTACAATAGGTGGACCCGGATAAACGATACTCAAGGGCTCCTCCTTTGTTAAAATTTGTAAACACAACTGACCGGTTGTATATTACTGTTATTGTATTTGTTGTAAATGTCATTCTTGTCTTGTCCATTGGATTGGGTGGGAACACAGTATAACAAAAGGGGGCCTTCCCCAATACAGGGTTATATCGGTAGGTTACCCCTAGTGATCAATTATTTGTCCATGCAGTTTGTAACTGTCCTATTACCGACTGAGAAGGTGCGTGCTTTGTTGAATTATGTAGATGATTGACATTATGAGCTCCACTTTAGCATCTCCTACATTTGACGTTAGTGATTGGCAGGGTGTTAGTTAGAACCGGCCTCCATTCTGGAGAAATGGATCTTTCACCTTCCAGACGGCGAGGTGGTCTGTGGTTGGGTCGATGAGGATGTTGCCGTCAGCGTCGGTCGGATGGAGGTTCCCTTCGACCTCCATCAGGCCGACAGGGTTGTGCACGAGATAGAGGTCGACGTAGTCGAGCTGGAGCGACTCTAGTGACTTCTTCATGTACTTCTCAACACACTCGGCGCGGATGCCGTTCATCGGTAGCTGTATGGATGGAATAGAAGCAGTCAGACAACCGACACATTTTATGTAGACACGTTTTGATGCACGTTAAAGAATGCTAAAGAACAGTGAAGGAGGAAGAATAAGAAAAGGAAGACCAAGTTAAAGAATGCTAAAGAACAGTGAAGGGTAACACAGGAGGAAGACTAAGAAAAGGAAGACCAAGTTAAAGAATGCTAAAGAACAGTGAAGGGTAACATAGGAGGAAGACTAAGAAAAGGAAGACCAAGTTAAAGAATGCTATAGAATAGTGAAGGGTAACATAGGAGGAAGACTAAGAAAAGGAAGATCAAGTTAAAGAATGCTAAAGAACAGTGAAGGGTAACATAGGAGGAAGACTAAGAAAAGGAAGATCAAGTTAAAGAATGCTAAAGAACAGTGAAGGGTAACATAGGAGGAAGACTAAGAAAAGGAAGATCAAGTTAAAGAATGCTAAAGAACAGTGAAGGGTAACATAGGAGGAAGACTAAGAAAAGGAAGATCAAGTTAAAGAATGCTAAAGAACAGTGAAGGGTAACATAGGAGGAAGACTAAGGAAGACCAAGTTAAAGAATGCTAAAGAACAGTGAAGGGTAACACAGGAGGAAGACTAAGAAAAGGAAGATCAAGTTAAAGAATGCTAAAGAACAGTGAAGGGTAACATAGGAGGAAGACTAAGGAAGACCAAGTTAAAGAATGCTAAAGAACAGTGAAGGGTAACATAGGAGGAAGACTAAGAAAAGGAAGACCAAGTTAAAGAATGCTAAAGAACAGTGAAGGGTAACATAGGAGGAAGACTAAGAAAAGGAAGACCAAGTTAAAAAATGCTAAAGAACAGTGAAGGGTAACATAGGAGGAAGACTAAGAAAAGGAAGATCAAGTTAAAGAATGCTAAAGAACAGTGAAGGGTAACATAGGAGGAAGACTAAGGAAGACCAAGTTAAAGAATGCTTAAAGAATACTGAAGGGTAACATAGGAGGAAGACTAAGAAAAGGAAGACCAAGTTAAAGAATGCTAAAGAATACTGAAGGGTAACATAGGAGGAAGACTAAGAAAAGGAAGATCAAGTTAAAGAATGCTAAAGAACAGTGAAGGGTAACATAGGAGGAAGACTAAGAAAAGGAAGACCAAGTTAAAGAATGCTAAAGAACAGTGAAGGGTAACATAGGAGGAAGACTAAGAAAAGGAAGATCAAGTTAAAGAATGCTAAAGAACAGTAAAGGGTAACATAGGAGGAAGACTAAGGAAGACCAAGTTAAAGAATGCTAAAGAATACTGAAGGGTAACATAGGAGGAAGACTAAGAAAAGGAAGATCAAGTTAAAGAATGCTAAAGAACAGTGAAGGGTAACATAGGAGGAAGACTAAGGAAGACCAAGTTAAAGAATGCTAAAGAATACTGAAGGGTAACATAGGAGGAAGACTAAGAAAAGGAAGACCAAGTTAAAGAATGCTAAAGAACAGTGAAGGGTAACATAGGAGGAGACTAAGAAAAGGAAGACCAAGTTAAAGAATGCTAAAGAACAGTGAAGGGTAACATAGGAGGAAGACTAAGAAAAGGAAGATCAAGTTAAAGAATGCTAAAGAACAGTGAAGGGTAACATAGGAGGAAGACTAAGGAAGACCAAGTTAAAGAATGCTAAAGAATACTGAAGGGTAACATAGGAGGAAGACTAAGAAAAGGAATACCAAGTTAAAGAATGCTAAAGAATACTGAAGGGTAACATAGGAGGAAGACTAAGAAAAGGAAGATCAAGTTAAAGAATGCTAAAGAACAGTGAAGGGTAACATAGGAGGAAGACTAAGAAAAGGAAGACCAAGTTAAAGAATGCTAAAGAACAGTGAAGGGTAACATAGGAGGAAGACTAAGAAAAGGAAGATCAAGTTAAAGAATGCTAAAGAACAGTGAAGGGTAACATAGGAGGAAGACTAAGAAAAGGAAGATCAAGTTAAAGAATGCTAAAGAACAGTGAAGGGTAACATAGGAGGAAGACTAAGAAAAGGAAGATCAAGTTAAAGAATGCTAAAGAACAGTGAAGGGTAACATAGGAGGAAGACTAAGGAAGACCAAGTTAAAGAATGCTAAAGAACAGTGAAGGGTAACATAGGAGGAAGACTAAGGAAGACCAAGTTAAAGAATGCTAAAGAACAGTGAAGGGTAACATAGGAGGAAGACTAAGGAAGACCAAGTTAAAGAATGCTAAAGAACAGTGAAGGGTAACATAGGAGGAAGACTAAGGAAGACCAAGTTAAAGAATGCTAAAGAACAGTGAAGGGTAACATAGGAGGAAGACTAAGGAAGACCAAGTTAAAGAATGCTAAAGAACAGTGAAGGGTAACATAGGAGGAAGACTAAGAAAAGGAAGACCAAGTTAAAGAATGCTAAAGAACAGTGAAGGGTAACATAGGAGGAAGACTAAGAAAAGGAAGACCAAGTTAAAGAATGCTAAAGAACAGTGAAGGGTAACATAGGAGGAAGACTAAGAAAAGGAAGACCAAGTTAAAGAATGCTTAAGAATAGTGAAGGGTAACATAGGAGGAAGACTAAGAAAAGGAAGATCAAGTTAAAGAATGCTAAAGAACAGTGAAGGGTAACATAGGAGGAAGACTAAGAAAAGGAAGATCAACTTAAAGAATGCTAAAGAACAGTGAAGGGTAACATAGGAGGAAGACTAAGAAAAGGAAGATCAAGTTAAAGAATGCTAAAGAACAGTGAAGGGTAACATAGGAGGAAGACTAAGAAAAGGAAGATCAAGATAAAGAATGCTAAAGAACAGTGAAGGGTAACATAGGAGGAAGACTAAGGAAGACCAAGTTAAAGAATGCTAAAGAACAGTGAAGGGTAACATAGGAGGAAGACTAAGGAAGACCAAGTTAAAGAATGCTAAAGAACAGTGAAGGGTAACATAGGAGGAAGACTAAGAAAAGGAAGACCAAGTTAAAGAATGCTTAAGAATAGTGAAGGGTAACATAGGAGGAAGACTAAGAAAAGGAAGATCAAGTTAAAGAATGCTAAAGAACAGTGAAGGGTAACATAGGAGGAAGACTAAGAAAAGGAAGATCAAGTTAAAGAATGCTAAAGAACAGTGAAGGGTAACATAGGAGGAAGACTAAGAAAAGGAAGATCAAGTTAAAGAATGCTAAAGAACAGTGAAGGGTAACATAGGAGGAAGACTAAGAAAAGGAAGACCAAGTTAAAGAATGCTTAAGAATAGTGAAAGGTAACATAGGAGGAAGACTAAGAAAAGGAAGATCAAGTTAAAGAATGCTAAAGAACAGTGAAGGGTAACATAGGAGGAAGACTAAGAAAAGGAAGATCAAGTTAAAGAATGCTAAAGAACAGTGAAGGGTAACATAGGAGGAAGACTAAGAAAAGGAAGATCAAGTTAAAGAATGCTAAAGAACAGTGAAGGGTAACATAGGAGGAAGACTAAGAAAAGGAAGATCAAGTTAAAGAATGCTAAAGAACAGTGAAGGGTAACATAGGAGGAAGACTAAGAAAAGGAAGATCAAGTTAAAGAATGCTAAAGAACAGTGAAGGGTAACACAGGAGGAAGACTAAGGAAGACCAAGTTAAAGAATGCTAAAGAACAGTGAAGGGTAACACAGGAGGAAGACTAAGGAAGACCAAGTTAAAGAATGCTAAAGAACAGTGAAGGGTAACATAGGAGGAAGACTAAGAAAAGGAAGATCAAGTTAAAGAATGCTAAAGAACAGTGAAGGGTAACATGGGAGGAAGACTAAGAAAAGGAAGATCAAGTTAAAGAATGCTAAAGAACAGTGAAGGGTAACATATGAGGAAGACTAAGAAAAGGAAGATCAAGTTAAAGAATGCTAAAGAACAGTGAAGGGTAACATAGGAGGAAGACTAAGAAAAGGAAGATCAAGTTAAAGAATGCTAAAGAACAGTGAAGGGTAACATAGGAGGAAGACTAAGAAAAGGAAGATCAAGTTAAAGAATGCTAAAGAACAGTGAAGGGTAACATAGGAGGAAGACTAAGAAAAGGAAGATCAGGTTAAAGAATGCTAAAGAACAGTGAAGGGTAACATAGGAGGAAGACTAAGAAAAGGAAGATCAAGTTAAAGAATGCTAAAGAACAGTGAAGGGTAACACAGGAGGAAGACTAAGGAAGACCAAGTTAAAGAATGCTAAAGAACAGTGAAGGGTAACACAGGAGGAAGACTAAGGAAGACCAAGTTAAAGAATGCTAAAGAACAGTGAAGGGTAACATAGGAGGAAGACTAAGAAAAGGAAGATCAAGTTAAAGAATGCTAAAGAACAGTGAAGGGTAACATGGGAGGAAGACTAAGAAAAGGAAGATCAAGTTAAAGAATGCTAAAGAACAGTGAAGGGTAACATAGGAGGAAGACTAAGAAAAGGAAGATCAAGTTAAAGAATGCTAAAGAACAGTGAAGGGTAACATAGGAGGAAGACTAAGAAAAGGAAGATCAAGTTAAAGAATGCTAAAGAACAGTGAAGGGTAACATAGGAGGAAGACTAAGAAAAGGAAGATCAAGTTAAAGAATGCTAAAGAACAGTGAAGGGTAACATAGGAGGAAGACTAAGAAAAGGAAGATCAAGTTAAAGAATGCTAAAGAACAGTGAAGGGTAACATAGGAGGAAGACTAAGAAAAGGAAGATCAAGTTAAAGAATGCTAAAGAACAGTGAAGGGTAACATAGGAGGAAGACTAAGAAAAGGAAGATCAAGTTAAAGAATGCTAAAGAACAGTGAAGGGTAACATAGGAGGAAGACTAAGAAAAGGAAGATCAAGTTAAAGAATGCTTAAGAACAGTGAAGGGTAACATAGGAGGAAGACTAAGAAAAGGAAGATCAAGTTAAAGAATGCTTAAGAACAGTCAAGGGTAACATAGGAGGAAGACTAAGAAAAGGAAGATCATGTTAAAAAATGCTAAAGAACAGTGAAGGGTAACATAGGAGGAAGACTAAAATTGTAATAAATGCAACAGGTAATCCAGAATATTCGGTTTCGCTTGATCTGCGCCCAACCGCATGTGCCACTGCGGACGGCCGTTGTTAAACTCAACATAACGATTGATCATTCTGGGAATATTTTCGAGAAACGTTTTGATATAGATTTAAGTTTCCATTCGGAGTGTTGACACCCAGGCGACCTCTTGACCTCCAAAAGCTGAATCACACATCATCTGTATAGTTAGTCGGAGAACGACTGAGCGTATTCTGGAGCCAAAGCTGATAACAATCAAGGTCAGCGTAATATATTAGTGAGATTCGATTACCAAATATCCAAGGACCATAGGCGTGCGCAGCATCTAACTTTAGACCCGACATTAGGATTAATTTATCAAAACACGAAGGGGGGGGGGGGGGTCTAGGGGGTGTGTGCTTCTCAGGATAGCCCTGCAGGGAAATTTTGTTTTTATTTTTATTTGAGAACACATTTCGGGCGTTTAAGGCATTTTAATGTAAACATCATAAGGCTTGGTTTACAATCAATCATACTAATAAAAAACCTATAAATAGTAATACCGAATGTGAAGACCCGGCATGTGCTGGGTCTGATGGGGTGCTCACGCCTATGCCAAGGTCTAATATTGAAGACACATTTCTTCGTACTAAGATTATATAAGGGTTATGGTTATCGATGGATATTAAAGATGCTATTGAGGTTTTACGTCATATTTTGGCACCGATGTAATCGAGGCGATCATTGGGTGATATAATGAATGAACTAACGCTAATCTCCCAACAGCGGGTTAAAGCGTATCTATTTCCACCGCGATAAAAGCCCACATTTTGTGATTTTATGAAAATAGATATAATTACTAGCCAGTTGTTAGTGCATGTATTTGACAAAAAGTTGTAAACATATTAGATAAACAACATAGCAATTCCACAAATAACTTTAAACTTTTCGTATCAATACTAGACACATATAGGTGGCTCCATTCCAAGGTCCGTCAATCCCCTAGTGGAGGTTCGGTTGGGAGTTCGACGAGCCCCTTATAGGGGATTAAGGGCCAAATGCACTGTCGAGTTAAGTTTAGGATTTGTTTACGGTTGCTATGGAGTTTGTTTTTCTTACGGAAAGTAGTATGTAATAAACAATACCATAGCAACCATAAACAAACCCTATACTTAACTTGACGGTGCATCTGACCCTAGTGACCCTTAAGTTAGATCGATGTTGATTATTCGCTGCTATATGACTGGTAAATGATTGACCATTAGTGTTAATGCCCTACTGTAGAAGAGGCATAATCTTCATAGCCATCCGATAAAGTATAAGGTTACGTCAAACGCACTTATAGTGTTGTGTCATCCATACTTATGTATGATTCACTCTTATGAGTGTAGTTGCTCAAATCTAATCTAGACACTTGGACACACAAAACGACACGATTGGCAATTTAAAAGTCATCCTCGATAAGTGCTTCGGTATCTCCACTATTTATACATTATCACTGTAAAGGAAAAATGTACTAGCGTATTTTCTTTTAGATAACGATGTACTTTCATCCACAGTTTGTGTAAAAAGTACCTCATTTTTTAGTCCTTGAACGTAGGCAGATAATAAATAACTGCAGTTATGTTTTTTAGGAAACCTGCTGAGGAACAACACCTATACTTAACTCGACTTGTTATTTTCAGGTGACTAAATAAGGTGCAAGGATGCCCGAGGACGATTTTATATAAGCCAGCATTAATCTTTTGACTGAGGAAGCATTGGGAAGACCCCTCAGTCAGTGGCCGGTGATGGCCGTATGGCCGGATTTGCTGAGAAGGAAATCTAAACCACAACCGGTGCACACAAGGTGTACCTGATGTCTCCTCTTTAGGTGACTTCTTGCGTGTTGGATCGTTGAGAAGAAATTTCCTAGCGATAATTATAAAACTCAGCCCCATGGGACCATCCATCCAATCCAATGACTGAGGAAAACTTCGGAAAGCACTTCAGTAAGATTTATAAGACCTAGTAATTGGACTGTAGGCCTACCTTGTCACATAAAAACAATTTAAAACGCAATATTTCGAACCCTGATCAGAGCTCTTCAACAATTGAAAACACACTCTAGTGAGTGTGTTTTCGCCTGTTAAAGAGCGCTGATCAGGGTTCGAAATATTGCGTTATAAATTGTTTTTATATGTGACAAGGAACAGTGCACAGTCCAATTACTAGGTCTTATAACGTGTTTACCTCTTCTACTATGTTTCCGTTTTAATTAATTACTTCAGTAAGAATTGCTGTTGACCGGTATCGAACCGGTGAGACTCACGTGCAACCGCTCAGCCATCTCCATCGGTACCTATCATGATTTGCAGTACGCTCGCGTTACAACAAGAAGCTGTTGTACGTCTTATTCTCTTTGCCCAGGGTACCCACTTTGCCTGGGTTTCCCCTACGTCTCTTGGAGAATAGGTGTTACTGTCATTACCGTCTAAGGCTCTAAGCAGAACACATTTCCAAGAAAAACCATTCTGCAAAGTGACATCCCTTGTGAATTATGAAGTCTACAGAAACCCCATCAAAGGGACAACCGGACAAGGTAGCAGTGGTGTTCTTTAAAAACTCCCCCAACCCCCCTCCCGTGAAACAGAGTCTCAAAAACGTTCAATCATGAAAGCAAAATAGAATAATTGCTATAATTTTCCGACCACTTGTAAAAACAAGGAGAAAAAACTTTATTGTGTGCGTTGGAAATGAATGGAAATTTTTGTGTTTGTTATCCACAAGAGTGATGAATTATGATAAAAGTAATTCAGATTTCTTTTTTACCATCATGTGGGATTTTCTCATTTCGATGTTTTGGAAATGTTGATACTATAGAATTTTTCTATGCACTTTCAGACTTCAACATAAATGTAGTTTGTTCATTCAAAAAGAGATATTTCTTGTATCAAAAATGAACTATTTGTGTCGAAGTAGGTGATTTCTGATTTTGACGTAAAGCGCCGAGTAATGCTACATCTAAAAGAACAATCATAAGTGATTCCCATTTTGTTTTCTGTGGAAGGCTGTTAATTGGGACGATCATGCAGCCTACCTTGGTCACAATGTAGAGCTCTTGTCTGGTGATGCGTCCGGAGTCGAACCAACGTTTCAGCGCCCGCCCAATGGCCGCCTCATTGCCGTACACGAAGGCCGTGTCTATGTGGCGGTATCCAGCCTCCAAGGCAGCGTCCACGGAGGCATCAATCTCCTCGTCAGTGGCCTGCGATGTGTTACACATATTGCTTTATGACTGCAGGTACAGCAGAGATGAAACCATTGAAAAACTTTCATTTTCAAAATTTGCCAATGATGGGAATCGAATCTAAGACCATTCTAATGAGAGTCCCACGTGAAAATGCCGTAGGAAATATCCATATTTCCATATTTTCGTTAGGAATCACAGTCTGCGTCCTCCAAGCTGATAAGTTATAAATCTATCTTAGAACTATTAACAATAGTAACCGACATTTACTTATGAGTTATGTATTTTTTAAACGTTTTGAATACGGTTTTTACGTTAGTAACGCTACGAGTTTTAAAGATTTTTAAAATGTAAATATAGAACACTTGTTATACGGCAAAGACAACACGGACCATATCTATTCCAAAGTCAGTTGTTCAAACAAACTTTAAATTAGCAAACATTGCAAATATGATATGAAACAAGTTCAATTTAAAATAACTGAACAAAATACAATTTTATAAAAGGTTTCTTTGATTTACGTACAACTTTTGTAAAAGTACAAAAAGTGTAGGTAAATCAAACAAACCTATAGTATACATTTCTACTTAGTTATAAAAATTACAAACTATCCCGGCGGCACAAAATTACCTAACCGGTTGCCGCTCGTAAAATCAAATACATTTCAAATTAGTCCCTCTGCAAATACACATGGCAAATCATTAGTATTACTATTTTATGATGTTCATCTTTGACGAATAAGCTCTGCCTGGTAACAACAATGTAAAACATTCACGATTATAGCGACAATTTTTCAATTTTTGTTCTCCTATTGGCAACACTGTTTAAAACATTCACGATTATAGTGACAATTTTTGTTCTCCCATTGGCAACACTGAACATTAATTCATTGATTATTTGATTTCAACTGCAAGGCGAGAACACGCACTGCTGAGCAGCTCGTCACAAGTTGTTGATGTTACGACAAACAAACGGAATCTCACTCACCTGCCAAGTCCCCAGGCCAACAATCGGCATCTTCTCGCCATTCTTGAAGACCACGTGCGTGAGTTTGTTTGCCATGCTGGGGAATATTGGCGCGCAAAATGGCGTGCGAGCAGTTGGGTTAGGCGGCTGTGGCTCGACTGAACGCTTCAAGGGCAGACCACTACGTTATATAGGATCCAGCGTTTCAATTACGTTGATTGTGATATTGACGAAGCGATTAGATTGGCGCTCTTTAGTAATGGTAGTCGTGCAGCTCTTCAGAGGGTATCGTCATTTTATTCAGTGTGATAAAGCAATGTTTGGATCGGATTGAGTAACTATGTATACCTAGTCCGTACAGTTGTACATACACGCTTGTTTTGCATTGCGTGTTTTTATCCGTACAGAAACACTCTTGATCGTCGAATACGTTTTATGGAATAAAAAAATTAAAATTTCAAATAAAATTTAAATCACATTAACACTCAAGTGTGTTAGTCTTCTAAATAAAACATATTCATCATGCACAACATTTATCTGGTGTATAAATATACACTAAATTTTAAGATATCAATCTATACCCATCATAAGTTTTACAATATTTATTAAAAATAATTGTATGTTATATAGTTTTCAGCAGTTGTGTATTGTTAAAAAAAAAAAGTGCCGGGACGCACCATTTAACACGAACGATTTTTGAATACACGTGCATATTATATTGGGGCAGAATTGTTAAGCAATCCAATCCCAAATACAATGCAAATAACTTGAAAATGTAAAAGCATGTGCTCAAATTGAAAATGCACTATCCATTCTAGGCCTATTGTTGCTACTTGCTATCTTACTGTTAGTATGAATAGTTGAAGGAGCCAAGGGCCGCTGTAATCAGTAAGAAACTAATGATAATACAGTTGCGTTTAACAATAATAAAGATGTCACATAACTGTATGAATGTCAATGTAATTAAGGGGCAAAGTTGATCTACTGAATATTCTAAGTCAAATATTAAATTGTTTATATTTTGTCAACGTATTCGAACCATTAAAATACTAGATAAAGTGTTGGAACGTCGTTCCGGCTGTAAGATAAGTACCGGAACGACGTTACGAACCATTCCGGCCCCAATACACCACTGGGTTTCAGTTTTTCAACTTATTTGGAATTATTTTTAAATGTTAATATAGGAACGTTTGTTATAGTGCACATAAACCAAACCCTTTATTGCAGCCGACGCCCGGACGAGAAGTAAGAGACCTTGGTTCAAAGCCCAGTCGGTCCCCCAGGGTGGATTTGCTTAATTTCCAGTTTCCACTCGAATTATTGTACACGTTGAGTCTAAAGAACTATTGGTACAAAAATACAACTAAAATAGCTGTCGTTTTCCCGCTCACAATCACGTAATTCAAAACATGGAACTCATTTAAAAAGGACAAATTATGATTTTCGGATTTTCAATTTTAATATCATTTCTCTTTCTAGTATCTAGTAATGGTATTATTGATAAGTGTACGTATTTTGATTGTCATTCCGTCGTCGTCGTCTTCGTCGTCATCGTCATCGTCATCGTCATCGTCGTCGTAGTCGTTATTTAACATATATTTATTATTTATAACATATTTATTTATTTGTCAACTAATTACCAAAGAATAATACTTGGTCCCAAATCTAGGTTCATTTCCCGGTCTCATCTTCATCTTTAATCTAATTATTTTGTTTGCTATTTGCACACGTACAATAAATATGAGGCACAACATTTACTCACGAGTCACGACTATAGTAATTACATCTAAAAATTAAACTTTAAATAATTATAATATTATACTTCATGTTGAATATCGGTATATTATGCTGTGATTTGAAAATGTTGTTATGTGATGTTTTTTGAGTGTTTTATGTACGTTTTCAAATTTGAAACATCATTTAGACATGTTAGATAAAGTTGACAACATTTTGTAACCAATTCTCAAAACCTAAAACAGAAGAAAAATGTTAGTTTGCTCAATTGAATATTAACACTAACCCCCTCACGAGGGGCGCCCGATGTTGCTAAGGATTTGTTTTCTATACGGGAAAAAATAACATTCATGTAACTGTTATCTGGCAACAACTGGCGCCCCCAGGGGTGGGAACGGTGCAGTACGCACCTCACTGAAGTTCTTGACAGAGAGGGGGTCTAACCCCGTGGGTTTGATCTGTAGTGGGGCGTTGGCTCGGGTCATGATAATCATCATAGACTTCTTGAAGCCCGTGGAGGCTCCGAGCCAGTCGATGTTGTACATCGCTTGAGCAATTGCTGCGCTCTGGAAATAATACATTTTAGAAACTTGTCATAACAAATTGCCTTACCTTGTTCACACTACGGCCACTTATAGAAGTTAGTTAGGCTAACAGTAGTTACGTGAACTTCGTATGTTATAGGAAGCCAGTGTTAGTTAGAATTACCTCTGTTAGCTGTTAACAGACATTTTTTATTTTTAAATTATGTCTCAAGAATGGACTTCGAAATCGGAAATCTGAATCAACAGCGCGCTGTGGTTTGATAAGCGGAAGCCCTATATATACTGAATGCTCTAAAATATGTCTTACATTATAATTAGTATAGTTTTTATTTCATATTAATTTTGTTACTAAGAAATCGATTAAATAATCAAAATAACACCGTTGATAATTATAATATTTCATTCAGTCTGAATGGCTTACTAAAACACAGTGCGCTGTTGACTCTGTTTTTCGATTTCGAGTAGCATTCTTGAGATATAATTAAAAAATGAAAATTTTCTGCGGTTTTTGACGTAGAGGTACCCTTTGCTCTAAGCCTTACTTCTGTTAATGGCCATAGTGTGAACAAGGTATTGGAAGGGACAAAGATTTAGATATTGAACGGCAATGCAGAAGTATTTGTATTACGACTTACATGTTGGTATGAGATATATAAACAAATATATATATATATATTGTTCGCGCCGATGTTAGTTTGTAGTGTAATCTAGTTTCACGTCACTTGATTCACCCCTCCATCCCCTTCTCTTATCTTATCGGCTGCACTGCCGGTCCCGAGTTCGTTGTTTGTTCAGTAATGTTCTGTCTTTGCCTTGCAACGCACGGTTCGTGTAGAGTGTAGACCATCGTCTCGTAGTGACATTTCACTATTTTCCTGCCTGCATTAGTTTTCTTCCTCAAATAACCTAGCCTATCATACAGTGTTTCTTACAAGTACAAGTGCAGTTATAGTTTTTCTCCGTATATCTCAACCGCCAATCTCGCTGTGTCTGCTAACCGTCGCCTGTGACCTCCACGCAACGTCAGTCGATCGCCTCGCATCTCTGCAGTCCTGAGTTCGACCTCTCGCTCCAGGCATTTCATACTTCATACTTCCTTCTATACTCGAGTATCTTTCTTCTTTTACTGTCTATGGTGGGCTTACAAATACGCCCATCTTATGCATCCAGTGGCGCGCCGTCAAGTCATCACTTGGGTAAGTCCATCAATTCTCATCATATGAAATCTCACAGTCCACTTTCTCGTACTGTCTAAGTACTGGTCCTCCGCCTAAACATGTATTGTTGACAAATGACAATGTTTAGAGCATAGTGCAGCCCTTGTGGCACAATTATCTACAATGCAGTATTATGACGAACAGATTGTTTTGTAACATGCCATATCATTTCGGTTGCTTCATGGACTTCTTTGCCACTGTGGCTCGTCGTCTCATCATATCACTTCTCCGCAGATGTTCTTTGAAAGCAGAACGCACCAATTTGAGGCTCTATTACTACACTGCATGGCTGGTTTACCATTTCAGGAAATATTATTTTCCAATTAGTGAGCTATTTCGTGAAGTAGTAATATCTGATATTTAGTTGACTGAGGGCCGGTATTTCAATGTCCAGTTAAAATCTACTTTTCAGTTAAATTGTTTTGACCATGACAACGGCCAATAGAAAAACACCAAACTGGGCTTACCTGACAGTTAAATTTACTTAACACTTTAACTGGACATTGAAATTTAACTGTCAGGTAAGCCCAGTTTGGTGTATTTCTATTGGCCGTTGTCATGGTGAAAACAATTTAATTGTAAAGTAGATTTTAACTGGACATTGAAATACCGGCCCTAACAGAAAGAAGAGGACAACAGATACAACTATTAGAAAAATAAGGACAAAATCCAAAACTCGGTATTAAAAGAATAAATTGAATTAAATTACTAGTGAGGGCTTATCACGATGTTGAAATTGCTAAGTGGCCGTCACACCATTGGAATAGATCTTTTTCAGAATTAATTTATAGGACCCTTAGATAGAGCTAATCACGGCCCTCTAGCTAGATCTTCAATGACAACAAGGTCTGTCGATCTGCGCGCGCTAGTGGCCTAGCGGCTGCCGCTAGGCCACCAGCGTGCGCAGATCGACAGACCTTGCAATGACAACAATGCACAATAGTGAAAAAGCACCTTAACAAGCAAATCACGGCTTTCTAGATCAATTCTGAAAATTGCTTGTCTAATCTAAATGAATGACGACACAACACACTCAATCGTAACGAAGAGTATTTACGCATCAGAAGCCCGATTCTCTTAATCTGTGGTCAATTTCTCACCGGTTTCTGTCGTTACGGAAGGCGAATGGATGGCTGTGATTGGGTCACAGCCTTCTCATAACGACCAAAACCGGTGATCACCTTATCGTTGACCATAGAGAATCAAGGCCCAGATCACTACAGATTGCAATCTGCCCGACACCATGTTGCAATGTGAGTAATTCCTGGATCAGGTTTGCATAAATACCCTAATGCTATAAAAGCGACGAGTAATCCAGGGCATGAGAAAATACGAAATATATATCAAATAAAAGACAAATGGCAATCCATGAAATAAGAAGCAGATACAAGAAAACAACAAGAAAGAAATTAGAATGGAAGAAAAGAAAATATATAAATTAAAAAGGGAGACCGCAGTATTGTGTTATTTACCTGGTCGGTTATCCTATCTGCCAAGAAGTTGTGCAGCATGTATAGCTGCATTATCTCGATCGTGTACAACACAAAGGTGATTTCCTTGATGCCAATTGCATCTTTTGTCTGTTGAGAAAAAATCAAACATGAACCGTGAAAGTTAGAGGCCTTATGCTTATGGCTATTCGTGTACCGAAAATATGCCACCACTTCTAGCAGTATCTCTACACACCGCTAGGTGTCTTCCACAACCTACTGGGATGCAGAGAACTACGTATTTATGAGAGATTAGCCTACTCTCGCGGGGTGTTGAGGTACTGATTGGTGTTGCCAGCTACATCAATAATGAGAAGTAGGCGAATTGGCACCGACTGAGAATAGTACTGAACGCAAAAGGAAAGTGAGTTCAAACTTTTCCATCGGAAATATTTCTACAATTCCTGCTATAGTTAGCGCCTTACAGTTTTCGCCATAAATCGTACGAAAATAACATATTTTACAATTTTACAACGATGGCAAATAGGTTTGTGATGTCCCTTCCTATTAGAAAAAAACAATGTAGGCCTAGTGCGTTTTATGAATTTTCTCGAACCAGCGGACCAAAGTGTATACGCATAGCTAGCTCTAGTAGGCCTATCCTACAGCTAAAATACTTACAGTTGTGATGAGGATGAATGTTGTGGCCACAGAAAGAGTGTTGACAAGAAACATGACAATCAAGTAGACGTTGAGCAGGGAAGCCATCTTGCCAACGAATCTATAAGAGGAATAATTATTATTATTATGTCAAACGTTGAAAACTCGATTAATTGTAGACACACGCACACGCGCACACACACGCATGCTCAAATTGATAACGTAAAAAAGAAGCCGAAACAATTAGGAATAACAATAAAACCAATTGTAATCATCACCAACTAAAAAACCATTCACAATGTTTCGACTATTCTCCAAGTAATACGAATCTGGAATGGTTTCCTAACCGAGCGGTCCACTGTGTGCGCGATCATTGAAACTGCAACCTCCCTCGCCAGGGTTGCAGTAATAACCAAATCAAATCATAACTTGAGAAAATTATTCAACGCAGGTTACATATTCATGAAGTAGATCTCCTGCAACCATAGCAAAGACTAATTAATTTATATCGGCTTTATTTTGTCTTGTTGTTCAACGGTGAAAATCACCATTCAATGCTAATTCCCACAAGAAAAAATAATTGTTCAGCAACGAGTACAAAATATACATTTTTAAATTTTTTTGCTTCTTTCTCTTTTGGGTAGGCACTTTTTTACACTAAGATATCAATATTTGTCTGGGATCGTAATGATTAATGGTTTTATGTTGCCTGGGTACCCCCTAAAGATTACAGTTAAACGTAGCGGATAATGTAAATCAATACCCCGTCAATTTGACGTGTTGCTCCACAATCTCTGCTAACAGAACCTTCATTTCTGCATCAACGAGTTCGGGTGTTACTTCTTCTGCCGCGGTTTCTCTGGCCTTGTCCGTGGCTTCGTCACCAGTTGGTCCAACTCTGGCCCCACTTTCAGACGTATCGCGTCCATACAATGGTCTCAATAGTGGGAGATGATCTATTTGTACCGTAGTGTGGTATTCGTGTAACGGCTCAGAACTATATGTAAACGTCTGAGATTTCTTCACTGTTCTTTTCTTGATTCGTGTTATTGCAATTGTTTTAATATTTGTGATTCTATTCAGAAGAATATCGAAATATGATTTTATGTAAATAAATGCGAAAGCAACGATGGATATTAAACTATTTGATACTAAGAATAGTATCAGCTCCTGCAGAATTCTGATGAAAAGCACTATTTCGTAAACGGGTGTAACACCTGCATCAAATGGATACCATTCCCTGAAATCAAAAAAACAATAGTATTATAATGATTTCCGTATTTGTTTTTAAATTATTATTTTGAACCTATAATAATGTATTCTTTCATCCTGCCTAAGGGCTGCTACCTTATCGTGGTGGGCAGGTTTGCGAGCGTTGCTGATCCTGAGAGCTATGCCGACGGAAGAGTATATATTATAGTCAATGCAGTTCATGTCCTATCCTTTCCCTCTTTCTCCCCTTCAGTCCTACTTGTCCCTTTCCTCCAACACGCCCCCGACGAATACGTCGTTAAACAACAAATAATCAATAAATCAGTGTTTTTCATGGACATTGATTGAACATTTATTAACATGTCGGTGTTGTCCCTTTCTTTTATAAAAGTTCTAAATACACTCGGTTACAAAGCCGCAAAATATATTTTCACGTAGAGTTTGATTGTTGCAACGTATTGTGTGATCAATCTACATGCAATATTATTTCTTGAGTAGACATTTCAACGTGGTCGCCATTTTGGGAAGTTGCTGATTTTCAATGAAAACATTTACTAGCTCGGTACTAAAATAAGTATAATACTTGTTTTAAAGGTTTGAAAACCCATTGTAGTATTGGAATGTTGTCTCTCAATGGTAAGCAAGGTCACCTTAACCAACCTTAACTTAACAAGTAGGCCTAAGCAAAAACTAGATCTTATACATTCATGTATATGTTTGTTATGAACATTTCATTATTTGACATTTAAATAATAAACACGTTCTTTGGAATTCTTAGTTTAACTTATCGAATGGTGGTGAATTAGAATGTCTGTCTGAATTAGAATGTATTGCAGGCTCGAACCAGACAAAGTGTGTATATGATTCCTAGTTTGTTGCACTTGCACTGCCAATTATTGCAGGGTTAACACCCGGCAAAGTGTCAGATCATCCGGTTGGTCATCACCGCTTCTGACTTCTGAGGTCGCTGAAGTTCATCCACCACATCTCAGCAATAATTTACTCTCGGTTTAAGAAAATAAGAGATTCTCAGATAGCGAGGAATGCTCCTAATTAATTCAAGAATTTAGAGTTAATTAGTTATTGAAATGACAGTCGGAACAGTTACAATATTTGGCAGTTATTCATTGTTTAGCTGATACAAAACCAAATTCCGCATAGTAATCACTACTCAAGATATCAATAAAATCCATTTATTAGCAAGTCTGGTCCCCTATCGACCACATAATTAAACAATCTACCAAATCCATCGGACGGAATCCATCATTATTTATTTCATGATAAGGAATTATATAAGATCAAGATCAACGTTTATAAAGTCAGAATATTCATAGTTTCAGTAGGCCTATCACTGAAAGAGTTATAAAGGCTAAGCCAAACCCATCGGCGTATTAGCTCGTCTGAACTTGTTCCAAACCATTATGTTGTGATAATGGTCCAAACTGCATCGTAAAACCAGCTCTTTGGCGAACAACTAAAACTGCGCATGCGCGGCAGGCCCACAACGCTGCTTGTGTCCCAACACATGCACAATATAAGCCAGCATAGGCGCCGACTTGTTAACATTTCAGGGAAGGCTGAAAAAAATGACTCGCATAAACATTGGAGACACAGTTAGCAGTGCCGAAGTTTGGTTTTTATTTGTGGCATTGTATAGGTTCAGCTGTTTTCAGTGATAGGTCTATAGGGCGCTATAGGTCAGAGAAATATAAAAAACGTTTTTGAAGCTGCAAATTGTTTCATTTTGGCCACGTGATTGATTACTTTAACCTGACACCGATTTCGCAAACTGAATGAAGTTTGATCACAAACTTGACTTCATATAAATAAATGTGTCGTTTAGTAAACATGAGTGTCACTGCCAACGTCAAGACGACATGGTATTTTCCTTTTTCTATCAAAGTTTGGCTATATACTAAATCAAGCTTGTGAGCTCTTCTAAGCGATGTTTCCCAAATCGCTAAACATCCGTCACGACGTAATACCTCGATTGCCATTGTCATTGGTCGATTTAAGATTATGCCATTTAAAAATAGAGGGAAGTGCTTTGCAAAGTTTTGACTTTTAACTGATCATCAACGACATGAAATAATACGTTTCAATTCAAACCAAAGAAGTTTTGACAGAAATCTATTGGCTTTCCCAGCCCCATCGCCCTTGCCTGTCAAGTGAACGTCTTGCAAACACTTCATAATCGTTTGATGGTTAGACTCTAGTATAGTTAACGGTTTGATACGTAAAAACCACCGTCGTGTTGGGCAAAATGGCCACAATGAGTTGTAAATTGTCATCTTGAAATTACTTGATTGCTTTAATCGTTTTGTCGAGTTTCGAACGAAAGTTATAAGTTCGCGCATCAAGATTAGAGTCTCGTATTTTCTCTATACATTGTGATGAATCTCAGGACGGGCGCTAAACCCTAAGCTCCCCCCCCCCCCCCCCCCCGTAGTCGGCGCCTTTGTAAGCCAGTGCTTACCGAGTTTTACCGTGCTATTAACCTGGACCCATATGAAGAATACAAACTGTACGATTGTATGTGCACACACCAAATTTTATAATATGAGTGATGCATGGAGGGAGGGCATGATGCCTTAAACCTTAAGGCATCCCCTTAAGAGTGAGCCGCCATGGCCCAGCAGATGACAGCACACATACCTATCTGACCATTTACTGATAACAGTTTTGATTATGCGATGCCTTTAATTAAATGCGATAGATGCGCGCAATAAAAACGTACACTCCTTTTCAATCGTTAAAAAACCCATTAAAATGTGACTATGAAAGTTTTCCGGACGTTTATATCGTACTGATTTTTCTTGAATATTCCCTATTGCACATGAACTACATAGGCCTACATATATCCCCAACAACAGACCTACCTTACTTGTAGGCGTCGCTCAGGCAACCAAACGAAATATCCCATCAATGCGACAAGAATATTAACCAACGGAACGAGAATCGTGTGGATATACTTTGTCGCCTTATGACAAAAAACGTGGGTTCTGTTAAGAATGGTCTTCTGCTCCTCATTGTCAAACTCCTCTTGTTTTTCGAAATGTACAGTTGCCTTTAATAAATCGTCCATCTGCTTCTTTTGAAAATACAGCGTCGCCATACCGGTAATCATCATCAAGCTAAGAAGTATCAGGTAAAAATTACTGAGAACATCAAATTTGTTGTCCCAATACGAATACATTCCCATCGGGAAGAGAAAAAATATCTGGCAAACAAACAACGATATTAAGAACCAAGGTAACAATTGGCGAAGTAAAGATACAGCCAAACGAAGACAGCGATGCTTGACAAGAAGGCGAGCCAACCAAGGGATGAAATATTGCAGGTAGAACTCAAGGTCGGGCTCAGGGTCTTCGTACCACATACCTGCAACAAGAATAGTAGTACTATGTCTATATGAGCAGCCTGCTTTTGAGTACAGCGCCCTATAGTAACTTTACTCACCCTCCCAGTAGAGGATCTTCCTAATTAGACTCATGCCGTGGCGTTGGCCATTTGGTTCCGTCATGACTCTGATGTTACTGCTCGCACCTTGTCTTTGTCTTGACTATTTCAGTTACCGGTAGCTACAATTAAACAAATAATAGGATTGGTATTCATAATTTCTTTCAGTATAAAATGCACTGCGATGTAGATCTCAAGTATGTATGTGCTGCGACAGGGCACGAAAAAGGGTGCGGGGATCTCGTGACAAGTGAACGGGATGATATGTGAGGACAGAACCTACTTTACTGTATTATCTTGATGTTCCAGCGTTGTCTTCATGTCTCCAGTGTATGTGGCCGTCGGATGTGAGACTGGCGTCTTGAGGCAAAGTTGATGATGTTAATGAAGAGTGATTTAGGTGAACGTAAACAAAAATGAAAGAAACACCACGCGTACAGTATTTAAATTGAACCACAAGAATGATCAAGAAACAAGATAAATACACAGGAAAATGCACACAAAACGGTGTGACTACGGAAAACTCACACTCCCGACGAGTGCGTGAAAAACGCTCATGCACTGAAATCGAGCGATGCGTGCTCTACGAAGGTTCAGTCGAAAGAGAAGTTAGACCTCGTTCTCATTACTGCAGTTGATACGTGGGTAATAATACCAGGGTAAGTCATGAGCGTTCACACGACACAACAGTTACCATCGTACCAAATTAGTTTATCTACCTTCCAACAGGCGCGCCTAGGTTAGTGCTGAAGAACAGAATAAACAGTAAACATAACCTTAAAATTCCACTTTGCCAAACTAACAGTTTAGGTCAGGGAAATACAGATTTGAGTGCATTAATTGGATAAGGCACTTGAGCTGTCATCGTTACCAAAGTTTGTGGCCATTCCGACTTCTTCAAGACGCGAGAAAAGAAAATCACAAAAAGTGAGGTTATACTATTACCAGGGTAAGCAACTTTGTGTGTTCACACGACAAAATTTTACGATGGTTAACCTGGCTACCCGCGTAAATTACCCGAGTAAGATTTCGTACCAGCGTAGCAACTTTCAAGCGTTCACACACAGTAATTACCCACGTAATTTCAGCTACCCTCGTAATATGTCAGTAATGTGAACTAGGTCTTAGTCTGTCAACGTAGACGGAGTGTGGACAGTAGATCGGGGGATGAGGAGGGGGGTAGGAGAGAGTGAAGAGTGTCACGGGGAATGTGCAGATGATTTTTTTATAGTTCCATCTAGTTGAATTTCATTTTCTATAAAGAATCATATTAATTTTTGTGTGTGTTTGGAATAGATTTCATGGATAAAAATCACCCGAAACTTTCACACATCGTTTTGGCGGGGAAAACGGGGAATGACGTCAAACGTTTGGATCACAACCACCCAATCATATCAAGAAACGCTGTTTTGCTAATAATTTCACTCACAATAGAATGTTTTGTATCAAATTTGTTTCTAAAATGTTCAATAAATACTATTGAACATAAATTTATACGAATATAATCAATAATAACAGTATTTTTTAAGAATAGTTGAAAACATTGTGGTTTTAAAATGAAACGTCTGAAGATCGACAACAATGAAGTGCTGTTATAACAGGCGAAATAGTTGTGAATTCCAAAGAGCTTAGATAAATTAATTCATAAAATCTGTTGTTTACCAACGTTTGACGTCACGGACCATTTCACAATGCGGGTAGAAATGTCATACTTTAAATGCTAATAGAATTTAAACTATGCACTTCTCAGACATAAACATTATTTCCACGTAATTTTTGGATAAAGATCTATCATTTTTTGGTACTCTGAACAATATTTATTTTTTATGAAAATTCCCTATTCAAACCCAATGGTCACGGGAACCGCCATATATGTATGTATGTATGTATGTATGTATGTATGTATGTATGTATGTATGTATGTATGTATGTATGTATGTATGTATGTATGTATGTATGTATGTATGTATGTATGTATGTATGTATGTATGTATGTATGTATGTATGTATGTATGTATGTATGTATGTATGTATGTATGTATGTATGTATGTATGTATGTATGTATGTATGTATGTATGTATGTATGTATGTATGTATGTATGTATGTATGTATGTATGATGTATTATCTCAAGTGTATGATCTTATAATATTATTTATGTAGATACCCAAGGATAAATAATACGTTCTGAAAAGCAAACCATGACGACTGGCTATATAGCTTTGGGTTTTTAGTATACTAAAAAGGAAAAACCATACTAAACACCCAATATTGTGATGATGCTTTAAATAACAGGGTTTGCCCCATGCCCCGTTTTGGGGAGCCCCAGCTGCCGGAGGCAAAAACAAATGTTTGGAAAATTCTCTCCACAAGTGCGCGGAAAATGAAGCAAGATTCATTTAATATTTATTCAGAAGGATTTTTGTGGTTTGATGTTAGTATTAAAATAAAACTATCACACAGTTAAAAGGGCACAGGTCTTACCCCTATGTATCAGTGGTCGTAGATCGTAATGATTATGGTTCTAGAGACCTTTGGTTGGACAATCATGTGTCGGGTGATCGCCCAACCGCCCCTCCCCCCCCACCCCCCTGTATCCCGTACTGCTAGACAGTGATAGTTTTCAGGAATAGCCTTGGAAGAAACAAAACAAAAACAAACAAAATCAAAAACAAAAATTGGCATAATGAAATAAAACTATTACCAATTTTTCGCCGCGTCGTGGGCGACATCGCGTTTCAGTTATAATGTTATTTTATTACTACCGGGCCGCGAGAGTTTAAAATGTGAATTAAACTGTAAGCTCAACATTATTGGTACAGGTAATACGATGTTTGGAATAAATATCGTTTTACTCTAAGATATTTTTTATCCAGTAACAGTGGTTGAAAATGTGTACACCAACAATAATCATAGGTACATTTTCTCCACAAACATCATTATGTCAGTTACTGTTAATATATTCAGATTCTAGACACAAAATCCAACCTCTCCAATGTGATAACAACAGGCTACTCTTCGTGTCACTATTTTGCCCCCGACCAATCACCGAATTGAATGTGCAGTTTAACACCATCATCGTTTTATTACAGTTTGTTTTCAATTTCCAGTTGATGAAACAGTACTAGGAGAAATGTTAGAAGGAAAAGTGCTGATAGGAGGATATGAGTTCCAGTCAAAGTTTGAAGCATTTCCTACAGATGCGCACGCGTTCTTTAACTGAGACTGAGAAGGTTTGTGAGAGAGCTCGGCGCATGTCCAAAGGTTGAGCACGCGTTCGTTAACTTGCAAGGTTGAGTGTGAGTGAGTTCCCGTCAAAACTTGACGCATGACTTAAGACTAAGTACGCGTTTTTGACTTAAAAAGTGTGTGAAGTTCTCATCAAAGCTCGGCGCATGCCCAAATGTTGAGCACGCGTTCGTTGACTTGCAAGGTTGAGTGTGAGTGAGTTCCCGTCAAAACTTGACGCATGACTTAAGACTAAGTACGCGTTTTTTACTTAAAAAGTATATGTGGAAGTTCTCATATAAGCTCGGCGCATGCCCAAATGTTGAGCACGCGTTCGTTGACTTGCAAGGTTGAGTGTGAGTGAGTTCCCGTAAAAACTTGACGCATGACTTAAGACTAAGTACGCGTTTTTGACTTAAAAAGTGTGTGAAGTTCTCATCAAAGCTCGGCGCATGCCCAAATGTTGAGCACGCGTTCGTTGACTTGCAAGGTTGAGTGTGAGTGAGTTCCCGTAAAAACTTGACGCATGACTTAAGACTAAGTACGCGTTTTTGACTTAAAAAGTGTGTGAAGTTCTCATCAAAGCTCGGCGCATGCCCAAATGTTGAGCACGCGTTCGTTGACTTGCAAGGTTGAGTGTGAGTGAGTTTCCGTCAAAACTTGACGCATGACTTAAGACTAAGTACGCGTTTTTGACTTAAAAAGTATGTGTGTAAGTTCTCATCAAAGCTCGGCGCATGCCCAAATGTACGCGTTCGTTGACTTGCAAGATTGAGTGTGAGTGAGTTCCCGTCAAAACTTGACGCAGGATTTAAGACTAGCGTTTTTGGCAGAAGGTATGTGTGTAAGTACTCATGTAAGCTCGGCGCATGCGCAAACAGAGGATTAATATTAATTTCACCTGTACCTTCCACAACTTGGCTGCAAGATCGGTCCCGGATTTAACCAGGCAATGCAAACAAGGCTACGCGTACACCTTATGCCAAAGGTATGTAGTCTGGCAGTTGGACTCCTGATTGCTGTGTGCCTTGGTGGATGGAATCAGAACCTTGATGATCACTGACTCAACTCGACCGACTTATCGACAGGCTGTTGACCGACTTCTGCTAGGTTTTTCTCTGCGTAGCAATCACCCCATCGTGTCCTCGACGTGACGTGGTTTGTCTAGTGGCCTGCGATTGGTGGAAGATGTATCGTCGTTTGCTATTAGTTAGAAAGAAGTGTTTCAAGGTCAAGTGGCATGAAGTATGTGTGACACCTCGGGTGTGCATGTCGTCGAACTCGTCTTTAAAGTTAACAACCTGTGTTCTGTTTCGTGGAATTTATTTATTCAGCGTCTACTTGTCCACTTGGAAAACTTCCTCCCACTGTTTATAACTGTATGTAGGGCCTATACTGTGTGTAGATGTACTGTTCATAATTTATAAAGAGTAAATTATTCCACTGTCACGACTTGTACACGACCCTCGTTCACCGTTATTGCATGTTGTAAAACCCTTAAGTTCGACACAATCTGGCATCGTAAATTTTTTAACAGGTTGCAAACAATCCTCTCACCCACTCCCAACGATGAAGGCACAAGTCTTTTGAGGACAAGGTTTCTATTCAATCCTTAAAAATATATACCTATCTCTTACAGTAATATCTGCAACCAAAGATTTATTGAAACTTGCTTACTTTTATTGCAGCTTTACTTGCATTTACGTGTTACTTATTAGGGAAAGAGAATTAAATGAAAAAGAGCTCCAAACTTGAACAAATTGCAACGAAAATTGTTATTTCTGTACTAAAAAATATCTGACCCAAATTAGTGTGTAGGCCTACCTATTTAGTTAATTTCACTTTATTTTGAGAAATGGTATTCCATTGATATGGTAAACTAATAACATTATGTAAATCACGTTAATTAAATTTGAAATCTCATTGACATTGACTTTCGTATTAAATCTTTCTGGCAAAGTGATAATCATATTTTAACGTGAGTGTTATACTATACAACTTTCATGTTTTATTAAAATCACATTCACATGCAAACAGAATAGGCTACATAAAACATGTGTTTGTATTGTTTTTATTATGCATAAAAATGACTAGTATTATAAAAATATATAGACAAAGAGGTATATATATTCTATTGATGTGTTCTTTTTCGATGCTAATTTTAACTTGTTCTATTGGAAGGCTGATGTGAATAGTTCTAAGTTACAGATCAGGACACGAAAATTAGTTTCACTTCGCAAGACTTGACAGTGAAAATAATTTTCTGTGTGATGTTATGAAATTGAAATGTTTCAACAGTTAATTACATTTTATAACAGTAACACTTTCTATATATTAACTACTGTCTTACTATTATTATCACTAGGTATTGTTTTACTGTTGCAATACATACAAACTCGGTCAAAACCGGCGTAAACATGTTGTACGGACATAAATGTCAAGTATTTCCATGTGTTTACCTTATTAAAGTCTACTTAGAACTAATTAAATATATCATTGTCCATATTATTTTTCCAAAACAAACTGTGAATGCTATGTACGGTCGTGGCCGATTTGTACTCATCCCAGCATTCGCTCTTCGTATGGTGGAAACCACGAAAACCACCATCAGGATGGATAACTTCTTGAAGTCTTCATTCTTCTCAGTTCAAAAATGTTCGCACTATCCTACTCGTGCTCAAAATTATTGCTTTTTGCATCTCGATACTATTGTTATAACGTATTATTTTTATTTTTATTTTATTGTTGCAATACATACAAACTCGGTCAAAACCGGTTTAAACATGTTGTACGGACATAAATGTCAAGTATTTCCATGTGTTTACCTTATTAAAAACTACTTAGAACTAATTAAATATATCATTGTCCATATTATTTATTCCAAACCAACCGTGGCCGATTTGTACTCATCCCAGCATTCGCTCTTCGTATGGTGGAAACCACGAAAACCACCATCAGGATGGAGAACTTCTTGGTCTTCATTCTTCTTAGTTCAAAAATTTTCGCACTATTCTACACGTGTTCAAAATTATTGCTTTTTGCATCTCGATGTATATGTTCGGTTGGAGACCAATTAGTTTAATACTGTCATGGAGTTACGCGAAACAATGCCATTTGCTGATATAATTAACGGTACAACAGTTACATGATTGATTGATGGGCTTAACGTCTCATATTTTTGCAACGAGGCTAATCGAGACAATGAGTGGGTGATATATGAAGATGAAATAGGGGGCTGTTTGGAGGAAAGGTGCAAATAGGAGGGCGGGGTGGAAAGGGGAAGGGGGAGGAAAGGGGATTGGGGTGTGAACTGCACTTCGTCTGACTTCTCCTCCTCGACCAGTCCGGCTAGGGTGGCCCTACCAGAAGCATACGCTTCCGCCGGTATAGCTCTCGGGATCAACAAAGCATGCAAACCTGCCCACCACGATAAGGTAGCAGTCCCTGGGCAGGAACAGTTACATTATTCTGCTTCCCCAACCTTTTTATTTCAATAGATAATTCCTTATATCTGTTAATCTTTTCCCGCCAAGTTGTCTCTACATTGTGGCATAAAAGGACGGCAACGTCAATTAAAATCGTTTCTTGTTTCTTCTTGTCAATAAATAATAAATATAATATCCGGTCTATTTTGATGTATGGTTTGGTCTGTTATAACTGCCCGGTCGTAATATAATTTGTAGTCTTTACTATATAATACCTTTTCAGGCTTGTATTTGCAATACGCAGTGGTTGTGTTTATAAGTTTATACTTAATGGCTAATTTTTGATGTATAATGTTTGCAACTTGGTTATGCCCATGAAGATAATTTGTTTGACAAAGCATTTTGCACCCAGATATGATATGTTCAATTGTTTCACCGTTCATATTAGTTACATTTTCTACATTTATCATACACCGTGACGTCTTTCATTATGTATTTTTTGTAATTGTTAGTCTTGATTACTTTATCTTGAATAGCGACCATAAATCCCTCTGTTTCGCTAAAAATGTCCCCGGACGTTAACCATTTGTTCGATGCTACCCTATCGACGTTATTTTATCCATAAGAAGTTCTTTATAATGTCTGCTATGTAACGTCTTTTCTGATATTCTGACCTCCTTTGCTGTGTCAGAATTTAGTTTTTGAAGCAAGTTTAAATTTCCGTCATTTAAATTGAGGGGAGAAGCGACTTGTCCGCCGATACTATAGCTCTATGAAGTTGTGGGCACTTTGTATAAAAGTACTTTCTTAGAATTTCAATTTGTTTATAATATAAATTGTTTAAATCAATCAAGCCTCTTCCCCCTTTTTCTCTAGGTAGCGTCACTCTTTCTATTATATTGCTGACTTAGGGTGATGACTTCTGTATATTTTGGTGAATGTTGTGCGGGAGAGAATTTCTAGGGCATAAATTTCTGTCTGTGTCCAATCAATAATTCCGAATGAATATGTAAGTACTGGTAAAGCATAGGTGTTAATTGCTTTGATCATGTTTTTACCATTCAGTTGTGTTTTTAAAATGGATCCTATTCGTTTCTTGGTTGCAGATATTAATTTACATTTCATCAGTTTATGATCAATTCGTTTAGCCTGCGCAAATCCTAGCTCTTTGAGTCTTCTTCGTCCATTACTCCAATTCGGTTGTCTTCGTCAATTTCAAACTCGTCTTATTTCGTAATCTTTCCTTTGATGACATGAAGTGACTTAAATTTATCAATTCCAAAATCCATACATATATCTCTACTGAATTCTAACGCATTTAAACTTTAAAGCATATAGCTTGAGATCGTCCATGTAGAATAATGTGAAAGTGTGTGGCAAACCGTATTACCCTCCTTTATCTTGAAACCATGCGTAGATTTGTTAAGTATGTGAGATTATGGATTTAATTTGAAGACAAAACCATAACGCACTAAACGAGTCACCTTGAAAAATACCTCGTCGGATGTTAACTGGGTCAGTACATATCTGCTCTTTGCTAGTTGCCATAAGTTGTGGTGGTAAAAAGAGGACATTTTAATAAAGAGTGGTATACTCAGGGATTGATGCATAGTGGGTCAGGGAGGGATGAAACCCATAATAGGTGTACAGCAAGGAGGTTGTATATAGTGTAACATGTTACACTATATACAACCTCCTTGCTGTATACACTATATACAACCTCCTTGGTGTACAGGCTGATGTAGATAAGCTTGTAGTGGGCTAGTGAGAGAAATGTGTTTTCGTAGCCTGAGGTGATCCCATCTCGCAGTGAAACCCATAATAGGTGTACAGGCTGATGTAGATAAGCTTGTAGTGGGCTAGTGAGAGAAATGTGTTTTCGTAGCCTGAGGTGATCACAGCTCGCAGTGAAATCCATAATAGGTGTACAGGCTGATATAGATAAGCTTTAGTGGGCTAGTGAGAGAAATGTGTTTTCGTAGCCTGAGGTGATCGCAGCTCGCAGTGCAACCCATAATAGGTGTAAAGCCTGGTGTAGATAAGCTTGTACTGGGCTATTAAGAGAAATGTGTTTTCGTAGCCTGAGGTGATCGCAGTGAAACCCATAATAGGTGTTAAGCCTGGTGTAGATAAGCTTGATCCTAATCCGTTATCTTTGCATCTATATAAATGTTTTAAAATTTTAAGAATCGTTTTTGTAGGTAGGCCTAGTGGAGAGGGGAGGGGGGGGGGGGGGTAGCCCCAAAATTCCCTTCGCTATGCCACTGAAAATAATGATACCATTTATACTAAAAGCAGTGTTGTAAGGGACCTGAGGCCTAAATGCGACTAATCGAATGGTGAACATGACACCTGCATTTTTCGCGAAAAAGACGCGATCCGGCCAAAGTGAAACCAAAAACCCGGACATTTCATGCTTTTATTAAATAGCCGCCTGGACGCATGAAGAGCATACGAAAAAGAGGACATGTCCGGGTTCAACTGGACAAATGGCAACCCTACTCTTTGCCTACGTTTAACTTTAATGTTGTTTTCCAACTCGTCATCACTGTCCGCAAAAAGTTGACTATCAATGGGTTTACTTTATAAATTTCCAGTAACTGTATTAGCCACGAATGTGGTGACGAATCATACGCTTTCTTGTAATCAATATAGCTAACCTGAATGTTTCTCTTCTTGTTGAATGCTTGGTTCATTACAACAGAATCGATAATTAATTGTTCCTTACACCCTTGCGACAATTTACGACATCCCTTTTGTTCTTCAGCTAATATATTGTGTTCTTCGCAGTGACTATATATTTTATTTGTTATGCACGATGTCAAGATTTTGTATATAGTTTGTAAGCATGTAATTGGTCTATATTTACTTGGATTTTTGGTGTCATTATCTTTTGTTTTAAGAAATGTTATTCCTTCAGTAAAGAAATCTGGTAAATCCTTGTCTCCTAATATAAATTCATTAAGACATTCAGCAATCTGGGTGTGCATGTTTGAAAACTTCTTGTACCCAAAATTTTGAATGTTATCGTTACCGGGTGCTTTCCAATAGGGAATATGCATGTTGATTTTTGTCGACGCTACCAACTTAATGACGATGTTATGAAGTCAAAAATATTTCATTTTCCCATTTTCGTAAATATTTTCATTCAGGAAGTGAGCTAAAAATTTCACAAATAATTATGGCGGGAAAAACAGGTCATGACGTCAGAACTGACTAACATCAATCAGCCTATCACACAAAGATAATCAAAGATTGTATTTGTGCCGAATATTTCACTCAAATTAGAGTATGTATAGTATTATTTGGTTCCATAATGAATAATAATTGTTTGCAACAATTAATTTACACAATTGGCATGATTATTTGTAATAATGAAACATTATTTCAGTGAATAATAAGTTTGTGAAGAGATCGGACAACAATGAATACGTTGTCTTTCCGATAATTGTCTAATGTTGCAAGGCGGTGATTGGCAAACACATTCACACAGTGATGTTTACTCAGTTCTGACGTAACCATCCGTTTCACGATAAAAGCCCGGGAAAGAAGAAATGTTATACTTTGTAACGTTATAAAAATCAAACTGTGACGTTTTGAAGTGCGAAAAGGAGTTTGCCGGTATTTGTAGATGAGGGCCTGTCAACTTCACATGATCGAACCAAAATCGGGAAATGTGGTATATTCCCTATTATGAGTATTTCGTATTATTTATTATTATTATTATTATTATTATTATTATTATTACCTACTATTTATTAAATTGTAAATCGAAATGATAAACACAAAATATTAAAATTGGGATTCTGTTTTCAATATTTAGATAATTTATTAGCCCGTAGATTTGTGCATAGTACAAAATACATTGGTGTCGTTAGAATTATAGTAAATAATAATTCTAGGATACGGATACAAATAAACGTTTCATTGTTGGTATGCCAAAACAGAAATGGCGAAAGCTGTTGGTCTCCTTTCCTTTTTTCCAACTTAATCACTATTCAGCCAATAGGCCTCTATCAAATCAAGCCAAAACAGCTTTAATGTGGATCCAATGAGACACTGTGCAAAAAACTTGGTAGAACATCAGTTCTAGTTTCTCAGCACCACTTTAATACATACATAGAATACATAGCATATATTGTAACAAAATGCAACAGATAAAAATATAATGTTTAACACACTGTATCAATTATTACCATAGTAACGTTGATGCAGTCAAGAATTTAAAGCTAATTCAATTGGTCGGTTTACAATCATATTATATGGTCCATCGCACAGAGTTTCCATTACGTTCATTTACTGAAGTGATGTGATCTTCTTTAGAAAGGTTCATTCAGCGGGTATTCAGGATGGTTGGACACTCTGAAAACAATACACAAGAGTTGATGTCAGCCAATTTAGGAGCATGAAACAGACAACGTTTATGGTTTTTGGTGACCAAATATCAACAATGGACAGTAAAACACCACTGTGTACATTCATTTTTTTACCACCAGAATGCTTGTATTCTATTTTTAGTGCCATTTACACAACAGTATGCTACTTACCCTTTCAGCATTCCTCCAAGGAAAATTCGTCCATCTTGGCCCTTGTCCAAAGCATCCATCTTCTTCATGTCCTCAGCACTGAGCTCAAAATCGAACACCTGTAAACACAACGACATTGGTTGAATTATGCCCGTCACTAAAGTTCTTGTCTTTTTAACCTGAGCCCGGCGTTTGGCGAGTTCAAAGAAACTAGGATGTCGCCTGCTCTATTGTAAACCCTTCTAATTTGGCAGGTAGGATGGGCCTCCCCGGAACACCGAAGTACAATCACATCCAATGGGCAATACATACTGGTCCGCTGCTAGTGAACCAACAGTATAGTATCGTTACTTGCATGATGATATTACGTAGGATAGTTGTACCTTGCAAAGAAATACATTGCTATAAACTAAAATCATAATGCACGGGGCTTACCTTTATAAAATATTAATCAAGTGAATGAAGTAGAAGCATCAAGTGGGAGAGCCAACACGTCGTTATCGTCTGTTGACGACATTTTTACGTGAAAATGCTCCCGTTAAATTGTGTTTTTGAAGACATAATCTGACGAATGTACTTTTGTCTTTGGCGTCTCGAATTATTTGTTTATGCCTACGTCGAAATTATCAAATTCTTGTCAGTTGTCACTTTCGTAAAATGCAGACGGAGAAACTATGAACCAAAGATACTATGAACGTTAATTTCAATATTATGTACACGTATATACACGCCCTATCCCCAGTTCGGATACGGTGCACATGCTGAGGTAGCAAACACACTATAGCAATTAACAAAGACAAATTAAATAAATTAAATTTGTTTTTTTATTTATTGTGTGGGGGGGGGGGGGGGGGGGATCTTCTTGTCCGCGTTTAAACGCCGTTTCAAAATATATTTAAAAGTTAACTTTAGGGTTTAAAAGTAAACCGCTTTTCCCATACCTGTTCAGGTTTTTCCATATTCTAAAATTTAGTCATGGGAATAAAATTCCGAGGGTGCCAGCCGTAACATTCGTCTAATGTCGCACATGCCTGATCCAAAAACTTCCAGAACGTCAACAGAAAACTGGGTGTAGGACTACTTGGCATACTGTTCTCGCTGTGCATAACATCACCAGCACTAACGTCTCGATTACCCTCTCGCTCCATCAATATCATCATTGTACAAAATCAGAGTGGAATTGATTTAAATCAATTGATTTAAATCGTTGATTTAAATCAGATTTAAATCAAATGATTTTTTTAGTAAAAATCATTGATTTAAATCGACAAAAAAACTTACCAGCATAACTAGGCATATATCTCACTTTCAATTTCCCTCGAAGACCATAATCGCATATTATATGGAAAATGAAAATTTATTTGTTTATTTCCTGTCAATTAGTATTGTTTGTTGGCAATTGCAATTTACCAGTTGATTATCCCTTTTGTGAAACACTTCTTACTGTTGATTTTAATCAATTAAAATCTGATTTAAATCGAAAAAAATCCAAAAAATCTGATTTAAATCAAGAAATTGATTTTAATCAAAAAAATCTGATTTAAATCAAAAAAATCATGATTTTTGATTTTTTTAATAAAAATCAAAAAAATCATCCACCCTGTACAAAATACAGGGCCAACTCCACAGTGACTGTGAGACAGTGACTGTACTGTGCGCGGAGATGCACTTCGGCTGTCAAACTATGACACGTTTACAACGTGACACAATAGAAGAGGCGGCGCTCTGCGCGCTTTGATTCTGCCAAACGCCGGGCTCAGGTTAAAAAGACAAGAACTTTAGAGACCCAGTCTTAATTGGCGTGATGATGAAAACTGATTGTCAAAGGAAAACAATAAATGTACAATACCATGTCACTACACACCACACAACGAAAATAATATATGTAGAATTTACAAAACAAAAATTGTAAACATGTGGTTATTTAAGGTGAATCTACCCCCATATTATTTTTTTTAATATGCATAAAGAACACATATTATGGAGTTAGTATATTAAATAAGCTCATTTGAGAAGATCAAAACTAATTTTCAAGCCCATTTTGGTGAAGCCGTATGGTATTTACAACGGGTTTTATGACGAATACGGCTAACAACTACGTTTAAACCACATACGCGTTTGGTATGCGATTTTTTGTTTACACCTTACCCTCACTATTGGCTATGTGGATTTAGTGTTTTGAAATATAAGTGTTTTCAATATTTGGTTTACTACGATTTATTTTGCTCGCCGGTACAAATACAATTTCTGTACCGGAGAACAAAATAAATCGTAGAAAACCAAATATTGAAAACACTTATATCAAAACACTAAATCCACATAGCCAATAGTAAGGGTAAGGTGTAAACAAAAAATCGCATACCAAACGCGTATGTGGTTTCAACGTAGTTGTTAGCCGTATTTTGCATAAAACCCGTTGTAAATACTAAATACCATAGCTACGGTTCCTCCAAAATGGGCTTGAAAATTAGTTTTGATATTCTCAAATGAGCGTATTTCATATTCAGTACTAACCCATATGTTGTCTATATGCATAAAAAAAAAATAAAAAAAAATTGGGGGTAGATTCACCTTAAGAAGAAAATTATATGAGCTCCAAAGAAATCAGTTAATGATCACATCAAATCAAATGAAATCTAGGTACCATAACTAACATTACACAGAAAAAATGTATACATAATCGTTTAGTACAAAGAATGCACACGTAGTAAGAGATCTGTAGGCCTGTAAGAAATAAACTATATTACTTGCACCCGAAATGCACCTTTTCCTATCGATGGCGCGGAAATAATCGAACTCGCCTAGTGTTGTGAAAAACGCAATCGCGTAGAGTTTAGCACAGAACTCGCACATCCCTATTTTATTTACGGGTCTATCTTTCTCTCAATTAACTTAAATTAATTTAATCATTTAAAGACAAAGAGAGAAAGAGAGAGAGGACGCAAGAGAATTGTATACGGCTAATACATGTTAGTATTTTATATAATACTACAGGCCTGCCACCAGGGACAAAATTAAATCCTGTTGGAGTGGGTCAAAAATCCTGAAAATATCCATAAATTTGAAAATTACATTTTTAATCCATCTCGGCAACGACGGCAAGTCTAATATTAAAAAAACATTCTTTTTACTAGGGATGTCATAGGGTACCTGGGTTACCCGGATCCAGAAATTACCCGAATCCATTTTTAGGATTCGAATCTCAATCGGGTAGTAATAATATGTAAAAAAAAAAAAAAAACGCGACGATATTTTTGCGACTACTTTCTTGAAGCTACAGTGAATTCCTGCTTGTGGGCGTGGCGAGCTGGTCGTTGGGTAGTACGCGCTGTCATTACTGCGGGCGAGTTCTGTGTTACCTCACAGCTGTTTACGTTCACGCCTACTTCACGGAGAAAATTACTACGCGCGGACTATTTACCGGCCTAAGTCGATAACGTCATGGACTTCTTTATCGATCGCGTTCAAACATTAATATTACCCGCGAAATTCAAATCTGCGAAATACAATATTTTCGAAAAATCCGTAAATGACTGTAAAAATCCTGCTGTCCGTTTTCCACCCCAAATATCCATTAAAACGGACAATATCCGTAAAAACGGCAGGCCTGTAATACTACAATATTAATATAAAATAAATTAACTTAAATAGAGCAAGGAAGTAAGAACTAAACAATAAATATATCAACAGTTTTCAAGTTGTTTCAAGAAGCAAGAAAATAAGAATACATTGAAACAAGCTTAAGTGAACAAAAACAAACGCGATCAAAGCGCTTACATCAAAGTTCTCCTTGATACGCTTGGGATTGGAGCTCTTTGGAATGACGACGATGCCCCGCTGCATAATCTGCCGCAGTAGAACCTGAGCAGGTGTCTTGTTGTGTTTCTCAGCGATGCCCACTACGACTGGGTCAGACATTGGTGCCAACTTTGGTATACTGAAACAAAGAACGAATCAGCAACGTGCGGTGATATCGAAGACAGTTTCCAGCAAAATTCACGTCAAAATTGAATCCTATCAAGAGTGCCGGCAGTCAGATAATTGAAAGCTGTTTACTTTGCTTTTTTAATGTTATGTAGGTAAGGATAAACACGTTGATTAGCCTAAACGTTTAAACTCTTTTTATTATTTTTTTAAAGGTCATTTTTTGTTTTATTCTTTACTTCTGGGGTAGATATTGTAGGTATTGTACAATATATAATATACAATAATAATAAAACAATATACTATATTATGTAATATACAATATGTAATATACAATATACAATAATATACAATATGTTCAATATTAGACAATATAGGTACTGTCTCACCTCCTGTGAGACAGTACCGACGCACTAGGCTTAAATTTTATTAGGCCTATTGTAATTTTGTTGGTACGATTTTGTTATGGAAAAAATATTTCGAGGATGGTACCTTGTGTTGAAACTAAGTTACGTCTTAAATCGATTATGTCATAAAACTAATAGGATTCAACCACATCACAGCTTGTGGATGGTTCAAATTTCAACATGCTCGGACTCTCCGTCTGACCTCTATCATGACATAAAAACAATTAAAAACAAACAAAAAGACAGAACAAGTGCCATAAAAGTAGTATGGAGGCAAATGTGGAATGATGTAAACATGGAGTATTCAATAGGGTTGACACGTTAAATAATTAGTGACTGAAAATAATCACCCGTCTTGCCCAGTTGCCATTCGTGAAATAACCTGTGATTTCCCGTACGACCTTCGGCATAAGATTGCAGTTATAAGGTGCGGTGGTTATCGCACGCATCCACCACTGGACACTACCTTAGGCAATGCAGGAAAGCGAACGAACGTTTCTACGCGTTAAGTACGGTCACTAACACGCTTCTCGAGTCTATTAAACGGAAGCGGTGACCACTCACCTGTCAGCGTTGCCGTATCGCTTCTTGATGAACGCGGGCAGGCCCGGCGAGCCAATGGGGGCGTACGCGCATACGGTGATGCCGTGTTTCTTGCAGACCTCCACCAGGGGTTTCTGTTGGAAGTAGACGTGGAGCTCCACCTGCAAGTTGGCTGGCAGGATCCTACTTGACTTGACGATCCTCTCGATCTGTTTGGCGTTGAAGTTGGACAGGCCGATCGAACGAGTTCTACCCGCGTCCACTTGCGCCTCCATGGCCTACAACCAAGCAAACGAAACAACACATTCTATGATGCCATATGATACGTAGGGTATAGTTACTATGATCAGGGATAAAAATGTCAAGTTTCTATACAAACTTGATTTAGCCTTTCGCGGCCCGAGTCACTATAATCTCTTGGCTGTCGGGATAAGCCACGTTGACTGTCATAAATTAAAATCCGACGTTACGGACTAATTACATGCCCATCTTCATAGTAATACAGGCTTTACACGGTTCAATACTTTCGTCAAACTTATTGAATTCAAGGACAAAAAGCATCAATTAATAGAAGCTACACTGTTGCAGTTTTTTAACAAACTGTTTTCGATTCGCTTTTGTTCTTGAATTCAGTAAGCTTGAGGAAAGTATTGAGTCGTGTAATGTCGGCATAATATGTACTTGAAGAGGCTCAGTCACTGAGAGAATCTACTCGATCCATTTCTTCCCCAGCGACTGGCACCCCGCACTGCCGTGGTATTCGTTACATGAGTATGGTGTACTCCACGCGCATGCGCACCAGCCAGTTCACACTCGAAACTTGGAGCGTTTGGCCGGCGCTAGCTTCAGGGGTTCTAGGCTTCCAGGCCAAATCAATATGCAACCTTCACTGACTAAGAAACTTTTAGAATCCGTGCTCTCATCCATTTTCATCTAGCCTATGCTAATCATTAGTGCTGTATCCCATAACTAGAGATGCAAGTTTTTCGCAATGCGCGATAAAACGAAAAGTGTGACAAAACACTCTAGAGTGCTGGTTTCAACATTTCTTTACATTATGCGTCACTGGGATTCAGATTCAAATCGCGAAATAACACCATAAAATGCCTATAAAACGAATTATGAGTTTATTCGCGATATAACACCATAATTGCCACTTTCTAGCAAAATAACACCATTATTAACAGTTATTCGTAATTTTGTATTCCTTTCCGTTCAAATCTTCACAAGAATTACAAGATAAAAAGCGAAAATAAGCAGTCCGCATCATCACCACTTACTTCTCTGCAGTCTAATCTAATCTTTGATGCCCATCACTATGTATATTTTAGGGCCATACACATATAATAGTTTAGAAAATGTAACCTTTTTTAGTTTTATCAATGATTTTATGTAAAAACATGATTTTCGATTAAAAAAACAATAACACCACAAAACACCATAATTCTCAACTTCTCAAACGAAAAGTGAAGAAAAATAAAACCATTTTCTTGCATCTCTACCCATAACTGTTAAATTATTGCATTACATTTTGATGTTTTGTGTGTGTGTGTGTGTGTGGGGGGGGGGGGGGGGGGCATGTTCTCCTCTTGCCACGAAAAACTCACTAGTCATGTAGCATAATGAATAATGATACTTACTTATATTTACTTATCCTTATCCATCATAGCAACCTTGTGCAAACAGATAACTTTATTTACTCTTCTTTTCTCACGAATGATGCAACACTGGGCTAAAAAACGTGACAATGCTTGTCTGAGATTGTTCATTTTAATTTAAACAATTTAGCAATAGAGCAAAAATGTGAAACCGATCTGAAGAGATTACTGTAAACAGTTCTGTGAGAGTTTCAAGTAGGCTACACTCGCCGACATAGATAGGCCTACATCAAGGGTAATAAAGATAAACCTACTTATAAAAACCTCTTCTTAAAGCTAGTATGAGAGTTCCATGTAGTGTACCGGTAGTCTATACAATAGGCCTGCCCTGTTTCATTCACTTTTGTATGAAACTTTTAGCTTGAAAACCTTTTGAAGAAAAACATTTTTTTGTATTCAGAATGTTACCCTACACCTAGGACATTGGGTTTAAAATCTAGGACTAGGTATGGTAAAATGAAAAATGAACACGATGAGCATTTCATTTCAGCCGACAGAGATAGAGTTGTGTACCTTCCAGACAGCAAGGTGGTCCGTGGTAGGGTCAATGAGCAGATTGCCGGCCTCGTCTAAAGGCCACGGGTTGCCTTCTACATCCTGAACCCCGCAAGGGTAGTGGACAAGATACAGGTCAACGTATGTCAGCTGCAACGCGTCCAGAGACTTCTTCATGTACTTCTCCACGGAGTCGGCGTGGAGACCGCACATGGGCAACTGGAAGCAGTACATACAATATATATGGCACAGTTAATGTTAATTAATAGCAAAGTTAAACAGCATGTTTGTCAAAATGGTACCCACTCGAAAGATGGCAACACTCATCTATAACTCGCTAACAGTTTTCTTTGTCAGGTTTCTGTTTTGTAGAACATTAGAAAATAATAGGCCTACATTTTCAATACGTCCTCCCGTTTCTCCCTCCCAGTAGGCCTTAAAGTCTGCGTAACCTGAACCATATCTCCCAATTATACTTTCTTTCCGTTTTCTTATAGCTCACTTATGCCAAAATGGCTTCATAGACCTACTAACATAGCCTAACCAATTGCAATCTACCAGACTAAATTACATCACTCAATTAAAGAATTGTAGGCCCTAGACCTAAATAGGCCTATTGACACGAAAAATATTTTAAAATTTCAAATATCAACTATATTTAAAGGAATCCTAATGCCGACAAATACTTCCTACAAGACTTTGTTATGTCATTGCTATTGTTTATTGGTATTGGTATTGTTAATGTTATATCTCGATGTTTGTTCTTGTTAGTTTTAAGTCCATAATTCACTCTCTCTCTAAAGAGCAGTGGCGCGCTGACCATATGGGCACAGGAGAAATTGCTCCTGGTCCAAAGGGGTGGTGGGTGGGTCCCCGGGGGGGCTGACCCAACCCACCCACCTGTGTTCAAATTATTAAGAGTGGAAACAACCCTTTCTAATCCACATTATTTCTTTGGTGGTGACAGTAATAATTTTTAACATACGCGTGGCTGTCAGTGGCGTATCCAGGAATTGGGAAAGGGGGGGTTTTCAACCCATATTATAGAGAGTGGAGCCGAAACATAATTGGGGTTCTGGGGGGCTGGCCCCCCGAAAAAATTCTCGTCAAGGTCATTTTAGTGCAAATCTGTGTGTTTTACAGCGGCCAACTGAAACAAGATAACTCAGTTTCTGGCAACACATTTTTTCCCTAGCACCGCTAATAAAAGGAACCTCAATCAATAATTTGCATATCTTTCAAATTGCTTTTGCTTTTAATTACAATAATATACAATAATAATTAAGTAAAACGTCTAACTGTCTATTGAAATACTGTCTATTGATACTGTCTATTGAAATGTAAATGTAAACGGTCATTTTCCATGTTTCCTTTGCAAAAGGGGGGGTTTTCTCCCCCCCCTCCCCCCCGTGTATACGCCACTGGTGGCTGTATTTAACGAATATAAAATATTAACAACAGGACTGTGAAGACGACGTAATATTAAGCGATTCAATTCGTTAGTCAGTCTAGTGCACACTCGTGTATTGCCATTGTGCAGTGGTTGGGGGTAGTGGGGGTAGTTAACCAACGATGTCCCGACGTTTTGCTGAGTTTAAATTTTTGCACTTTTTCAGCTGATGTTATTCTTGGCCCAAGATTACCTTACATATATGATTTCGTCACAGGCGAGGCACTCATAGCCAACCAGCGAAGCGCCCGAGACACACCCGCGCAAATACCGATCACTGATTGGCTAAGTTAAATTAATTTCATCCCAGACCCAGAACCTACTTTAACATCCCAAAATCGGTTTAAAAGTGTTGAAAACTTAAAAAACGCCCTGCGGGTCAAATTTTGGGGATTGCGCCCCCCCCCCCCTTTTCTACCCACATGGAAAATGTTATTTCACTTTGCCACCCCCCACCCCCAATACCAATCGCTGATTGGCTAAGTACGTGGATAAATTAATTTCATCCAGAACCAACTTTAACATCCCAAAATCAGTAAAGAGTGTTGAAAATCCAAAAAACGCAAAAAACGCCCTGTGGGGCAAATTTGCCCTCTTCTACCCAGATGGAAAATGTTATTTCACTTTGCCCCCCCCCCCCCCCGAAAATATTATGGGTTAACCATGGATTGAGGTAATCCAAATAGTGGATGGATCGCTGGGTGGGTGGGTCGGTCATATGGTGATTGCTTGCTCCTGTCTAATTTAAGGGTTCAGCGCGCCACTGCTAAAGAGGAGTAGGTCTCCGTCCATACTATTGCATTGTCAGTGAAATATGAAATAAATATAAAAAAAATGAAATAAGACAAGTCCTAGTTAGTTAAAAATGCAAATGTACAACTAGGCCCTATGCATTAGAATTGAGATTACTTTGGTCACAATAAACAGATCCTCCCGTTTCAGCTTTCCCGAGTCCAACCACCGCTTGAGTGCTTTGCCAATAGCTGCCTCGTTTAAGTAGACATATGCTGTGTCTATGTGCCGGTATCCAGCCTCCAATGCAGTGTCAACAGCTGAATCGATCTCTTCATCGGTTGCCTGGAAAATTAATGCATCACATGGAAATAAATAATTGCCATATTGAAAAGATAGGTAGGCCTATGCAAGACGTTTTCAATATCTCATGTAGGCCTATAGGCCCTATGTAGCCATTGGGTTATGTAGCTGTTCTGTTAGGTCTAGGCCTAGATATACAAAGACATCGAGGCCTAGGAAGCTGGATATTTTAAGGCCTACCTAGGCCTAGGGCTAGGTCAATGGCTCCTAGTAGGCCTAGGCCTAGGCCCTAAACAAGAAAACACGAAACCACTTACTTGCCAAGTTCCAAGACCAACGATGGGCATCTTTTGGCCATTAGGGAATGTTACATCTTTCAGTTTATTTGCCATGCTGACAAATTTGCTGGTGTATCCCTAGGAAGAACAGAGGAGTGCACACCAACAATCTAAGAGACGAAGCTGGCTGACGACGCTGGCACCAGTAGAACCTTGGAAGAGAACAGGTTCTTAACCGGTGGATTGAAGGCAATATATAGCAATATCATGCAGTTGTCCCAGAAAGGTATCTTTGTTGCTTTTTTATTGCGAAGGCTAGGCCTATCTTTGTTGAGACAAGTGGTTATGTGAACCACTTGTCATGAGTCAATACACATTGTAATAGGCCTACCAACACCGTTAGTATCAAGGTCCAAAACTATGTATTACGATATCACGGCCTAGATAGCAAAGAAGAAGACTGTAGATCAAGTGGAAGGTAAATAGCAACGTACCAAACCGATCAGATTCTGATTTCTACAGCTCACACTCAAGCAGTTGTAAAGTTGTAAACACTCCGCCATTATCGTTAGTTTATTGGTGGAAGTATTCTATATAAACCAATCGCCATCGCTCAAATGTACGATTGGTTCAATTCTTCTTACCCGCTAAAAATAAATCAAACTCAAACAACGGTAGCCCCAGGCTTTCAAGTAAAATTGTTATGTACTAACTAAGGCTATATTATTTACTTATTACAGGGTAAAATAGGCCCAGTTGTGAGGGAGTCGGAGTATACAACAATTTCACCTTTTCCAAACAGCGTCTAACATTAGACCACACAAGGTGGTGTGGTACAGCTGGGGTCTGGGGCGAAGCCCCAGCCGCCGGAGGCAATTTCGCCGCAGGCGAAAATTTTTTCGGTTGATGCACTAACTTTTATCAAATTTTTATGGTCTAAGACGCGATTTTAAGACGTGACGCTTTGCCCTGTTATAGGATCTTGTGGCCCCTATAGAGCTATGTTTCTTTTCATTTAAATAAAATATAAATTATAAATTATTTGCGCAGCCCCGGGTGAAGTGTGCCTTTGCGTAAAAACGCACTACTGACAGTGAATTTTAATTTAAAGACTAATTGAAACTATTATTATTACTACTACTACTACTACTACTACTACTACTACTACTACTACTACTACTACTACTGTCATTAGAATCACGCGGGCCCAGCAAACACAGGAGCTCCTGAGGAGATACTAAAATTAGGAAGCCAGTGCTAAAACTAGGATATCCTATTAGGATGTTCTAGATCCCTCCTAACAACCTCATAGAAATAGTTTCATGTACTGAAACTAGGAAGCAAGAGCTAGAATTAGGATATCCTATTAGGATGTTCTAGATTCCTCCTAACAACCTCCTGTAAAGGAAGAATCCACAAATGCTGATGCAATGACGCTTGCGAGGCTTGAGGGCTCAGGCACGCTCACTTTGATTTCGCAGGTTGTACGCAGTGGCTTTAGCCTTTATAAAGTCTATTATAGGGGGTATTAATAATAAGTTTACTTAAAATTGTGTAGTTCGTAAAGGAAAATCCTTCGTCAAGAAAGCTTTGGTGAGTAATACCATCTTGTTATATTTAGTTCATATGTCCTCATGTTTATGGTTATGGTTGCCCTAGGGTAGGCCTAGGTAGACCTAAGCTGTGGCCTTCAGCGTACCACATGGCTTCATGCACACCACATCTGTGTACAGAAGTATGGACACTATTAGATAGATATAACCCTGGAGTTTTTGTTCATCAGATGCTGTGCCGAAGGTCTTGGCCTGCAGTGGGGCAGAGCACTTGGCCATCAAACATGAAATTGCCGAATGGCTACGCCACTGCAGTCAGCGAGTGAAATCAAAAACATTTATGTTGGGGGGCCTAAATTCTAGGATATAACTGCTAGAAAGTCTCTTGTGTAAATTGACTGCCGTGTTTTTCTTTTCTTGAAATTAATTGTTAGCAATTTTTGTTTAGTAACATTCATTATGTGTTTAAAATTAGCAAAGTTGACCAAAATATGTTAAATCATAAATGTTGGTATTTATTGGCCTCATACATTTTAAGTTTGGAAGTATTTGCTAGGTTTTTTATGTTTTTCTTTTTTGTATGACCCGTGCATCTGGCGACCGGGATATTTTTAAGTTGGTGGAATTTGTTTCATTAAGGTTGTTGAGATTTAATCATTACTGTCCTGCTTTTTAGTGATGTGCAAATACTGTACAAAAATACAACACACACAACGGGTCAAATGCGTAGTCGTTCCTCATGTGCTCCTCAACTCAGCTTTTCCTCAGACCGCCCAACAACCAATCACAGAGCACATATTATGTTAACGTTAACCGGCATTGAAATGCGTATCTGGTAAATACTTTGTCATTATACCATTGATAGGTTCGATTGATTTACCTACACCTTTGGTATGTTTTGCACTGTTTTCTATGCTTTAGCATGGGGCCCAGTGCAAAAAGAAGAAACAGGGGTAGGTAAAGTAATTAAGATCGCAATCAAATAGGAGGCACCTCTTAATTGTAAGATGTCCTAAGAGGGACCTCCTAAGTCCTTCCTAGGACATCCTAAAATTAAGAGGTGCCTCCTAAGTCCTAAGTAGGAGAGACTAAGGAGCTCTTAAGAACAGACTGAAGCTATCTTCAGTACAGACTTCCTATAAGTAGGATCTCCTAACAACACCCTCAGTGCATACTAACAGGATAAACCTCCTATTTCCTGTGACATTATGCGCGTTGTGAGGATGGACTAAAGAAGTACTGGGACCTCCTAGGATACTTAAAGGATATCCTAAGATCTTCCTACTAGGACGGCGTAGTATGAACTGAGTACATCCTTAGTACCTCCTTGTGTTTGCTGGGGCATGGCTGACCTCGACAAGCTGGTTTAGTGCTTCGGAATAGTGAGTAATCTCTAACCTGTCTATTATGTCTTCAAAAATGGAGGAAGAAGAGACGAGTGATGTTTTTTTGCTGCCTGTCGTTGATACGATTTCAACAACTAACTTTGCTGAAATGGTTTCAAATACTTGTAACAACAAATTTAACTGTCTGTTCTTAAACATCAGATCACTAAAGAAACATTTCGATGAATTTCATTCATATATCAGCAATTTAACTGCCTTTCTGGATATAATAATCTTGGGGGAAGTAAATATTAAGTCTTATGAATTGAGTTATTTTACTATTGATGGGTATAATATATTTTCAAGTCTAAGAAATACCAAACGAGGCGGGGGTCTTATAGTATAATTATGTAAGGGACATGTTAGACTTTCAAATGATATCTACAAATTTTAATTCATTCGAGGGCATACACGGTACTTTTATTTTAAAAGGAATCAAAACACATTTATTGGCCATTTACCGGCCACCAAGTTACAATGTTTCGGAATTTTTAGTAGAGTTTGACGGGATATTACATGAAGTTAAGGACAATGAACAAATAATTGTAACAGGATATATAAATATTAATCTAATGGACGACAACAATACTCGTGTTACAGATTATAAGAACATTATGGCAAATTATGGTATGAAACAATGTATTTATGACGCAACTAGGATAGAAGATAGATTAGGTAAATTATGTAAATCTTGTTTAGACCACGTATACGTCAGAATAAATGATAAAACACAAAATTTAACCTCAATTATCGGCGAAGTAAAAATATCTGATCACAACTTAATCCTATTAGCGGTAAACAAGAACGCAGCAGTTACTGAACCTCTCTCTCCAGTTAAAAAGGAAGTAAAAGTATTAAATGAAAGGAAAGTTCAGCTTGAAATAGGTAAAATACAGTGGAATGATTTACTAAGCATAAAGGACCCAAGCGTTTTATATAATGAACTAGTATCAAAATTCAAGACGGTATATGAAAAATCAACTGAAATTAAGGAAATTAGTCAGAGACAGTCTTCTAGGAATACTAAACCATGTAGTAGAGGAGCAAAAGGTAACATTTAAGTTCTCGTGCGCCTTTCGTGAAAGAGTATTGCGGTAAACGGTATTCTGTTACGGCATACCATACGAGTATTTTGCACCTACCTGGCAGATCCTGGCACGCTGCAGAGGGCGCCAGGAGCGTCGTGACGTCATAGACACGTTTTAATTAATTACTTTTGAACGGTTTATGTCACAGAAAATATCAAGAGAACAATTTTATGATGTCATACTAGATGAGAATGTATAACCTATCTGCCACATTCTGGCGGGCTGAAGAGGGCGCCAGGAGCGTCGTGACGTCATATACACGTTTGAACTAATAACGTTTGAACGGTTCATGTCACAGAAAATATGTAGAGTACAATTCTTCTATAAAATACTAAAAGAGTATTGTGCACCTACCTGGCACATCCTGGCACGCTGAAGAGGGCGCCAGGAGCGTCATGACGTCATAAACACGTTTTAATTAATAACGTTTGAACGGTTCATGTCACAGAAAATGTCAAGGGAACAATTCTTTTACGAAATACTATTTGAGTATTTTGCACCTACCTGGCACATCGTGGCACGCTGCAGAGGGCGCCAGGAGCGTCGTGACGTCATACACTTTTTCATTAATAACTTTTGAACGGTTTATATCACAGAAAATATCAAGAAGACAATATTATAGAGAATTTAAATACAAATCGATTGATATGTACCACTAGGGTCATCATGTAATATTTAAGGGAGTAATTGCTAACAAATAATAAAAATTAGATGTATATATGAAATGCAGGGCATCCCTCATCGTAATATCTATTTATTACTATTTCGGAGTTATTGTATCACTGTGAAGGACTTAATAATCGTAGTCATCCCAACATACCCATGGGTATCTGTTGTTTAACAATAATAATAATTATTATTATTGTATACTAGTTACTATTCATAGACTGATTAGTAAAACTCACGTTTGCTAGAAGTTCTCTTCATCTTCATCATCATCGTCTTCATCCTCATCTCCCGTGTTGTCGGTATTCAAGCACTCTTGTTCCTCGTCTTCAGTAGAACAGCCACAAAGCTCGGTGCACCTCATGTTATTTGCTTTGCAGCTGCATCTTGACGCACACCTTGATTTTAAGCAGTTGCATTTAACTAGTTGAATGACGGCAGCCGGGCAGCCGGTGCAGGTTCGAGGGTTGTCATGACTGCCACATACTCGTTGCTCTCAAGTAGCCATCCCTAGTCTTCGGGTAATAAGTTGATAGGGTTGGCAACCTGGTCATTATGCCACACCCAGCATTGATGGTGAGCACCTAGTATGGCTTGGAGATATGCGGCTTTGCTGGGTGGAAGCTTTTGGTGGGTGCTTGGCAAGACTTTTTGTGAAACATGCGCCATCGAAGGTCAGACACTGATCTCAGTTTAGTGAATGGACAGTAGAGTTTGCAAACAAACTTCTCTAGACCACTTATCACGGAGTCTTTTAGAGCAACAGTTAAACTTAGTTCTTTAAATGCTGAAAATATTTCATAGTCGGATTCTCTGAAAGCTTTCCAGCACGAAAGCTTCCCCTTTCCTGAAAATCCCCCAGTGTTGTCGGAACCACTGAAAGCGTGAAATCCAGTTAGTCCTGAAACTTGATTTTGCCCAAGTGTGTTGTATAGTGACCCAAGTGCTATCCTTCTATTATTTCCCCCTTTACCTGTAATGAACACAGTATTTTTACAGAGATCGGTGTAACGTCGCAGTACCAGGATAAGGACATCTGTATCTGGGAAAAAAATAGATATTTGAGTAGCTCCTCGTTTTGTCGCATCTAATGCATGAAGCAACATCTTAGTATCGGTTTCTTCCTGTTCACTATTTAAGTGTGATAGAAGTGTTTTTGTACTAATAGTCTTGTTACTCCATGCGACAACTGGTTGTCGCTCCTGACCTGTGAGGCTTGAATTATCTTCTGTGAAAAAAAAATGTCAGCTCATACTTGGTTTTGGTGTGACCAAGTAGTTGTGACATGCTCAAGTGCCCGATTGGCGTGTTGTCTGTAATGCGATAAGCTACAGCAGCTTTTCCTCCTTGCAAGTCTTTCGAGTAGCCGATTTTAATGAAACAGGAATATTATATCTATCAAATACCACGTGGACCTCTGAAAACTCACTATAACTGTTGTCAATGCGCATGACAAGAAGTTTGGCTAGATCCTCACAAGTGCTGGTGTGTGGAAGAATCCGACTATGAAATATTTTCAGCATTTAAAGAACTAGGTTAAACTGTTGCTCTAAAAGTCTCCGTGATAAGTGGTCTAGAGAAGTTTGTTTACAAACTGAACTGTCCATTCACTAAACTGAGATCAGTGTCTGACCTTCGATGGCGCATGTTTCACAAAAAGTCTTGCTAAGCACCCACCAAAAGCTTCCACCCAGCAAAGCCGCATATCTCCAAGCCATACTAGGTGCTCACCATCAATGCTGGGTGTGGCATAATGACCAGGTTGCCAACCCTATCAACTTATTACCCGAAGACTAGGGATGGCTACTTGAGAGCAACGAGTATGTGGCAGTCATGACAACCCTCGAACCTGCACCGGCTGCCCGGCTGCCGTCATTCAACTAGTTAAATGCAACTGCTTAAAATCAAGGTGTGCGTCAAGATGCAGCTGCAAAGCAAATAACATGAGGTGCACCGAGCTTTGTGGCTGTTCTACTGAAGACGAGGAACAAGAGTGCTTGAATACCGACAACACGGGAGATGAGGATGAAGACGATGATGATGAAGATGAAGAGAACTTCTAGCAAACGTGAGTTTTACTAATCAGTCTATGAATAGTAACTAGTATACAATAATAATAATTATTATTATTGTTAAACAACAGATACCCATGGGTATGTTGGGATGACTACGATTATTAAGTCCTTCACAGTGATACAATTATAACTCCGAAATAGTAATTAATAGATATTACGATAAGGGATGCCCTGCATTTCATATACACATCTAATTTTTTATTATTTGTTAGCAATTTCTCCCTTAAATATTACATGATTACCCTATTGGTACATATCAATCGATTTGTATTTAAATTCTCTATAATATTGTCTTCTTGATATTTTCTGTGATATAAACCGTTCAAAAGTTATTAATGAAAAAGTGTATGACGTCACGACGCTCCTGGCGCCCTCTGCAGCGTGCCACGATGTGCCAAGTAGGTGCAAAATACTCAAATAGTATTTCGTAATAGAATTGTTCCCTTGACATTTTCTGTGACATGAACCGTTCAAACGTTATTAATTGAAACGTGTTTATGACGTCATGACGCTCCTGGCGCCCTCTTCAGCGTGCCAGGATGTGCCAGGTAGGTGCACAATACTCTTTTAGTATTTTATAGAAGAATTGTACTCTACATATTTTCTGTGACATGAACCGTTCAAACGTTATTAGTTCAAACGTGTATATGACGTCACGACGCTCCTGGCGCCCTCTGCAGCCCGCCAGAATGTGGCAGATAGGTTATAAATTCTCATCTAGTATGACATCATAAAATTGTTCTCTTGATATTTTCTGTGACATAAACCGTTCAAAAGTAATTAATTAAAACGTGTCTATGACGTCACGACGCTCCTGGCGCCCTCTGCAGCGTGCCAGGATCTGCCAGGTAGGTGCAAAATACTCGTATGGTATGCCGTAACAGAATACCGTTTACCGCAATACTCTTTCACGAAAGGCGCACGAGATACCTTTTGCTCCTCTACTAATGGATCACTATAGAAATCAAAGCGTACATGACAGAGAGGGATAAAGCGTTTAAAAAATGGAAGAACTCGTGTACAAACGAACACTGGAGGTTTGAATATAAAAGACTAAGAAACCTAGTAAACAAAGAGGTTAGCAAAGCAAAAACTGACTTTTATAAGAATAAATTTAATCACTGTAAAGGTGACATTCGTGGTACGTGGAAAACAATTAACAGGGTCTTAGGGAAAAATGCATCTAATTCCGTTGATGAAACTATTCTTAAATACATGGGAAAAACAACAAGTGAAAAAGAGATTGTAGAAGGTTTTGCTGATACATTTCATGATGAAGTAGCACATATTAAACACGACTGTACTGCTGTAACTTCTGAATCTATATATCTAAAAAAAATTATCTAAAAAATGGATTGCAAAAATGTATTTCAAGTGAGACAAGAGTAGAATATAGATTAAATAACATTGTTCGATCTTGCCTAGACCATTGTTTTGTAAGAGTTACAAATAAAAGTAATGGAATTGTTTCGGTTATAGCTGAAGTGAAAATATCAGATCACTATCCTATATTAATTGGAATAGATAGTGGAGATAATGGCAACGTAAGTAGTAAACAGGGGGAGAGGAACATTTTGAATGAGCAGAAAGTTAAAGAAGAAATTATGCAAGTTAATTGGGAACAGTATCTACAAATTAATGATCAGGAAGTATTATATAATGTAATTGTTAATAAATTTCAAACTATATACGATTCATCAATGGAAACAGTTAAATCCTATGACATAAACTGTATTAGAAATAAAAAGCCATGGATAGATAAAGAAATTAAAGCAGATATTAAAAGAAGAGACGTGCTTTTTAAAAAATGGAAATCGTCAAAGGATGACAATTATAGGATAGAATACAAACAATTAAGAAATATTGTAAATAGGAAAAATAAAAACTCTAAATTTAATTATTTCAAAAATAAATTTATTGACAGTAAGGATAATTTGAGGGAAACCTGGAAACTAATTAATTCAATTATTGGAAAACCTACTAAAAATTCTATAGATGAAATTGTAAATAAACATATGGGTTCAATGTATACACTGACGAAGAAATTGCACAAGAATTTGTTGACAGTTTTAAAAGGGAAGTTGAGCTCATAAAGCATGATTGTTCAATGGAAACGAGTAAACGTTACAATAGTAATGTCTCACAGTCATTTTATTTAAAAAAAGTCAGTGCTAAAGCTGTTGAGAAAATAATACTAACTTTCAATTGTAACAAAGGACCTGGTTTGGATAGAATTCGCATGAAAGATTTAAAGTCATGTGTTAAAAGTATTAGTCCTGTAATTGCCCATCTTTTAAAAATGATTTTTTCTACTGGTTTAATACCTTCATTTTTTAAATGCTCAATAGTTAGACCAGTTTATAAAAATGGAAATCATAAAAGTTTTACGAATTACAGACCTATATCAATATTACCTGCAATAGAGAAAATTATGGAACGCTATGTCGCTGATGCATTAATTGATTATTTGAATAAATTTCAAATTATTGATAAAAGACAGTATGGTTATCAGAAAGGGAAAAGCACTGGTGCCTTATTGAATGATTTTTCGGATTTTGTTAAAGGGGCGTTAGATAGGAACTTGAATGTAATGGTAGCATTTATTGATTTCACTAAGGCCTTTGATACGTTATCTCACACAAAATTATTAAAGGCTTTGGAAAAAATAGGTATATGTGGACCAATGCTAGCATGGTTTCAAAATTATTTATCAGGCAGATACATGGTTGTAAAAATTAATGATTTCATTAGTAGAAAAGTACTGGTTTCTTCGGGGGTACCACAAGGATCCATTTTAGGTCCTCTTCTGTATTTGATTTATGTTAACGACATGTTACGTCAGGTTAAAAAATGTTCAATCTATTTATATGCAGATGACACAGCTTTGGCAGTGGCTCATGCGCAACTCAGTGTTGCAAGGCGGATATTGCAGTCTGATTTTAATAACTTATTACGATGGGCACATGATCATGGTTTAGTTATCAATTACAAAAAAACAAAAGTTATGTTTATACACTCACCTTTTAAAAATCATGAAAATGTCGACATAGTATATCACGATTATGGGTGTTTACATAGGAATTTCAGAGCTGATACAGATTTAGTTAATATTAATTGTAATTGTAGCAGAAGGTTGGATAATGTTTTGGAAATAGCATATTTAGGACTTGTGATTGACTATAATTTTAAGTGGAGTAACCATATCGAAAAGTTGTGTTCAAGATTAAGGTCTGCCTTATATGGGATAAAAGTATTAAAAATGTATGTAAATGAAAAGCTGTTGAAAACGATATATTTTGCTGTGGCACAATCATTAATAACTAACGGTCTACTAGCATGGGGAGCAACCACAGCAACATATTTGAAAGATGTTTTTAATATTCAGCAAAGGATAATTAAAATTATATGCCCGGATAGTAACAACGCCTCCGGTTGTGGTATAATGACAATCTATCAATTACATTTGTATTTAATTTTAAGAACGTATTATTTTTCACATAAGTATAAATTGATTGCAGAACATAAATACGGAACAAGAAATCGTGATAAATATATAATTCCAAGATACAGTAATAACTACGGAGCACAAGGGAAAAAAGTATTAGTGCCTAAATATTTTAATAACCTTCCACAGGAATTTCAAAGTCTGAAAACATTAAGTGAAGTTAAAAAACAAGTTAAAAGATGGGTTCTTACAACTGATAACGATATGGTAGGAGTATGAATGAATGTATGAATATTGTACGAATATTGATACTGATTTATTTTTGTTTTTTGCACAAGGTGGTTTGTTTTCACATTATGACTTAAAAAGCCTTGATTACAATTAAATTTTAAATTAAAAAAAAAAAAATACCAATTCAAGATCATTGTTTAGTTAAGTATAATCTTTGTATGTGTGTATGTGTACTAATGTATTTGTGTAGGTTAAGTGATGGGACAAGAATACCTATTGTAATATACATATGTTGTTAACGACTCTGCAGTCAAGCTACGATGCAGTAGCTTTGTGGAGTCTGAAATGTATATTGTCATGTTTCATCAATAAAAATCTTAAAAAAAAAAAAAAAACTACTACTACTACTACTACTACTACTACTACTACTACTACTACTACTACTACTACTACTACTACTACTACTACTACTACTACTACTACTACTACTACTACTACTACTACTACTACTACTACTACTACTACTACTACTACTACTACGCACACTTGCCTCTTGGAGTCCGGAGAGGGCGGTCGTGTTAGTGAGTCGCTCCGCTATATTGTGTACCGGTATTGTAGGAACGTTGTGTATCACCGTGTAGCATCGTGCGTGTTATAATGGAAAAGTGTGGACGGTGTGACGATATGATTGATTGTAATGGTGACTTTGTGAATTGCAATTTTTGTAACATGAAGTTACACTTCGAGTGCGCGGGAGTGAGGGAATCAACGTACAGAACAATGTCGAAGGAAAAGAAGGGACAATGGAAGTGTCAACCCTGTCGGGTGGGAGGTAACGAGCCCAAGGTCGCCTCAATAGCGCCGGCTCAAACTAGTGGGGATGTGCTTCGAATGTTAGCGGAGATGAGCAAAAAACTGGACGATTTGCCATTTGTTAGAGAAGCAATAAAGAACATTAGTGATAAGCTTGATAGCATGACGCAGCGGGTGAGCGAGCATGACGTGTTGCTAACACAACACAGGGATGAGATTGATGCCATGGTAAGTCAAATTGAAGAAAAAGATAAACATTTCGCAAACTTAGAACGCAGATTTAATGCGCTGGAACAGTATGCTCGTAATATTAATATCGAAATTTATGGATTAAATAAACGTTGTTTTGAGGATTGGAAAGTGGACGAAATCGTCTTAGGTGTCGCCAACAGCCTTGGCGTGAAGTGCCGTGAAGATGACATTGATGCTGCCCACTGGCTGCCGAGGGCATCGGGGGCTAAATGTGACCGGTTAATTGTGCAATTCACTTCAAGACGTATGCAAGGGGCGTGGCTAAGCAAAAAGCGTGTGAAGATAACAGTCGCGATGATATGTGGCAACGATGATGAAACCCGTGTTTTCATCAATGAAAATCTTACGCCGTATTACAAAGCGCTCCTGTGGAAATGCAAGCAAGTGGCAAAGGAGAAACGGTTCAAGTATGTTTGGGTCAAGGGGGGGAAAGTTTTCATGCGAAAAAGTGATAATGATGACATGTACAAAATTTCAACTGATGAAGATTTAGCAAGACTAATTAGGGAGTAATTGACTTCATTGATAGATTTGTATTTGTAGTTTTTGCTTTGTTTTTCTTTTCTCTCATTATTCTCTCGCACAATAAGACTGAAGTTATGATTGTGAATTCCATTAGTGAGAGCGATGATGAAGACTTTGAGCCACCCTGTGTAGTCAATAACCTAAAATGTAATTCTATTGCTGAATGGTTTTGTACCCTTGAACCGCCTTTAGCGAGTAACATGTGTGTGTTCCATTGTAATTTACGTAGCATCAAGATGCATTGGACTGAGTTCGAGGCATGGATGCATGATTATATGCATTCATTTCAATTAATTGCATTGACGGATGTCAGTGTAAGTGAGGCTGGCGCAACTGTTTATCACTTGCCTGGTTTTTCGCGACATCTAAATTTGCGTGACAATAGACGAGGTGGTGGTATTATTTTATATGTAAACATGTCATTAGATTTTAAGATTCTTGATGTGAATTATAAGGGGGTGGAGAGTATTTTAGGAGAAGTAATGTTTAATGACAGCAAGTTTTTAGTTGTAGTTGTTTATAGGCAGCACGCTTTAAACAAAACAGACTACTTAGACATAGTTGAATCATGGATGGCGGAGTATGACAGTGTGTATCAGAATGTTATTTACATGGGTGATATCAACATAGATGTGCTCGAGTTAAATGCTGTAGTCCAAAGGTACGAGGCAATTTTCTCGAGCGCAGGTTATGCACGGTGTATCTATGATGTAACAAGGTCGGAGATTCGCGCCGGAAAGCTGATAGAAACACTGATAGATCACGTTTACGTAAAAGTATGTAAACAAATGAGCATTGCATCTTGTGTCGTACCATGGTCAATATCAGATCATTCTCCTATTATGGTAAGTTTAAACACCTCAATTAATGAACAGCACATGGCGCGTTGTAACAAAAAAATTCATATTGATGATGATGCATTTCAAAACGCAATTAAAGAAGTAGATTGGTCATTATTTGGTAACATGCAGGATGCACAACTTATTTACGACGATACAGTGAGGATTTTTGAAACTGCTTATAAAGCTGCGTCCGTGCAAAGACAACCTTCACGCAAAAATAATCGAATTGATAAACCATGGGTGAATAATGACATAAAGAAGGTGTTGAGGAACAGAGATCGTCTGTGGAGGAAGTGCAAAAGTAACCCTACAAATACACTATTCAGGGCTCAATATAATAAAATACGAAACGACGTCAATAAAACTTTGCGTGCAGCCAAAAATAAATATTTTTCAAACAAACTTTCAAGTAATTTCAAAAATCAAAAATGGGTTTGGTCTACAATTAATGAAGCTATGGGTAAACCAATAAGAAGAACAGTAGACGAGGAAATTTTGAGTAGCTTTAATGAGTTCAGGGACGTGTCAAAAAAACCGTTAGCTAATGATTTTGCAAATCACTTTGTTAACGTGACGATAAAACTGGTTGGGGAACATGCAGCGCATTTTGATGTATTAAAATATATTACGTCTGAGTGTCAGTCATTCTGGTTGCAACCGATTACGCATGACCAGGTGAGGTTGATAATATCAGACCTTGATCACAAAGTATCAGCAGGATTTGATGGAATACGTATTAAAGATCTAGATGCATGTCTACACGAGGTATCAATAGTTTTAGCAAAGTTCATTAACATATCATTTAAGACTGCCGTTTATCCATCTAGGTTAAAAACAGCTGTAGTTAGGCCAATATTTAAAAAGGGTGATCGTAGAAATGTGAGTAATTATAGACCGATATCTATATTATCTTCCATTGATAAAATTTGTGAACGTTATTTAAATACTGCTCTCGTGAATTACCTAAATAGGTTTAATATTCTATCTAAGTTTCAATATGGTTTTCAGAAAGGGAAGGGGACGGATATGGCATTGGATGATTTTACAGATTATATAAATATGCAGTTAGATAAAAATAAATTTGTTCTTTGTTTATTTGTAGATTTTGCAAAGGCATTTGATACGGTTAATTTACAAGTTTTGCTTCAGGTACTGGAAAAAGCGGGTATTCGTGGGCCAGTTCTAGCATGGTTCAGAAATTTGTTATTCGACCGTGAAATTTTAGTAAAAATTGATGATGAACACAGTAATACGTACAAAATTAATTGCGGGGTGCCACAAGGTTCAATTTTAGGTCCAACACTTTTCCTTATATATATAAACAGTATGCCACGCGTATTTAAGTATTGTAGAGTGTATTTATATGCAGATGATACTGTAGTTATCATTTCGCATCCAGATTTGCAAGTAGCTTTGGAACTATTGAAAAAAGATTTAGTTGAGTTTCAAAAATGGCTGTATGACATGGGTCTAACGATAAACCTAGAGAAAACAAACATAATGTGTATTCATGCGCCAACTAAAACAAGTGATCTAAGGATTCATGTGCAATGGCACACCCCATTATGCTTGAAGAATACAGTTGCACCATGGGTAATGTCTAACGCTGTATCAACGAATATTCCTGATCTATGTCAATGTCCGCCAATTTTAGTAGTGAAAAAATACCAGTACTTAGGTGTTATAATAGATGACACTTTTTCATTTAAGTTGCACGTAGCTAAAGTAGTTCAAAGTATTCGTCTATCATCATTTTACATGTTTCACATACGTAACCTGTTTCCTCTGAAGATTTTAAAAATGGTGTATTATGCCATTGTGCACTCTTATTTATCATATGGAATTACTGCGTGGGGGTCTGCATCTGATTACACACTGTCGATGTTGGAAGTGGTTCAAAATTCTATTGTCCGTTCTATGTTTCACACTACAAATATAAATAAAAGATACGCCACTGCACAAATTTATAAATACTGTAGTATTTTGCCGGTGCGTCAAATGTACTACTACTACCTCATCGTTAAACATTTCTTCTCTGACAACTATAAAGAAAGGTATCAAAATCTGTATAACACGAGAGGTGTAGACGAGTGTAGGTATATTATTCCTAGGATGTATACCTCATATGGTTTGCGTTGCCGACAGTATGCTGTGCCTGCATTGCATAATGACCTTCCGCAGATTGTAAAAGACAGTACAACCTTCCATTCCCTAAAGACAAGATTGAAGGATCACCTATTTGAAAAAGTATAGAAAGAAGACGTCAGAATCGCACAGATTAATTTATAAACAATACATATTCGTGTTATTACTTACTCTACATCCTTTAGTAAGGGCAACTTACAGTTATCTCGTTTTTTATTTTATTTATTTATTTTTTATTTTTTATTCTTTCCTTTTTTGGTGTTGTTGTTCACTAGCAGTGGAGTGATATAATATTTATGTTTGGTTTCACAATTCCATGACGTGTTTTTCTGTATTTAAAGATATTATTATTATTTTGATTCATTGTTTACATGTGTTTTTTGTGTGTGTGCTTTTTTGTTGTTGTATACAGATTTTTGATATTGTATGAATGTTACTTGTTGTCTCACAACAAGGAATCCGTGGCATATTATTAGTGGCTGGTTAAGAAATGCACAATTAAGTTAAGTGTTTTACTGTATTTCAAGGTTTTTGCATTTATTTAGTTTTTTTTTTTTTTTTCACCCTTTCTTTTGATTTCATTGTTTACTTGTGTGTTTTCGTGTGTGAATGTGTGTTGTTGTATAAGGATTTGTTACATTGTATGTTTGATACTTGTTGCCTCAAAACACGGAATTCGTGGCATATTGCTGTTAATGTATTATTATTATGTTTTCCTTGCTCTTATTATATCAAGTATTATCTAGAGTAATTTATTATTAGATAAAAGGATTCCAAGAGTTAAATTGTACTAAGTAAATTGACATATTCATGATGTGAACCCGCAGATAAGTTACTGTGTAGCTTTGCGGGACGCATAGTGTTTTTTGTATAAATAAATTGTTCAATAAAGGCAACATTTAAAAAAAAAAAAAAACTACTACTACTACTACTACTACTACTACTACTACTACTACTACTACTACTACTACTACTACTACTACTACTACTACTACTACTACTACTACTACTACTACTACTACTACTACTACTACTACTACTACTACTACTACTACTACTACTACTACTACTACTACTACTACTACTACTACTACTACTACTACTACTACTACTACTACTACTACTACTACTACTACTACTACTACTACTACTACTACTACTACTACTACTCACTTGCCTCTTGGAGTCCGGAGAGGGCGGTCGTGTCAGTGAGTCGCTCCGCTATATTGTGTACCGGTATTGTAGGAACGTTGTGTATCACCGTGTAGCATCGTGCGTGTTATAATGGAAAAGTGTGGACGGTGTGACGATATGATTGATTGTAATGGTGACTTTGTGAATTGCAATTTTTGTAACATGAAGTTACACTTCGAGTGCGCGGGAGTGAGGGAATCAACGTACAGAACAATGTCGAAGGAAAAGAAGGGACAATGGAAGTGTCAACCCTGTCGGGTGGGAGGTAACGAGCCCAAGGTCGCCTCAATAGCGCCGGCTCAATCTAGTGGGGATGTGCTTCGAATGTTAGCGGAGATGAGCAAAAAACTGGACGATTTGCCATTTGTTAGAGAAGCAATAAAGAACATTAGTGATAAGCTTGATAGCATGACGCAGCGGGTGAGCGAGCATGACGTGTTGCTAACACAACACAGGGATGAGATTGATGCCATGGTAAGTCAAATTGAAGAAAAAGATAAACATTTCGCAAACTTAGAACGCAGATTTAATGCGCTGGAACAGTATGCTCGTAATATTAATATCGAAATTTATGGATTAAATAAACGTTGTTTTGAGGATTGGAAAGTGGACGAAATCGTCTTAGGTGTCGCCAACAGCCTTGGCGTGAAGTGCCGTGAAGATGACATTGATGCTGCCCACTGGCTGCCGAGGGCATCGGGGGCTAAATGTGACCGGTTAATTGTGCAATTCACTTCAAGACGTATGCAAGGGGCGTGGCTAAGCAAAAAGCGTGTGAAGATAACAGTCGCGATGATATGTGGCAACGATGATGAAACCCGTGTTTTCATCAATGAAAATCTTACGCCGTATTACAAAGCGCTCCTGTGGAAATGCAAGCAAGTGGCAAAGGAGAAACGGTTCAAGTATGTTTGGGTCAAGGGGGGGAAAGTTTTCATGCGAAAAAGTGATAATGATGACATGTGCAAAATTTCAACTGATGAAGATTTAGCAAGACTAATTAGGGAGTAATTGACTTCATTGATAGATTTGTATTTGTAGTTTTTGCTTTATTTTTCTTTTCTCTCATTATTCTCTCGCACAACAAGGCTGAAGTTATGTTTGTAAATTCCATTAGTGAGAGCGATGATGAAGACTTTGAGCCACCCTGTGTAGTCAATAACCTAAAATGTAATTCTATTGCTGAATGGTTTTGTACCCTTGAACCGCCTTTAGCGAGTAACATGTGTGTGTTCCATTGTAATTTACGTAGCATCAAGATGCATTGGACTGAGTTCGAGGCATGGATGCATGATTATATGCATTCATTTCAATTAATTGCATTGACGGATGTCAGTGTAAGTGAGGCTGGCGCAACTGTTTATCACTTGCCTGGTTTTTCGCGACATCTAAATTTGCGTGACAATAAACGAGGTGGTGGTATTATTTTATATGTAAACATGTCATTAGATTTTAAGATTCTTGATGTGAATTATAAGGGGGTGGAGAGTATTTTAGGAGAAGTAATGTTTAATGACAGCAAGTTTTTAGTTGTAGTTGTTTATAGGCAGCACGCTTTAAACAAAACAGACTACTTAGACATAGTTGAATCATGGATGGCGGAGTATGGCAGTGTGTATCAGAATGTTATTTACATGGGTGATATCAACATAGATGTGCTCGAGTTAAATGCTGTAGTCCAAAGGTACGAGGCAATTTTCTCGAGTGCAGGTTATGCACGGTGTATCTATGATGTAACAAGGTCGGAGATTCGCGCCGGAAAGCTGATAGAAACACTGATAGATCACGTTTACGTAAAAGTATGTAAACAAATGAGCATTGCATCTTGTGTCGTACCATGGTCAATATCAGATCATTCTCCTATTATGGTAAGTTTAAACACCTCAATTAATGAACAGCACATGGCGCGTTGTAACAAAAAAATTCATATTGATGATGATGCATTTCAAAACGCAATTAAAGAAGTAGATTGGTCATTATTTGGTAACATGCAGGATGCACAACTTATTTACGATGATACAGTGAGGATTTTTGAAACTGCTTATAAAGCTGCGTCCGTGCAAAGACAACCTTCACGCAAAAATAATCGAATTGATAAACCATGGGTGAATAATGACATAAAGAAGGTGTTGAGGAACAGAGATCGTCTGTGGAGGAAGTGCAAAAGTAACCCTACAAATACACTATTCAGGGCTCAATATAATAAAATACGAAACGACGTCAATAAAACTTTGCGTGCAGCCAAAAATAAATATTTTTCAAACAAACTTTCAAGTAATTTCAAAAATCAAAAATGGGTTTGGTCTACAATTAATGAAGCTATGGGTAAACCAAAAAGAAGAACAGTAGACGAGGAAATTTTGAGTAGCTTTAATGAGTTCAGGGACGTGTCAAAAAAACCGTTAGCTAATGATTTTGCAAATCACTTTGTTAACGTGACGATAAAACTGGTTGGGGAACATGCAGCGCATTTTGATGTATTAAAATATATTACGTCTGAGTGTCAGTCATTCTGGTTGCAACCGATTACGCATGACCAGGTGAGGTTGATAATATCAGACCTTGATCACAAAGTATCAGCAGGATTTGATGGAATACGTATTAAAGATCTAGATGCATGTCTAAACGAAGTATCAATAGTTTTAGCAAAGTTCATTAACATATCATTTAAGACTGCCGTTTATCCATCCAGGTTAAAAACAGCTGTAGTTAGGCCAATATTTAAAAAGGGTGATCGTAGAAATGTGAGTAATTATAGACCGATATCTATATTATCTTCCATTGATAAAATTTGTGAACGTTATTTAAATACTGCTCTCGTGAATTACTTAAATAGGTTTAATATTCTATCTAAGTTTCAATATGGTTTTCAGAAAGGGAAGGGGACGGATATGGCATTGGATGATTTTACAGATTATATAAATATGCAGTTAGATAAAAATAAATTTGTTCTTTGTTTATTTGTAGATTTTGCAAAGGCATTTGATACGGTTAATTTACAAGTTTTGCTTCAGGTACTGGAAAAAGCGGGTATTCGTGGGCCAGTTCTAGCATGGTTCAGAAATTTTTTATTCGACCGTGAGATTTTAGTAAAAATTGATGATGAACACAGTAATACGTACAAAATTAATTGCGGGGTGCCACAAGGTTCAATTTTAGGTCCAACACTTTTCCTTATATATATAAACAGTATGCCACGCGTATTTAAGTATTGTAGAGTGTATTTATATGCAGATGATACTGTAGTTATCATTTCGCATCCAGATTTGCAAGTAGCTTTGGAACTATTGAAAAAAGATTTAGTTGAGTTTCAAAAATGGCTGTATGACATGGGTCTAACGATAAACCTAGAGAAAACAAACATAATGTGTATTCATGCGCCAACTAAAACAAGTGATCTAAGGATTCATGTGCAATGGCACACCCCATTATGCTTGAAGAATACAGTTGCACCATGGGTAATGTCTAACGCTGTATCAACGAATATTCCTGATCTATGTCAATGTCCGCCAATTTTAGTAGTGAAAAAATACCAGTACTTAGGTGTTATAATAGACGACACTTTTTCATTTAAGTTGCACGTAGCTAAAGTAGTTCAAAGTATTCGTCTATCGTCATTTTACATGTTTCACATACGTAACCTGTTTCCTCTGAAGATTTTAAAAATGGTGTATTATGCCATTGTGCACTCTTATTTATCATATGGAATTACTGCGTGGGGGTCTGCATCTGATTACACACTGTCGATGTTGGAAGTGGTTCAAAATTCTATTGTCCGTTCTATGTTTCACACTACAAATATAAATAAAAGATACGCCACTGCACAAATTTATAAATACTGTAGTATTTTGCCGGTGCGTCAAATGTACTGCTACTACCTCATCGTTAAACATTTCTTCTCTGACAACTATAAAGAAAGGTATCAAAATCTGTATAACACGAGAGGTGTAGACGAGTGTAGGTATATTATTCCTAGGATGTATACCTCATATGGTTTGCGTTGCCGACAGTATGCTGTGCCTGCATTGCATAATGACCTTCCGCAGATTGTAAAAGACAGTACAACCTTCCATTCCCTAAAGACAAGATTGAAGGATCACCTATTTGAAAAAGTATAGAAAGAAGACGTCAGAATCGCACAGATTAACTTATAAACAATACATATTCCTGTTATTACTTACTCTACATCCTTTAGTAAGGGCAACTTACAGTTATCTCGTTTCTTATTTTATTTATTTATTTTTTTTTTTCTTTTTTCCTTTTTTGGTGTTGTTGTTCACTAGCAGTGGAGTGATATAATATTTATGTTTGGTTTATCAATTCCAGGACGTGTTTTTATGTATTTAAAGATATTATTATTATTTTGATTCATTGTATACATGTGTTTTTTGTGTGTGTGCTTTTTTGTTGTTGTATACAGATTTTTGATATTGTATGTATGTTACTTGTTGTCTCACAACAAGGAATCCGTGGCATATTATTAGTGGCTGGTTAAGAAATGCACAATTAAGTTAAGTGTTTTACTGTATTTCAAGGTTTTTGCATTTATTTAGTTTTTTTTTTTTCCACCCTTTCTTTTGATTTCATTGTTTACTTGTGTGTTTTCGTGTGTGAATGTGTGTTGTTGTATAAGGATTTGTTACATTGTACGTTTGATACTTGTTGCCTCAAAACACGGAATTCGTGGCATATTGCTGTTAATGTATTATTATGTTTTCCTTGCTCTTATTATATCAAGTATTATCTAGAGTAATTTATTATTAGATAAAAGGATTCCAAGAGTAAAATTGTACTAAGTAAGTTGACATTTTCATGATGTGAACCCGCAGATAAGTTACTGTGTAGCTTTGCGGGACGCATAGTGTTTTTTGTATAAATAAATTGTTCAATAAAGGCAACATTTAAAAAAAAAAAAAAAAAAAACTACTACTACTACTACTACTACTACTACTACTACTACTACTACTACTACTACTACTACTACTACTACTACTACTACTACTACTACTACTACTACTACTACTACTACTACTACTACTACTACTACTACTACTACTACTACTACTACTACTACTACTACTACTACTACTACTACTACTACTACTACTACTACTACTACTACTACTACTACTACTACTACTACTACTACTACTACTACTACTACTACTACTACTACTACTACTACTACTACTACTACTACTACTACTACTACTACTACTACTACTACTACTACTACTACTACTACTACTACTACTACTACTACTACTACTACTACTACTACTACTACTACTACTACTACTACTACTACTACTACTACTACTACTACTACTACTACTACTACTACTACTACTACTACTACTACTACTACTACTACTACTACTACTACTACTACTACTACTACTACTACTACTACTACTACTACTACTACTACTACTACTACTACTACTACTACTACTACTACTACTACTACTACTACTACTACTACTACTACTACTACTACTACTACTACTACTACTACTACTACTACTACTACTACTACTACTACTACTACTACTACTACTACTACTACTACTACTACTACTACTACTACTACTACTACTACTACTACTACTACTACTACTACTACTACTACTACTACTACTACTACTACTACTACTACTACTACTACTACTACTACTACTACTACTACTACTACTACTACTACTACTACTACTACTACTACTACTACTACTACTACTACTACTACTACTACTACTACTACTACTACTACTACTACTACTACTACTACTACTACTACTACTACTACTACTACTACTACTACTACTACTACTACTACTACTACTACTACTACTACTACTACTACTACTACTACTACTACTACTACTACTACTACTACTACTACTACTACTACTACTACTACTACTACTACTACTACTACTACTACTACTACTACTACTACTACTACTACTACTACTACTACTACTACTACTACTACTACTACTACTACTACTACTACTACTACTACTACTACTACTACTACTACTACTACTACTACTTCTACTACTGCGGTCGTGTTAGTGAGTCGCTCCGCTATATTGTGTACCGGTATTGTAGAAACGTGGTGTATCACACCGTGTAGCATCGTGCGTGATATAATGGAAAAGTGTGGACAGTGTGACGATATGATTGATTGTAATGGTGACTTAGTGAATTGCAATTTTTGTAACATGAAGTTACCCTTCGAGTGCGCGGGAGTGAGGGAATCAACGTACAGAACAATGTCGAAGGAAAAGAAGGGACAATGGAAGTGTCAACCCTGTCGGGTGGGAGGTAACGAGCCCAAGGTCGCCTCAATAGCGCCGGCTCAATCTAGTGGGGATGTGCTTCGAATGTTAGCGGAGATGAGCAAAAAACTGGACGATTTGCCATTTGTTAGAGAAGCAATAAAGAACATTAGTGATAAGCTTGATAGCATGACGCAGCGGGTGAGCGAGCATGACGTGTTGCTAACACAACACAGGGATGAGATTGATGCCATGGAAAGTCAAATTGAAGAAAAAGATAAACATTTTGCAAACTCAGAACGCAGATTTAATGCGCTGGAACAGTATGCTCGTAATATTAATATCGAAATTTACGGATTAAATAAACGTTGTTTTGAGGATTGGAAAGTGGACGAAATCGTCTTAGGTGTCGCCAACAGCCTTGACGTGAAGTGCCGTGAAGATGACATTGATGCTGCCCACTGGCTGCCGAGGGCATCGGGGGCTAAATGTGACCGGTTAATTGTGCAATTTTTTTCTAGACGTATGCAAGGGGCGTGGCTAAGCAAAAAGCGTGTGAAGATAACAGTCGCGATGATATGTGGCAACAATGATGAAACCCGTGTTTTCATCAATGAAAATCTTACGCCGTATTACAAAGCGCTCCTGTGGAAATGCAAGCAAGTGGCAAAGGAGAAACGGTTCAAGTATGTTTGGGTCAAGGGGGGGAAAGTTTTCATGCGAAAAAGTGATAATGATGACATGTGCAAAATTTCAACTAATGAAGATTTAGCAAGACTAATTAGGGAGTAATTGACTTCATTGATAGATTTGTATTTGTAGTTTTTGCTTTATTTTTCTTTTCTCTCATTATTCTCTCGCACAACAAGGCTGAAGTTATGTTTGTGAATTTCATTAGTGAGAGCGATGATGAAGACTTTGAGCCACCCTGTGTAGTCAATAACCTAAAATGTAATTCTATTGCTGAATGGTTTTGTACCCTTGAACCGCCTTTAGCGAGTAACATATGTTTGTTCCATTGTAATTTACGTAGCATCAAGATGCATTGGACAGAGTTCGAGGCATGGATGCATGATTATATGCATTCATTTCAATTAATTGCATTGACGGATGTCAGTGTAAGTGAGGCTGGCGCAACTGTTTATCACTTGCCTGGTTTTTCGCGACATCTAAATTTGCGTGACAATAAACGAGGTGGTGGTATTATTTTATATGTAAACATGTCATTAGATTTTAAGATTCTTGATGTGAATTATAAGGGGGTGGAGAGTATTTTAGGAGAAGTAATGTTTAATGACAGCAAGTTTTTAGTTGTAGTTGTTTATAGGCAGCACGCTTTAAACAAAACAGACTACTTAGACATAGTTGAATCATGGATGGCGGAGTATGGCAGTGTGTATCAGAATGTTATTTACATGGGTGATATCAACATAGATGTGCTCGAGTTAAATGCTGTTGTCCAAAGGTACGAGGCAATTTTCTCGAGCGCAGGTTATGCACGGTGTATCTATGATGTAACAAGGTCGGAGATTCGCGCCGGAAAGCTGATAGAAACACTGATAGATCACGTTTACGTAAAAGTATGTAAACAAATGAGCATTGCATCTTGTGTCGTACCATGGTCAATATCAGATCATTCTCCTATTATGGTAAGTTTAAACACCTCAATTAATGAACAGCACATGGCGCGTTGTAACAAAAAAATTCATATTGATGATGATGCATTTCAAAACGCAATTAAAGAAGTAGATTGGTCATTATTTGGTAACATGCAGGATGCACAACTTATTTACGATGATACAGTGAGGATTTTTGAAACTGCTTATAAAGCTGCGTCCATGCAAAGACAACCTTCACGCAAAAATAATCGAATTGATAAACCATGGGTGAATAATGACATAAAGAAGGTGTTGAGGAACAGAGATCGTCTGTGGAGGAAGTGCAAAAGTAACCCTACAAATACACTATTCAGGGCTCAATATAATAAAATACGAAACGACGTCGATAAAACTTTGCGTGCAGCCAAAAATAAATATTTTTCAAACAAACTTTCAAGTAATTTCAAAAATCAAAAATGGGTTTGGTCTACAATTAATGAAGCTATGGGTAAACCAATAAGAAGAACAGTAGACGAGGAAATTTTGAGTAGCTTTAATGAGTTCAGGGACGTGTCAAAAAAACCGTTAGCTAATGATTTTGCAAATCACTTTGTTAACGTGACGATAAAACTGGTTGGGGAACATGCAGCTCATTTTGATGTATTAAAATATATTACGTCTGAGTGTCAGTCATTCTGGTTGCAACCGATTACGCATGACCAGGTGAGGTTGATAATATCAGACCTTGATCACAAAGTAACAGCAGGATTTGATGGAATAGGCCTAGGTATTAAAGATCTTGATGCATGTCTAAACGAAGTATCAATAGTTTTAGCAAAGTTCATTTACATATCATTTAAGACTGCCGTTTATCCATCTAGGTTAAAAACAGCTGTAGTTAGGCCAATATTTAAAAAGGGTGATCGTAGAAATGTGAGTAATTATAGACCGATATCTATATTATCTTCCATTGATAAAATTTGTGAACGTTATTTAAATACTGCTCTCGTGAATTACCTAAATAGGTTTAATATTCTATCTAAGTTTCAATATGGTTTTCAGAAAGGGAACGGGACGGATATGGCATTGGATGATTTTACAGATTATATAAATATGCAGTTAGATAAAAATAAATTTGTTCTTTGTTTATTTGTAGATTTTGCAAAGGCATTTGATACGGTTAATTTACAAGTTTTGCTTCAGGTACTGGAAAAACAGGGTATTCGTGGGCCAGTTCTAGCGTGGTTCAGCAATTTTTTATTCGACCGTGAAATTTTAGTAAAAATTGATGATGAACACAGTAATACGTACAAAATTAATTGCGGGGTGCCACAAGGTTCAATTTTAGGTCCAACACTTTTCCTTATATATATATATATATATATATATATAAACAGTATGCCACGCGTATTTAAGTATTGTAGAGTGTATTTATATGCAGATGATACTGTAGTTATCATTTCGCACCCAGATTTGCAAGTAGCTTTGGAACTATTGAAAAAAGATTTAGTTGAGTTTCAAAAATGGCTGTATGACATGGGTCTAACGATAAACCTAGAGAAAACAAACATAATGTGTATTCATGCGCCAACTAAAACAAGTGATCTAAGGATTCATGTGCAATGGCAGACCCCATTATGCTTGAATTGAATACAGTTGCACCATGGGTAATGTCTAACGCTGTATCAACGAATATTCCTGATCTATGTCAATGTCCGCCAATTTTAGTAGTAAAAAAATACCAGTACTTAGGTGTTATAATAGACGACACTTTTTCATTTAAGTTGCACGTAGCTAAAGTAGTTCAAAGTATTCGTCTATCGTCATTTTACATGTTTCACATACGTATGCTGTTTCCTCTGAAGATTTTAAAAATGGTGTATTATGCCATTGTGCACTCTTATTTATCATATGGAATTACTGCGTGGGGGTCTGCATCTGATTACACACTGTCGATGTTGGAAGTGGTTCAAAATTCTATTGTCCGTTCCAGGGGTCGAAATTAACGCTCGCCCGCTCGCCCGAGGCTAGTAAAACTTTGCTCGGGCTAGTTAAAATCTTATTTCACTAGCCCGACGGGCGAGTACGTTTCACGTTCAACATTCATGTATGAATTATGATCGGTTTACATCAATATAACCTATTTCATTACGGGCTAGTAAAAATGGTCTCGGGCTAGAGAACTATTGATGCAACTAGCCCGGAGCGCTAGTGGCCAAAAAAATTAATTTCGACCCCTGGTCCGTTCTATGTTTCACACTACAAATATAAATAAAAGATACGCCACTGCACAAATTTATAAATATTGTAGTATTTTGCCGGTGCGTCAAATGTACTGCTACTTCCTCATCGTTAAACATTTCTTCTCTGACAACTATAAAGAAAGGTATCAAAATCTGTATAACACGAGAGGTGTAGACGAGTGTAGGTATATTATTCCTAGGATGTATACCTCATATGGTTTGCGTTGCCGACAGTATGCTGTGCCTGCATTGCATAATGACCTTCCGCAGATTGTAAAAGACAGTACAACCTTCCATTCCCTAAAGACAAGATTGAAGGATCATCTATTTGAAAAAGTATGGAAAGAAGACGTCAGAATCGCACAGATTAACTTATAAACAATACATATTCGTGTTATTACTTACTCTATATCCTTTAGAAAGGGCAACTTTCAGTTATCTCGTTTTTTATTTTTATTTATTTATTTATTTATTTATTTTATTTTATTATTTTTTCTTCTTTCCTTTTTTGGTGTTGTTGTTCACTAGCAGTGGAGTGATATAATATTTATGTTTGGTTTCACAATTCCATGACGTGTTTTTCTGTATTTAAAGATATTATTATTATTTTGATTCATTGTTTACATGTGTTTTTGTGTGTGTGTGCTTTTTTGTTGTTGTATACAGATTTTTGATATTGTATGTATGTTACTTGTTGTCTCACAACAAGGAATCCGTGGCATATTATTAGTGGCTGGTTAAGAAATGCACAATTAAGTTAAGTGTTTTACTGTATTCCAAGGTTTTTGCATTTATTTAGTTTTTTTCGCCCTTTCTTTTGATTTCATTGTTTACTTGTGTGTTTTCGTGTGTGAATGTGTGGTGTTGTATAAGGATTTGTTACATTGTATGTTTGATACTTGTTGCCTCAAAACACGGAATTCGTGGCATATTGCTGTTAATGTATTATTATGTTTTCCTTGCTCTTATTATATCAAGTATTATCTAGAGAAATTTATTATTAGATAAAAGGATTCCAAGAGTTAATTTGTACTAAATAAGTTGACATATTCATGATGTGAACCCGCAGATAAGTTACTGTGTAGCTTTGCGGGACGCATAGTGTTTTTTGTATAAATAAATTGTTCAATAAAGGTAACATTAAAAAAAAAAAAAACTACTACTACTACTACTACTACTACTACTACTACTACTACTACTACTACTACTACTACTACTACTACTATTACTACTACTACTACTACTACTACTACTACTACTTCTACTACTACTACTTCTACTACTACTACTACTACTACTCGAAAACCGAGGCTCTGCATGGTTATAAAATTATTCCCCATTCACAGATCACAATATATCGCGCATGCGCTTTTTCAGTTGTTTACGAATGAGCGGGTGAGGATTGAGAAACGGTTTGCGTTTGGTTTGGTCACAGGATCGAATGTGTCCCTGGCGCTGGAAAGAATTCAGGCAAGTAAATGTGCGAGATGTAGGGGGGGGGGGGGGGGGGGTCATGGCTTAGTCTTTGTATCATAATAGTGCCTGATTTGTATTTTTAATTTTTCCTGCGCCACTGCATTAGGCACTAGATGTATTCTGCGTGCATCACATAACAATTCTGGTCTTGTCCAATCTTGCACAATGATCCAGAAATGTGTACCTCAATGTGTGAAGTTGGGTTCCAATTTCCATGCATGCGTTTACCAACGGAGTGCACTACGCTGATACAGATTACTTTACCTTCATTTGCATTTTCAATTAATCATAATCCGCACTCTTTGCTTTCTCAGGTGAGGTATTGAACGGATGAACGATTGAACGCTGTATCTGATAACAACAAACTTAACAAAATATAAATCTGCGTCAACAGAGTGGTGGAATTCTTTTAAAACGCGGGCATGGGAAGTACATGGGAAGTATAGGTACCTAACCCATGCCAGTTATTTAAAAAACAAGTTAACTTAAAACTTAATATTTATTATATTCTATTCAATTTTAGGTCCAATGCCAGATGTGAACATGCAGTAATGAATTTAAGTGAATATGTGCTGAATATTGAAATTTACGGCCCGTTATGATGATTTCGGATCCAATCTGGGGAGTAATGGACTTTTTCAAAATAAATATATACACATAAAATAAAAAATAAATCTGTACATGTTAAAATCCCTTCTATTATAGTTGCCAGTGGTTTCACATGATACTTATCTCACAGCTGATGTGCCCCTCTTCAGTGACTATAACTATGTTACGTTATTTGGTTAGTTTGGAATTGGAAGGAATGTCCGAGGGCGGTCAGTAGGAAATAGAAATTAATCTCAGCATTCTCCTCATGACTGAGTAAAACCTCGTCAAAAACCTTCAGTCAGAATTGCTTGTTGCCGGAATCGAACCGCGGTGACCATGCAATTTAGAGTCTCGCTTACTACCGCTGAGCCAAGGCCGTCTAGATATATCGCTTCGCGAAGGCCCCGGCTGAGCTGAGCCAACTCCGTAATCCGTATTACCACAGATAACTAATTAATTATCTGTGGTATTACGATTGGGTTCTGTATTCTGGGTAGGAAACACTCTTGGGAATGGAAGAATAGATACAACTCACAGTTTGCTATTAGAGTTTATTGGTTTTATTTTTCAACACCTGACATTCATTACATTTATGTTTTCTTATGATTCGATAGTCCATGTTACCAAGATCATTATACAAAAATTTCAATATAATTTGAGTCTTTATTTACATGTTAAATAGTTGCTATGATTCATGTAATGGAAATATGTGTTTTAGGAAATCACGCCAGAAAACATTATTTCACCAATGTAAAATAGCATAGATGGAAATGGCATATTATCGTTAGCTAGACATTTGGTTTCTTAAGTATAAAGAAACAAGTCAGCCATAAGCACATATCTTTAATTAAACACATTTTAGCATTAATTGGATGAAATACAAAGAGAGAATATGGAAATATAATCTAAAGAATAATTAAAATTAAATAACAAAGGTCGTTTCGTTTCGTCCCGATTTGTTTTTTCAGGTGCACTTTTACTGGTCAGTACAAAATGCAATTGTTCTAACTGGACTAAATCTCACATCTGCATCTCGTAGTAATATTCCTGTTTGATGCGCGCTGTTTTCGCGAAAATGTACAGATTCCTGGCGTTAAACATTCGTAAAAGCGGTTTCCATGTTCCGTAGCCAACAAACTCCAAAATATTGAAAACAAGCCGTCAATAATCTAACCGCACAAATCAAGGAGCTTATCATATAGACCTGATATTAAAATGGCATAAAATTACCGCTTTAAGAATATTTTGATCATGCTTTATAATATAAAAACGTAGTTTACTTAATCCGATGTAGTTTCATAAGAAAACAGTTTCAAATATTGTAATCGTTATAGTTGCATTTTTGTGAATGATTACTTAAGTTGTGGTTAGGCTCACATTAGGTACCAAAATAGCAATAGTAACAATTACAATATTTTAAACATCTAAATCCACGTTTTAGTTCTTACGAAACCACAGGTGGCTTATTTAGTTACGTTTTCAATATTTTGTAGCGTTCTTTTGATATTATTCCAACATTCATGTAGGGGCTATCCCTTGACCACAACCACTTTGCATTGCAGGGAGGTTTTGATGGGGCATGGCGCATGCGCACCTCTACGTCGTATAGGCGTAGGATGAACAGTAACACGCATTGGATGCGTTGCGCCATTCGATTATTATTTGTTTATTTTATTTTATTTGTTTTTTATTTTTATTGAACAAAACATTGTTTATGCTGACCAGTAAGCGCACATTTGAAAACCTTGACATTCATGTTGAAATGAACGAGTCACATCTATGTCGTAGTCGTAACTGAGAAATAACCACTACAAACTTATGCTAGTTATACTCATCCACAGGCGACTTGCATGGTTCAATACACGTAGTCTTGAAGATAAAGCAAAATGACCCAATCCACATAATCTCCGTCACTTAATCAAAATGGTTAATCTAAATAACTTTAAATGCATAATTTTACATGCACAATTAGCTATATAATGGTGGCTAAAATGTTAGGGTTGACCTCGGAAATTGAAGTAAAAAACTTAAAACAATATGTTGTTTAGGCTATTGCAAACTTCATATTTACAATATTTTGGTCAAGTTTTGCCTTCTTATATAGGCCTATTATACTTAAAATTTGCTTATATCTGCTTTTAAATATAGCTATAAATGATGGGGAATTATGATATTCATTTTAATTGCAGAATATTATTTGTAATTAAGAAACCGTTCCACTGAAAAGAGGTTCAAGAACTTAAAAAAAAAAAAAAAAAAAAAAAAACAGATCTTAAATCTTTTATTTTTACTTGTCCAATTGTTTTGCACGCTAAACTAAACATTTCTTCTTCAGTTATTACAATTCAATGTTGATATGCGAATTTCGATGGCAAAATATAACAGTATACTCATTGCTGAGTAAATTATTTATACCACTCATGAAATTCACTCTAAAAACAAAACAAAAAACATTTTACTACGTCAACGTTTTCTGACTAATATGTCTTGATAAAAACGTTGTGATCCTAACAAGTTGAAGAATAATACGTATATTGTGATCACACGTTATTATGTACAGGCCAGCTGAGCTATTTTTACATTTAAAAATAAACACGTAGATTGATTTATTGAAACATTTTTTACCTTCTCCTTTAAAATCCAACATGAATAAATTATCTTGTATTAAGGATTCGTCCAAATGCGATAGCCTTTCTTAGAATTGACGTATATTTGTGCATGCGTTCCATAATCTTTATTGGTCATTATATCATTTGTAAATCATTATAATCAGAAATACTGCTGTTTATGGAATTAACTCGTAAACAAATATAACTATGTTATTGATCTTAGCTAATGTAGAAATGTAAACGAGTTATTGTAGCATATAACACTGTTATATTATCTTATTTGTAAATATAATGTTGTGACAAACATGTATACTACAAAGAACTGATAGTATGGTACTACCGGCAGTACAATATTTAATATATACACATTACTAAAGCCCTGGAGCTAAGGGAACATCTAGATAGGATTAAACAAAGATGAGCAATCTGCTTCAAAAGAAGTAGAGAGACAGGCTGGAGTTGTTACAGTGTTAATATGGTAGGTTTGTCGTTTGATATATGAAAATAACGATCGATAATTTATCCATGTAAAACAATAGTATCGTACTGCGAATAATGATATTGAAATTTGAAGTGATAATTATATAATATTCTTATTAATTTAATGAACTCGAAATAAAGAGATGGATAATTTAGTTAGCAACTAATCATCATAAAATTATGATATTGCATTATGATGTTAGTTAGCAGTTTCAGAAAGACGCTGCATTTCACCAAGAAGACGCAGTTAGTTACAGTTTGCCACACTGGAGAAAACAATTCACATCCACAATCAACATTTTTAATCATTATCATTTTCAATCACTTCTGCACGTGGACGCGCATCAAGAAGAAAATATACTCCAGTGTATATTGTGGGTTTTTTTCGTATGTAATCTGTTTATAAACTTCGGCAGATAGGTAAAAAAAAAAAAAAGAAAAAAAAAAAACGGGTTGGGGCAATACCGTTTTGAAAAAATATTTTGGTAAAATACGAACGAATTCATGTAATCGTACAATACTAAAAATATGATTGTAATTATCAACACTGATATTTCTAAACTTTTTCAGCAGATTAAGCCCATCTTAAAATTCCATTAGGAAACGTTGAAAAAAGATTATTTTTTATAACACTAGTGCAATGTAAAATGGAATTGCACAACAACAGGTACTGTTAATGACATGTAAAAAATCTAAGAACTATCAATAGGAAACACCGTTTCACGAAAGACAAGCTCGAGTGTCTGACACACTCGTATAAAGAGAAGAAGAAGAAGAAGAAGACCGTCAAGACACATCGGAATGATTCAACAAGTGAGAACAACTGTAAAACTTCAAAGTGATTTCATATGCAATGAACAAACTATACTAGCCCCAACGTAAGTAGTCACATATCGACCTCAGATCCTTATGTACCGCCCTTTCATACACGCTGATTAATCGAAAAACAAAATATTCATGGCTTTCTTTCACACATTCATAAATGTAGTCTTCCGCTTAGAAGAGATCACGAGCAAAATTAGTCACGCCCACAGTTCCAGGTAAGCAACTGAAGGCCGAAAATTGTTCATAGACCTGTTTCAATTAAATGGTAGGAACTAGGAAAGTAGAAAATGAAGTTGGTACCAATGGACTCAGCTATTTCATAAACATGAGAATACTTACGTTGGGACAACTTTAACACTATTACCACTAAGTGAATACTTCGTTTGTTCGTTTGACAGCTACAGTTTACACCACGGGTGGGGCAATACGTTGGCAAGTGTTGCTTGTACAGTCTTCCCCAAAAGCGGAGATAATAAGTCGGATATGGTTTTGTTGTTGCATTCTTATCCAATGGGGAGGCTATAAGTTGGGCGGGGTTGTACGTTCGGCCTGGTCTTGCTTTTTACAGTATATAGTAATTATTTATGTATTGCGATATGCGAATCAATCACATTTATTCGCATTATGTTCTTCTGTACCAGGGTGAAGGAAACCTTTCATTTGGTATTCACTATCCAGGCAACTTATTGCAAGAATAGCGTAAACCTTAAACTTTCAGGTATTAATCTTGCTTGAGTTAAATTGTGTGGTATCAAACAAACAAATCTATTATTACATAATATAGTACCAATATCCAGTTTTTAAATTTAGTTAGTCCAAGAAACCATCCATTCTTTTACAATATTTATATACATTAGCTTATTTAGGTCTAAGGACTTTTCCAAGGATTTAAAACTTACATTATTCTCAAAGTAGTTCAGCTATATTATCTTACGTTTGTAAACAACTCGAACTATTTGACCCATGAGTGTTTTGATATCAATATTATAACCATTTATGACTACGCCGGCATTTATCAATACGCTAGTTACTACAGGTAAGATGTATGTAGTATAATAAGTATAAATGTCCTAAAGCTTAAAACCTACCCGTCCTTGGCAATGGTTTAATTTGACAACGCAGTTTTATACCAGACGTTTTAACAGCCAGTGACATTAATAAAGTATTAGACCTTACACAAAGCGTCTCAAAAGCATAATCACGTCCAAGTAATTCAGCCGGCAACATAGTTTTTCAATGAACCAGCGATTATCAAAGCCAATATTAAGGTCGTTTGATAGTTCAACGGAGGTATACGACATTGGCAAAAATCAGTTTTAGAAAATAAATTCACGCTTTGCTGGTGAGTCCTAACGGAAATCAAGTTTCAGCTGGAAAAGCCATTGCAAGCGTTTAGCACCTCAATTGATTCATGTTAAGCCAGAGATTCTCGATATTGCGAGAAAACCTGTCTTGGGACCAGTCGTGATATCAGCAATTGCCTTCTTTAGATTCCTTGCAAAATCTTGAAAGTAATCTTCCACTTTAACTATGAAAACAAAAAATATATGTTTAGATGTGAAATGTATCTAAAACTTGTGGTGGGTATAGTTCCGACCATAGCTTCTTATTATCTAATCAATAGTATTTATCGTATATTACAACAAACAATGTTGTTTACTTTCACTCCCGTGAAAACTTTCTACCAACAGTTTGTTTCGTATTTTGCCTTACTTTAACTGATGTATTAAAAATACTTATGGAGGGCTTCTAAAGATCTCCTTTTCAGTATAGTTCTACGTATTTGATCTATATTTGTTGGCTGTATAAATGCAACTTTTCTTGTAGATACACTTCAAGCGCTTATGAAGTGGTCCCCATAAAAAATGATAAGCAAATAATTCACAAAAACGCTAAAAATAAAACATTCATGCCTAGTCATAGAATAAATCTAATACCACTGAATTGAGAGTTATCGCATTGATAAAATAAAAAGTGATTATTTTGTGACTATACTATAGGCCTACAGCTCTATGAAAGCTATAACTGTAGACAAAGGCAAACTCAACAATGGACTAGAAACTTCACACGTCTATCGCCATAGCAACAAAAGTAACTAGGAATTCAAAACTTCCAATGCGCCAACGCTCATCTGATAAAGGCACTGGCATTTTCCAGCTTCCATAGAAATAACAGATAGTTTAGTATTTACATGTCTTCAAACATTGGCTGAGAGAGAGACGAGCCTTAGAATAATTCTATGTACATATCATTATAGTTTGGTACGAAATACATTGTGCAACAGTGAATGCATTATTTTGTGCTGTACATGTGACAGAAAAGTGCAGTGCTCCTGCAGTGCAACAAACAGTCTTCTTCAATATTGTTTCATAAAACAACAAATTTGTTCCTGTACAACAAGGAATGCTGCTGGGTAACAAGAGGCAAAAGATCTTAAAAGCCCGTGTTCTGGTATGCGTATTCTCTCGATACAGCGCTCTCCCCTCACGACAAGCAAGGCAACGGTTACATCAAAATAAGATTTAGATCACAGTTAGTTATAAAAGAACGTTTGAAACCATGTCTAATTTTCAATATCTCTTGCACATTTTGTAGCTATCTAGACATAATTAAGTTATGAGTACAACTATCTATCCATAAGCATTTTTTAAATGTTATTGTGCGGATATAAAAGTAAGCTGACGCCTTCAATGAAGCATGGATACATAATATTACCCAATTATAAAGAATGCATACATAAAAATGCAAACAAATTCAATTCAAACGGCTAAAACCCAAATGTTGGCTGTTCCATTTTATTAATTGATTTTGTCACGAAATGTTTTCAAAATATGTAATAAATAAAATTACTCAGTTGTTGAATTGTGCCGTTTGGCAACGTGGAAATTTTCGATTGGTACATTGAACGCTGTACTACAATGCCTTTGAAGGAAGATCAATCCACTCAAACCCATTATTTGGCTAAGGGTAAATGAAAGACGTCCTTGCATTGCATTTTAGAATTTATAAAATTACCTAATAGGTCTCATATTCAAGGGTAAATACAGCGTTGAAAAGGAAGAAAATGATTCTCCATGTAACAATGGGACAACCAAATATTAGGTTTTCTATTAGGCCTACAAGATCTAATAAATACATTTTTTCATAAAACCAACTGAATCAAAACAAAACTTTCTTATTCGTGTTTTGAACTGTACGAGTGTACGTTTGGGGTATGATCACGCTCGGTGTATCTTCATTGTAAGAAACCATTGGAGAACCAGATCGCCAGAACACCAAGATCACCTCAGCAGCAACTTCCGTGGAACATTCCGACAACGCTCCGGTACCTCCAAACAATGGAGTGCCTATCTGGAGGCTGTACCTCTTGGGAGCCAACCTTCTCGCCACCTTCCAAAGTGTGCGCAACTCAAGAAGAGAGAAGAGAGAGAGAGAGTGAGAGAGATGGGGTGATGGCGACCCCTTACGACTCGACGAGCACGTGCCAGCGACAGATCTGTTCTCCCCGCACCTCGCGCATGTCGTTCCAGTGAGCCAGCTCCTCCTCCCCGGAGCTGTTGAGCCCCAACGAGAACCAGCCAATCATCTCCTTGCGTTTCATGCTGCGCTTGTTGTAGACCGATAACATGAGCGTCACGTCTGGGAGTTGGAACAGCGCCACCTGCGACCGAAATACTGGATTAGGAGCGCAAAACCTCTTTTATTACAAACTCGGTTAATTCGAATTTTTACATATAAATAGCATTAAAGCACGAGAATTGATTGGTTTTTGAACGTTTAAAGTAACATTCAATCAAAAATAATTTGGGATGATGCGGGAATAGATATTGTCAAGATCAACAGTCAATCTCATAAAAAGGATGCTAAATTATATACAAAAGTATCCAAACTCAATCAATTTTGCATCCCCCTCTGTGGGTTTCCCTTGATCTCGTTGATTGCGAATATTGTATGATTTACAACTATGTAGGCTATTGTAATAAAAACACGAACTAACAAGAAAACTTTGCTTGGCAAAAGAATAGAAAACAGTTCATAGACGAATTACCAATGTGAAGCAACGTCTTCATATATTTACTAAGAGTTTTGCTAGTTTGTTTGTTGGGTTATGTGGTAAAGCAAACAATGATCTATGACCGACTATAGGAGTAACGGAAGCCTTGTTACCTGAAACATAAAAGTTTCCTTGAAGAGTGGATTGGGTTGGCCGCGACGAATGGAGGTCTTGCTGCGCGCCATCTCTTGACCGGTGCTGCTAACTAGACACAGCTTCACGTAGGTGTCCGGAGGTCTGGACATGGCCAGGTTGCGGCTAGAACAGGAACCCACAATGTTGTACTTCATCTTCACCACCTTCAACCGGAACAACCTTACAGGTGCTTTCGTCAAGTGATTCGTGTCCAACCGTCAAGCTTAATTTCAAATACCAATTGCTGATTGGCCACCATACACGAATCACTCATCTGTTATGAAAGTTCTAAGGTTGTTTCCAGAAGCAAAGATGGCAGTTTTTCGCGTGAATCTCGTATTCTTGATCGCATCCACTGTAATGTTAGCGTTTGCGGTCTTGGATATGACCAGATGGTTGGATAATTCTATCAAATATAGCGCTCACCTGAAGTGGCTCCCCTTGTTGATCTCCACCGAAAGCCGTCCGGTTGTGCCGTTGTAAGCGAGGCCCAGCAGTAGTTCGGGTACACCTCCGTGTTGCATGGAGTGTGTGGAGCCTGTGCTATCGCTGCGAGCCAGACTCAACAGGTCTGACGCTGAGGAGCTCAGCTGTAAGAACATCACTAGATGAGCACGACAGAATCATAGGTATCATCAAAATATGGATACACTTTGTTTAGGGGTTTCAGAATTACAGAATGTAGTATATTGTTACAATTGAATATGTCTCAAGTAGATGCTAGGGACTACAGAAATAGCAACGTTTGGACAACCTAAATCAATAATATGTATAGATTAAAGGTATTATTTTTCGTGTTGATCCTGGATATATTTCAACTAAATCTTTCCTAACAAAATAAACACGCATTTGAGACCATGCATTACTCGAGAAGGTATTGGCGTACATACCGCCATGTTGGCCCTGGGTTCTAACACCAGCCACATCGTGGTCTCCAGTTCGAGATTGATGCTGCTGAAGCCGACAACACACTCGCCAATCATCCGCTCACGTCGCATCCTCTCGCAGCCGTAGAGTCGGAACCGGACGCCCATGCTGTTAACATCCTCTGTAGAGCAGACAAGGACAGTGAGTGGTGTGAGTACACACATTCACAACTACTCTACACTTGCTCTCGCAGCCGTAGAGTCGGAACCGGACGCCCATGCTGTTAACATCCTCTGTAGAGCAGACAAGGACAGTGAGTGGTGTGAGTGAACACACACAACTACTCTACACTTGCTCTCGCAGCCGTAGAGTCGGAACCGGACGCCCATGCTGTTAACATCCTCTGTAGAGCAGACAAGGACAGTGAGTGGTGTGAGTGCACACATACACAACTACTCTACACTTGCTCTCGCAGCCGTAGAGTCGGAACCGGACGCCCATGCTGTTAACATCCTCTGTAGAGCAGACAAGAACAGTGAGTGGTGTGAGTACACACATTCACAACTACTCTACACTTGCTCTCGCAGCCGTAGAGTCGGAACCGGACGCCCATGCTGTTAACATCCTCTGTAGAGCAGACAAGGACAGTGAGTGGTGTGAGTACACACATTCACAACTACTCTACACTTGCTCTCGCAGCCGTAGAGTCGGAACCGGACGCCCATGCTGTTAACATCCTCTGTAGAGCAGACAAGGACAGTGAGTGGTGTGAGTGCACACATACACAACTACCCTACACCTGATAGAGGTGTACACTAATCAAGGACATATGTGCAGGTATAGGCAAACTGCGGGGCAAACTGATTGTAAACAATAAACAAAATCAATGTATGCTCAAAGCTCTCGCACCTTTGACGTTTTGGGTATGAAGAGAGAAGTAAAGGAAGCTTAACAATTCAGTGAGCAGGTCAGAACTCAAATTATTTTCTTAGCGAAATGTTTTTGTTACTGGTTAACTAAATATTGTAATGATGTGCGGTTAATCAAAATGAAGGCATATTATGATGACAAAAAGAACTTGAGGATGTTTCGATATCAACAATAAGTTCAAATTTCATGAAACCTCACGGATCAGAGCTGCTATGATTGTGTCCGAAGGTCCAGCGTCCGGGAGTATGACGTCAAAACGTTGATCGCCGAAGTCGGGAGTATGATAATAGAGTAGCAACACGTAATGTGTGTCTTGAATGCAAGCAGAACAACAGAGAAAGGGAGAGCGAGAGACTTACCTGGATTGACTCTGTGTAGCAGAAAGCTCTCCATGTACTGTGGGTTGTCACCCTGGCGGATTTTAGTTTTGTGCTTCTGTTTTTTTGAAGGTAGCATCAACAATCGAACCTGTGAAAATATTAAATTGATTAAGTTCGATATGTCAAAGAGAGTTGCATAGCAAAGCAATATGTATCATATTATTAAGAATATTGTACACTTGTGAAAAGGGGCCGACGAACGACAACATATTAAACAAGATCAAAAATAAAAACATACCCTTTGTGACATATTGTATTGTCTTATAGTTCCAACACAAGGTTATAAAACGTGAGAGATACCGTAAAAGATTCAAATGATTTAAAAAAAATATATTTATGTATACTTTTTTATTAGTTCTGTAACCCGCCCCTCTCTCTAGTGGGGATGTCTCTAGTTTCCAGCACGCGCACAGTCATCTCCCTAGTGGGCGGGGCTAACCTACCAGTGAGTTCTGTGACCCGCCCCTCTCTCTAATGGGGATGTCTCTAGCTTGCAGCACGCGCACAGTCATCTTCCTAGTGGGCGGGGCTAACCTACCTGTGAGTTCTGTGACCCACCCCTCTCTCTTGTGGGGATGTCTCTAGCTTGCAGCACGCACACAGTCATCTTCCTAGTGGGCGGGGCTAACCTACCTGTGAGTTCTGTGACCCGCCCCTCTCTCTAGTGGGGATGTCTCTAGCTTGCAGCACGCGCACAGTCATCTTCCTAGTGGGCGGGGCTAACCTACCTGTGAGTTCTGTGACCCGCCCCTCTCTCTAGTGGGGATGTCTCTAGCTTGCAGCACGCGCACAGTCATCTTCCTAGTGGGCGGGGCTAACCTACCTGTGAGTTCTGTGACCCACCCCTCTCTCTTGTGGGGATGTCTCTAGCTTGCAGCACGCGCACAGTCATCTTCCTAGTGGGCGGGGCTAACCTACCTGTGAGTTCTGTGACCCGCCCCTCTCTCTAGTGGGGATGTCTCTAGCTTGCAGCACGCGCACAGTCATCTTCCTAGTGGGCGGGGCTAACCTACCTGTGAGTTCTGTGACCCACCCCTCTCTCTTGTGGGGATGTCTCTAGCTTGCAGCACGCTCACAATCATCTTCCTAGTGGGCGGGGCTAACCTACCTGTGAGTTCTGTGATCCGCCCCTCTCTCTAGTGGGGATGTCTCTAGCTTGCAGCACGCGCACAGTCATCTTCCTAGTGGGCAGGGCTAGCCTACCTGTGAGTTCTGTAACCCGCCCTCTCTCTAGTGGGGATGTCTCTAGCTTGCAGCACGTGCACAGTCATCTTCCTAGTGGGCGGGCCTAACCTACCTGTGAGTTCTGTGACCCGCCCCTCTCTCTAATGGGGATGTCTCTAGCTTGCAGCACGCGCACAGTCATCTCCCTAGTGGGCGGGGCTAACCTACCTGTGAGTTCTGTGACCCGCCCCTCTCTCTAGTGGGGATGTCTCTAGCTTGCAGCACGCGCACAGTCATCTTCCTAGTGGGCGGGGCTAACCTACCTGTGAGTTCTGTGACCCGCCCCTCTCTCTCGTGGGGATGTCTCTAGCTTGCAGCACGCGCACAGTCATCTTCCTAGTGGGCGGGGCTAACCTACCTGTGAGTTCTGTGACCCGCCCCTCCCTCTTGTGGGGATGTCTCTAGTTTGCAGCACGCGCACAGTCATCTCCCTAGTGGGCGGGGCTAACCTACCAGTGAGTTCTGTGACCCGCCCCTCTCTCTAGTGGGGATGTCTCTAGCTTGCAGCACGCGCACAGTCATCTTCCTAGTGGGCGGGGCTAACCTACCTGTGAGTTCTGTGACCCGCCCCTCTCTCTAGTGGGGATGTCTCTAGCTTGCAGCACGCGCACAGTCATCTTCCTAGTGGGCGGGGCTAACCTACCTGTGAGTTCTGTGACCCGCCCCTCTCTCTATTGGGGATGTCTCTAGCTTTCAGCACGCGCACAGTCATCTTCCTAGTGGGCAGGGCTAGCCTACCTGTGAGTTCTGTGACCCGCCCCTCTCTCTAGTGGGGATGTCTCTAGCTTGCAGCACGCGCACAGTCATCTTCCTAGTGGGCGGGGCTAACCTACCAGTGAGTTATGTGACCCGCCCCTCTCTCTAGTGGGGATGTCTCTAGCTTGCAGCACGCGCACAGTCATCTTCCTAGTGGGCGGGGCTAACCTACCAGTGAGTTATGTGACCCGCCCCTCTCTCTAGTGGGGATGTCTCTAGCTTGCAGCACGCGCACAGTCATCTTCCTAGTGGGCGGGGCTAACCTACCTATGAGTTCTGTGACCCGCCCCTCTCTCTGGTGGGGATGTCTCTAGCTTGCAGCACGCGCACAGTCATCTTCCTAGTGGGCGGGGCTAACCTACCAGTGAGTTATGTGACCCGCCCCTCTCTCTAGTGGGGATGTCTCTAGCTTGCAGCACGCGCACAGTCATCTTCCTAGTGGGCGGGGCTAGCCTACCTATGAGTTCTGTGACCCGCCCCTCTCTCTGGTGGGGATGTCTCTAGCTTGCAGCACGCGCACAGTCATCTTCCTAGTGGGCGGGGCTAACCTACCTGTGAGTTCTGTGACCCACCCCTCTCTCTAGTGGGGATGTCTCTAGCTTGCAGCACGCGCACAGTCATCTTCCTAGTGGGCGGGGCTAACCTACCTGTGAGTTCTGTGACCCACCCCTCTCTCTTGTGGGGATGTCTCTAGCTTGCAGCACGCGCACAGTCATCTTCCTAGTGGGCGGGGCTAACCTACCTGTGAGTTCTGTGACCCGCCCCTCTCTCTAGTGGGGATGTCTCTAGCTTGCAGCACGCGCACAGTCATCTTCCTAGTGGGCGGGGCTAACCTACCTGTGAGTTCTGTGACCCGCCCCTCTCTCTAGTGGGGATGTCTCTAGCTTGCAGCACGCGCACAGTCATCTTCCTAGTGGGCGGGGCTAACCTACCTGTGAGTTCTGTGACCCACCCCTCTCTCTTGTGGGGATTTCTCTAGCTTGCAGCACGCGCACAGTCATCTTCCTAGTGGGTGGGCTAACCTACCTGTGAGTTCTTTGACCCGCCCCTCTCTCTGGTGGGGATGTCTCTAGCTTGCAGCACGCGCACAGTCATCTTCCTAGTGGGCGGGGCTAACCTACCTGTGAGTTCTGTGACCCACCCCTCTCTCTTGTGGGGATGTCTCTAGCTTGCAGCACGCGCACAGTCATCTTCCTAGTGGGTGGGCTAACCTACCTGTGAGTTCTTTGACCCGCCCCTCTCTCTGGTGGGGATGTCTCTAGCTTGCAGCACGCGCACAGTCATCTTCCTAGTGGGCGGGGCTAACCTACCTGTGAGTTCTGTGACCCGCCCCTCTCTCTAGTGGGGATGTCTCTAGCTTGCAGCACGCGCACAGTCATCTTCCTAGTGGGCGGGGCTAACCTACCTGTGAGTTCTGTGACCCGCCCCTCTCTCTAGTGGGGATGTCTCTAGCTTGCAGCACGCGCACAGTCATCTTCCTAGTGGGCGGGGCTAACCTACCTGTGAGTTCTGTGATCCGCCCCTCTCTCTAGTGGGGATGTCTCTAGCTTGCAGCACGCGCACAGTCATCTCCCTAGTGGGCGGGGCTAACCTACCTGTGAGTTCTGTGACCCGCCCCTCTCTCTAGTGGGGATGTCTCTAGCTTGCAGCACGCGCACAGTCATCTTCCTAGTGGGCGGGGCTTACCTACCTGTGAGTTCTGTGACCCGCCCCTCCCTGTAGTGGGGATGTCTCTAGCTTGCAGCACGCGCACAGTCATCTTCCTAGTGGGCGGGGCTAACCTACCTGTGAGTTCTGTGACCCGCCCCTCTCTCTAGTGGGGATGTCTCTAGCTTGCAGCACGCGCACAGTCATCTTCCTAGTGGGCGGGGCTAACCTACCTGTGAGTTCTGTGACCCGCCCCTCCCTCTAGTGGGGATGTCTCTAGCTTGCAGCACGCGCACAGTCATCTTCCTAGTGGGCGGGGCTAACCTACCTGTGAGTTCTGTGACCCACCCCTCTCTCTTGTGGGGATGTCTCTAGCTTGCAGCACGCTCACAATCATCTTCCTAGTGGGCGGGGCTAACCTACCTGTGAGTTCTGTGATCCGCCCCTCTCTCTAGTGGGGATGTCTCTAGCTTGCAGCACGCGCACAGTCATCTTCCTAGTGGGCAGGGCTAGCCTACCTGTGAGTTCTGTAACCCGCCCTCTCTCTAGTGGGGATGTCTCTAGCTTGCAGCACGTGCACAGTCATCTTCCTAGTGGGCGGGCCTAACCTACCTGTGAGTTCTGTGACCCGCCCCTCTCTCTAATGGGGATGTCTCTAGCTTGCAGCACGCGCACAGTCATCTCCCTTGTGGGCGGGGCTAACCTACCTGTGAGTTCTGTGACCCGCCCCTCTCTCTAGTGGGGATGTCTCTAGCTTGCAGCACGCGCACAGTCATCTTCCTAGTGGGCGGGGCTAACCTACCTGTGAGTTCTGTGACCCGCCCCTCTCTCTAGTGGGGATGTCTCTAGTTTGCAGCACGCGCACAGTCATCTTCCTAGTGGGCGGGGCTAACCTACCTGTGAGTTCTGTGACCCGCCCCTCTCTCTAGTGGGGATGTCTCTAGCTTGCAGCACGCGCACAGTCATCTTCTTAGTGGGCGGGGCTAACCTACCTGTGAGTTCTGTGACCCGCCCCTCTCTCTAGTGGGGATGTCTCTAGCTTGCAGCACGCGCACAGTCATCTCCCTAGTGGGCGGGGCTAGCCTACCTGTGAGTTCTGTGACCCGCCCCTCCCTCTAGTGGGGATGTCTCTAGTTTGCAGCACGCGCACAGTCATCTCCCTAGTGGGCGGGGCTAACCTACCTGTGAGTTCTGTGACCCGCCCCTCTCTCTCGTGGGGATGTCTCTAGCTTGCAGCACGCGCACAGTCATCTTCCTAGTGGGCGGGGCTAACCTACCTGTGAGTTCTGTGACCCGCCCCTCCCTCTAGTGGGGATGTCTCTAGTTTGCAGCACGCGCACAGTCATCTCCCTAGTGGGCGGGGCTAACCTACCAGTGAGTTCTGTGACCCGCCCCTCTCTCTAGTGGGGATGTCTCTAGCTTGCAGCACGCGCACAGTCATCTTCCTAGTGGGCGGGGCTAACCTACCTGTGAGTTCTGTGACCCGCCCCTCTCTCTAGTGGGGATGTCTCTAGCTTGCAGCACGCGCACAGTCATCTTCCTAGTGGGCGGGGCTAACCTACCTGTGAGTTCTGTGACCCGCCCCTCTCTCTATTGGGGATGTCTCTAGCTTTCAGCACGCGCACAGTCATCTTCCTAGTGGGCAGGGCTAGCCTACCTGTGAGTTCTGTGACCCGCCCCTCTCTCTAGTGGGGATGTCTCTAGCTTGCAGCACGCGCACAGTCATCTCCCTAGTGGGCGGGGCTAACCTACCAGTGAGTTATGTGACCCGCCCCTCTCTCTAGTGGGGATGTCTCTAGCTTGCAGCACGCGCACAGTCATCTTCCTAGTGGGCGGGGCTAACCTACCAGTGAGTTATGTGACCCGCCCCTCTCTCTAGTGGGGATGTCTCTAGCTTGCAGCACGCGCACAGTCATCTTCCTAGTGGGCGGGGCTAACCTACCTGTGAGTTCTGTGACCCACCCCTCTCTCTTGTGGGGATGTCTCTAGCTTGCAGCACGCGCACAGTCATCTTCCTAGTGGGCGGGGCTAACCTACCTGTGAGTTCTGTGACCCACCCCTCTCTCTTGTGGGGATGTCTCTAGCTTGCAGCACGCTCACAATCATCTTCCTAGTGGGCGGGGCTAACCTACCTGTGAGTTCTGTGACCCGCCCCTCTCTCTTGTGGGGATGTCTCTAGCTTGCAGCACGCTCACAATCATCTTCCTAGTGGGCGGGGCTAACCTACCTGTGAGTTCTGTGACCCACCCCTCTCTCTTGTGGGGATGTCTCTAGCTTGCAGCACGCTCACAATCATCTTCCTAGTGGGCGGGGCTAACCTACCTGTGAGTTCTGTGACCCACCCCTCTCTCTTGTGGGGATGTCTCTAGCTTGCAGCACGCGCACAGTCATCTTCCTAGTGGGCGGGGCTAACCTACCTATGAGTTCTGTGACCCGCCCCTCTCTCTGGTGGGGATGTCTCTAGCTTGCAGCACGCGCACAGTCATCTTCCTAGTGGGCGGGGCTAGCCTACCTGTGAGTTCTGTGACCCACCCCTCTCTCTAGTGGGGATGTCTCTAGCTTGCAGCACGCGCACAGTCATCTTCCTAGTGGGCGGGGCTAGCCTACCTGTGAGTTCTGTGACCCGCCCCTCTCTCTAGTGGGGATGTCTCTAGCTTGCAGCACGCGCACAGTCATCTTCCTAGTGGGTGGGGCTAGCCTACCTGTGAGTTTTGTGACCCGCCCCTCTCTCTAGTAGGGATGTCTCTAGCTTGCAGCACGCGCACAGTCATCTTCCTTGTAGGCGCGTCGTACGCAAAGGCAACCTCGAGATGACCACACTTTGAGATGAGGTTGCTCTCCTGGTCACTAAACGAGCTCTGTAGGTCTGTGACGTCAAACAGCTGCTCCTGCGGCAACACAACGATACACTACAATCAACAGTGACTCTGTTCTCTGACTATGTGTAAGAAGTGAGGGGTAAGACATGGACAAGGAGAATCTGAATTGTTTCTAAACCAAGAGTTGTTAGTGAGTCACAGCGGAACTCGTGCGTGGGACAATCTGCGCACGGCCGGCACTAGTGCGCGTAGCGGCCATCGGTTAGACACTAGAAATAATGTTAATCATTGGTAGTATAAAACATTATTTTGAGTTCTTATGGTAAATAATTAATTAATTGCGGCCGTGCCCATTTACGCAACTTGACCATATCAACGCTATGAAATTAGATTTCCCGCAGTCTCGCACACGCATCTGTTGTATGAAAACAATGGCCAAGTATCACTATGGTATGAGCTCAATTTAATACACAACTGATAAGCGTAAAAGCAAAATCAATGTGTGTATAAAGTTTGTTTAAGTTCGGCAAAATGTGAGAGTGAAGTGTGTGTGTGAATGTGAAAATAAAGTGAGAGAATTATCATGGCACGGGAATCCACGGCGCCAAGGTTGCGTTATCCTCTGGTCGGTGGGGTAATCTCTTCCGCCCACGCTGCTACGCCAGCTAATGATTAGGAAAGTTAACAACCACATCACTGACCACATTTATTCGCTGAACGATAACATTACAGCGGGATTATTCCGAGTTACATAATGTATAGAGATCGTAATGTTGGAAAGCGACATAAAAAGCTTTGAGGGGCTGTCATACAATTTTGAACCAAATAACCCCCCCCCCTTGTCCCAAGTGGTCACAAAAAGTGTGACCCCTCCTTAATGATGTCACAATAAAATTAATTATCCCCTGCCCCCCCCAACCCCCCCCACACGCCAGTTCTCATAAAACATATTTTGTAAAAAAAAAAAAATACTGGGAAAAATCAGTCACATCGAGACAAAGAGATTCAATATTTCTATTTCATCTACAACCAAGCTTGACACAGGTGTACTCATTTCCAACAGGTGGTGCATTTTAGTGGCAATATTAAAAACAAGTTTAGAAACTGCGTGACGATTATTGCGGGATTATTTTTTGGAAAATATAAAATACTGAAAACAGCATCTGCACTAGAAATGACATTATATGCAGTGCAGGTATGGATGTCACAGAGACCAGACTCTCCTCCACCCCTCCCCACCCCCTGTCACACATTGTCACAAGCTGAAGACCCCCCCCCCCCCTAAATTGTGTGACATCATTTATGGACGACCCCATAGAGCAGAGAAGTTTGTTTTTGAATTGAGTGTGAGATTAATTTTTATGGTTGAAATTGTCTAATGTTTCCAAACGCAATATTTTGTTTACCCTTTTTGGAGAACATCTGAATATATGTTTATTATAATATGGTAATGGTCGCATATGTTTCCAGAATGTTTATGTTAAATGTCATTTTAAGATTTGAAGAAAAAAACCTTAATCTTTACCGCCACGCTTGTCGAGGTATTTCTATTGAACACTATTAAACAATCTAACCGTAAGTATTAATTAAAGTATTTGCGAATCTGATGCGACACATTGTATTCTCTCTTCGAATAAGAGTAATGACTAATGTGCCACTGAAACTGCCACGAGATATAGCTGCTAAGAACCATTTTCGATGCCATTCTAGGTTTAAAAAAATGCTCAATCCAACAGCCTAACATGACCTTGCATTATTTAGTTTCGTTGCCACCAGAATGCACCGTCTCTGTTGTCATGTGGTGACGTCACGTGGCACTCACGTCCTGGTTGTTGGTTCCCGTGCTGGCCGTGAGGGGCGTCTCCTCGTCCATGGTGTCGACGCTGCATTGCGCATGCGCGCTCGCTTGCAGCTTCCTGTACCGCGCCTCGCGGTGTCGCAGCGCCTGCTGTTCATCCTCGCCAGAAGTGGTCGAGCAACTGCTGGACTCGCTGCTACTTCCGCCGCCGGCCTTGCCCTTCTCTGCCAGGGAGATGAGGTCTTGGCCGGGACGGGGCTTGGTGGGCCGAGGGGGCGGCTCTACAAGAAACATTATTCACAATCAGACATAATCAGTTTTCTAGAACATTTCTAATTTTCATAAAGAAACTTTCTGTTTTTACAATATATCCGTGAAATTAAAAACAGTATTTAATCACTTATCACTAAGTTGAAGTGGGATTGCAAGTTAAAGGAGGAAACTGTGGATGAAACGTACGAGTTTGATTGAAAATTAATCATTAATTGAACTCCTGACCTTCCAAATGACCTTTCAAAACTTGGACCACAACTACCAACTTTGTGACTTGGCAGCACAATTACTTTCTACAAATTATTGATAATTATTAAATGGTAAATTTGTATAAGAAAGTTAGATCAATTTCCTTCCATATGCTATTTCATTTTTGGTGCACTACATCGGAAAGACCGTGTAGAAGCTACCACGTGCAATGGTGGCCTGAGCCGCGTCAGCTGCCATGCTTCATGTGTACACTGTACAGCTGTGTAACCGTACTTAAGCCTCCTTCCTTGGCTCCATCGTTGGCAATCTTTGCATAAGTTATTAAGTGAATGAGATGTCAGTGGGAGGCAGCAATTCCCTCTCCATCTCGAGATAAGCGGAAAACAGCGTTTGTAAGCCTAACGGGAACAAATTCTCCTTGCTGCGGTGTTCGTGGTACTTGCTTGTTGTTCCCCTGCTACATGGAGTGTCTTAATTTGTCTTGACAACGCCTGCCAACAAACGAGCTGATACTATCACACCATGGAGTTGTATCTTATCAGGAGGTCTAGCTTCAATGGAACTTCCTGTTTCATTGAGGTACATCCGGCCGACGAGCGGCTGACGCCATTTTGTTCCTTAAATTACAGCCTTCTGGATGAGTTTGAGGTTGACTCTAATTGATCATCTATTATTGACTCATCCAAGGCTGTGATCTGTCAAAACTGGTGACGAAATTAGCATCGTAGTCGCTAGCCCGGTTATTTCTCTATGGTCGCAGGTGGTGGTTTTTCACGCGACCGTCAAGCAATTTTTATTCTACGGGTAATGTGTATTTAACGTTTAGATTTTTGCACTCGAATTTTGAAAAATACAAAATTAATGTAGGCTCATAGACTTAACTGAAGTGCTAGGCCCTAGGCCTCCTAGGCTTAGGCCTATAGGGCCTCCTAGGCCTAGGGCCTAGTCCTATAGGGCCTCCTAAGCCTAGGCCCTAGGTCTATAGGGCCTCCTAGGCCTAGGCCTATAGTTTAACTTAATTTTAATATCGTATTTCTTTAATCAAACACCAAAGAAAACAAAGAAAACAAAAACACGACGATTTGATATTTGTAAACATGTTACTAGGCGTAACAATGAACTCAAACAAAAACGAAACAACAATGAACAGCTGCCCTTGACATTGACAACCAGGAACAAAATGCCTGCCACCCATAATGCATTGCAAATCTCACTGCACTTTATACGATCACCGCTTACTACAGAGCTAGACATCCAGTACCGTAGGTACTATTATAAATCCATGATCACACCACAGATAAATGTAATTATCTGTGGTATCACTTCCACTTCCATGGTGAAAACAAGTAATCCCAATGATAAATAGTTATACCACAGATAACGGATTGTAAATACGTTGTCTGTGCATGGTTATACCAAAATCGTAATATCGGGGAGCCCTGAAAACAAATAGGTTGTATCCTAAGGTATTTGCTGCAAACTTCACGCTTTTGTGGCAAGGTCCGTCAATCCCCTGGCGGAGGTTCGGTAAATCTCAAAGTTCGACGAGCCCCCGCAAGGGCCTCAATATATTCCCAAACATTTGAAGCGTTCACATTTTTCATACCATCTTCTAAAAGTTTTCTTTCTTTGACATGTAGTCGGCATTACAATCGTTGTCTTTAAGACTCAAGAGAGAACTGATGTTGTATTTAAACTTGCATAATACCTTAGTGCTGAGTCTGTTTGTAGTTGTACACAAGGTCGTATCATGACAACAGGCGATAATGCTTTGCGTCAGTCTTGTACACGCTGCGCGGCCCATACATCAAGCAGGGGGTATAGCTCAGTGGTAGAGCATTCGACTGCAGATCGAGAGGTCCCCGGTTCAAACCCGAGTGCCCCCTCACTTTTTTATTTTTCTTTACTCAACCATAAATATCATAATTGCATTCTACGCGTGACATGTAACATAAAATCCGCGATAGTTGGAAAGACGCAATGATAATCGTGTTTGTCTTTCCATTCAAAAATATGTTTTATTAATTATATATGAGTAAACCACAGTAAATGAAAATGAAGATTAAATGAAAAACCAAATGCTATTATTTATGATGAATTGTTTATACAAATGAAGTCAATTTATACAGGCTATCTCACTGGTATCACTTTTTTTTACAATATACATTAATTTTACAATTACGTTTAGAGAATAATTATTACAAAAGTTTTAAAAATTAGTAGTTATGGCATTTCAGAAAATATCTAGGTCTGGAATGAAAACTTTAAGAAAACATGAGGAATAGGAAATGTATTACTAGAATAACATTCATCCGGATGGTGTGTTTGTGGTTTTCACTTTTCATGATACAAAGAGCGACGTTACTATAACTTCTTCGATAAACCCAGCTATGACCGATTTATTATTGTTACCATCTAAACTTCGGCATGGAGAAAATATGAACAAGGATTAATTTCAGATATAGTTCTAAATCCATTTAAGTATGCTAAGCACATGGAGATAATTGCCAATGTACGGTTAGACTGAGTGTTTTTATTTTTTATGTAATACCACAAAAAGCAATTATCATTATCGGTATTTGTTGCTTCACCAATATTAGCAATTGCTTTACGAAGAAATGCATAGCAAGCTAGAACACACATTAAACAAAGTTGTGTTTATTTACATATGACGTCATAGCCTTATATTCAGGTCGTAACACCATAGTAGTTTTACAATACAAGACCAGAAAGTGTTATATAGTAGTAAAGCTGCGGTAAAAGAATCAAATTTGGTGACTTTACTTAAATTGATGTGTGTGCTTCCGAAAACAATAAGATAACATGTGTGTTTTTAGATTACAATATTGGCTCAAGTCAAATTGCCCAGCTGTTCTCCCACACACTTGGGATGTACGCTGTGATTCAAGCCTTGCTGCGTCTGCTGGTCTTAAGCCGGCTACAGACTATTCGCCATTCGTCGTACGCATTCGTCGAACCTTCATCAGGTAGCGGTTCGTGGCCAATTCGTGAATAGTGTGTAGGGGGTCATTCGTCGAAACCCGTGCGCGATTCGCGATTCGTGGTGGTTCGCTCTAGAAGCGGTATTTATCAAAGTAAACGAATCGCTACCTGGTCACGCGCCAGTTTCACCCTCGGCGCCAGCCTACAACAAAGGGCTTGAAATGTCAAAACGGGCATTGCTCATCAAAAAAGCCACTTGCAGTCATGGAGTCCGAGTGGAAGGATGAGCGTATGCTTGCTTTAATTGAAGAAATAAAAGAGTTCCGTTGTTTGTGAGACCCAAAAGATAAAGACAGAAAGAGTAGAAGCAAAAGGAACGATTGTTTGAAAAAGATAAGTGTTAAGTTTGAGTGTACACAGGAGGAGATAAACAAAAAATATTTGAATCTGTTGCAACACTCGCCACTGCAATATCATCATCACTCTCATCACTCATGATCGACGGACTCACGAAGTAACATCTGCCTTCCAACTGAAACACGCACAGTGTGTAGGGCTACCCGGGCGGTTCGCGAATCGTTCACGAACCGCTACCTGCTGAAGGTTCGACGAATGCGTACGACGAATGGCGAATAGTCTGTAGCCGGCTTTATAAAGCCGGCTACAGACTATTCGCCATTCGTCGTACGCATTCGTCGAACCTTCAGCAGGTAGCGGTTCGTGGCCAATTCGTGAACGATTCGCGAACCGCTCGGGTGGCCCTACACACTGTGCGTGTTTCAGTTGGAAGGCAGATGTTACTTCGTGAGTCCGTCGTCCGTCGTCAGCAATGCCCGTTTTGACATTTCAAGCCCTTTGTTGTAGGCTGGCGCCGAGGGTGAAACTGGCGCGTGACTAGGTAGCGATTCGTTTACTTTGATAAATACCGCTCCTAGAGCGAACCACCATGATTCGCGAATCGCGCACGGGTTTCAACGAATGACCCCCTACACACTATTCACGAATTGGCCACGAACCGCTACCTGCTGAAGGTTCGACGAATGCGTACGACGAATGGCGAATAGTCTGTAGCCGGCTTAAGGAGGTAGTTATCGGCGTAGGCTGATTCGGCCAAGTCTATGGATTCGGCCACCTGGCAGTGGCGTAGGCACCATACAGTATTCGTAAGCACATTCATTTAAATGACCTATTCCATGTTTGGTTATGACACGCAAGTATACTGCCTATTCTCACCATGCGTCTTACAAATGTTTAAGCGACCGGAGATCGAACCCAGCCACTCCGGTCTTAAGCTCAATAAGTCCTCTTGCCACAGTCTTATAGCGTATCTGTGATCACATTTCTAAACACTACTGATTTTTATTTTTTATATTGAAATTCTATGAATGAAACATATTTCAAAAACGTTTCAATTTCAATTAATTTCAATTTACTTCCTGTAAATTTGAGAATTACATCTATTAATTGCATGTGTTTGGTACTAGACATAACTATACTTTAGTATTGTGACAAAATATTATCTTTAATTGTAAATCCCCTACTAGTTGTAACTATATTATAATTTTGTGATTTATTCTTCATCTATAAAGTTCTTCAAAGGTTGTTATAGTAAAGGTACCCTCTATGTACATTTTTTAAGCAGTATGTTTTTGTTTGGTGTTAATTACAGCCAAAAAACATACAACCCGCCTACTTGTGATGTTCGACCTACTCAAAATATAATTTTGATGTAATTAACAACTCTTATATTATGAAATTATCTACACTTGCAAACATTGGCTAGCTTCAATTGGCAGGCTTGTGCTTGTTTGGACTTGGGGGGGGGGGGGGGGGTGGAGGGGGGGGGGGGTCAAGCATGGAAGACACCGGTTTCAAGTAGGTAAACTAGCAGAGGAGTAAGAGGGTCTACTTTAGTGATGAACAAATTGCATAACACATTTGAAAATAAACTTACTTGACTATGAAATTAAACCCAATAGCAAGTTGGTACCAATATTAGGAAAGGGAGAGACGGAAAGTTACTTTCGAAATGTTGGAGACAAACAGACGTGCTGTAGAAAATTTTGAAACCTGTAAGTTTAATTAAAATGGTTTTTAATTATGAAAAAGTTTATAATGAGCTTTATTTTACTTTGAAGGAAACAGCTAAGTCGGCAGCACGTAAAATAACGAGAAGCAACTATACGTAGGCCTATCCACACCAACGCATTCATGTCGACCTCTCACATAGGGATCTTCTCTCGGATGTCCACGAACGAGCTGGGTCTTCCTTCTCACCTATAAACAGGCGGTCTAACCCATTGTGTTAGGGGTTTTTTCAATGCCAATGCCAATAGGCTACATGGGTGAAAAGTAACTCGAGGACCTCGACTTACTCGCTTGAGGTTTACGGAACCTCCGTCAGGGGCATGCCGGATGGTAAAGTCTCGCCGAATTAACTAGCAAGGTGGTGTCGTCACGGATTATGTAATAGTCAAGTGACAACTACCTGCAACTACCAACCTAAATCTAGTTGCATCTCGTTCTCATGCTTCAGGTTTTGTAGTGATAATATCGCGCGTATGTGGCCAGGCGTGGTGAGGTCGCATTCCCAGCACGGTCGGTGCAGTCAATGCATTGGACAATAACAAGATCGTATTCGCGATCTCAAGGACGTTTGAAAGTGACGTCACTGGCCAATGTGGCGGCCGTGCCGGGTAAACTTCTCTGTGTGACTTTGGCGGTATCGCTGGAACGTTGATCACTTATCTCCTTCTAGCTGTTATACTATTCATTTTGAAGGAAAAACTTAAAAGAAAGCGTATTTAGTTTACATGCCAATAGTCATCATAAAGGTTATTTTATAATTATAGACCCAGTAGTTTACTTGTTATAACAATTCACGCAAAAATCGGAAAATGAGCAAAATTTCTTATTGTTTTCTCAACTTAAATTGTTGAAAATCCAATAATTGGATTTTGACGAGAGTTCCTTTGGAACATGAACCAACAATGTGAGAAAATAAACAAATAAACTTTCTAGATAGAAAGTGCCCCGAACGAAAATTCATAGCATGCACTAACATGCAGGGTGCAACGGTTGGACCTCAAAAGCAGCGGTTTTGGCCGTGAAACTACGCACCCTGCATGTTAGTGCATGCTATGAATTTTCGTTCGGGGCACTTTCTATCTAGAAAGTTTATTTGTTTATTTTCTTACATTGTTGGTACATGTTCCAGAGGATCTCTCGTCAAAATCCGATCATTAGTTTTTCAACAATTTAAGTTGAGAGAACAATAAGAAATTTAGCTCATTTTCCGATTTTTTGCGTGAATTGTTATAACAAGTAAACTACTAAATACGCTTTCCTATAAGTTTTTCCTTCAAAATGAATAGTATAAGAGCTAGAACAAGATTAATACCGCGTAGTTTGTGCGAGAATCCGCAGACAGTTTGAGCGCTAGACCCGTTAGCTTAGGGATAATTTTGTCCGCTAGGAGCGTATCGAATCCCACAGCAAATACCGTTGAAACTGACCGTGTGGAGAAACCGTTCTTTATCTTGATTCTCGACCAAGCCTGCGGAACCGGGAACACCATATTTCTGACACTTAAAAATTATTTAAAATGGTTTAAAAGGAAACCAAAATGTATCATCCCCTAAATGATGTAATGCTCTTTCATATAAATGTTTATATTTGGATAAATATTTTCGATATTGTGCACACCTTTCTCAAATTAGTTATTAGTTGATTTAAAAATCTGAAATATTTATTGGAACAAAGTACCATTACAATTATAAGAAATATCATTACATTCTCTAGCGGACGACATATTTCGTTTACATTTTGACACTTTTCAAACATTTCAAAGCAACTTTCATCGACAGAAATCGGGTGTTCCGCAGGTGGGTCGAGACCTTGGTCTCTACGGCGTGGCCATGCAGTGTACTCACGGATGTGCGCCATCGTATGCGTGGGTCGAGACCTTGGTCTGTACGGCGTGGCCATGCAGTGTACTCACGGATGTGCGCCATCGTATGCGTGGGTCGAGACCTTGGTCTGTACGGCGTGGCCATGCAGTGTACTCACGGATGTGCGCCATCGTATGCGTGGGTCGAGACCTTGGTCTCTACGGCGTGGCCATGCAGTGTACTCACGGATGTGCGCCATCGTATGCGTGGGTCGAGACCTTGGTCTGTACGGCGTGGCCATGCAGTGTACTCACGGATGTGCGCCATCGTATGCGTGGGTCGAGACCTTGGTCTGTACGGCGTGGCCATGCAGTGTACTCACGGATGTGCGCCATCGTATGCGTGGGTCGAGACCTTGGTCTGTACGGCGTGGCCATGCAGTGTACTCACGGATGTGCGCCATCGTATGCATCTGCATCTGCCGGTGGTGGTAGTAGGCGGCATCCGCCCCCGACCCCGACGGGCCAGGCACCGGCTCAGGAAGCCGCATGTCGGCGCCGGAGTGGAGGCTGGCGGACTGTTGGAGTCTCCTGAGAACGTCTTCGTCGCTGTCAGAGCTCGTGTCCGGCTCCGAGAAGGAGAACGCCTTGCCTGCGTTGAGGGGAGGGTACAACCTTACACATACAATCTCCATCCCCTCGTATGATTGGCGGAAACGGAATCGTGGTTGGAAGTGTGTTCTGAAGACGTGAAATAAGCGTTTACGTTCGGGTCCAATTCTCGGCTTGTTGTTGTTGTTGCTGTCAGCTGCCTTTTTGGTTGGTTGGTTTGGTGTCGTCCATGTTTGTTTACTCTGCGCATGCGTACACCGTGTCGGAGACGGCAACGTGAACGCCAAAGTTGGGACTTGGCGAACTTTACCGATCGCGTTGCCGTCTCGCGTTGGTAACCCGTCAATCATAAACGCTCCGCCGTGTTACTATCTACCAACATTCACAATCAGGTTTCCCAGTTCCGTTTCCGTCAATCATAAACAGGCCTTTACCCCCGTGAGAACACGAACACTAATAATAATTTTATAACTACTGTTATTTCAATTTTATAGTAATCACATTGTTGTTGCAGTTCAATTACTCTGGCTACTACCACTACTACGTATAATATAGATATTATTGACTGAACGTGGATGATGGATAAGTTCCTAACAGATCATCACTGAGTATAATATACTGACTTGGTTCCTTGGATCGCAAAGGCATGCTGTCTGCAATTCTCAATATGACTTGTTTGACAGAACTAATATAGCACCTGTGATAGCACCTTGCTTCCACTTGCTCCCCATTCCCCAACACCTCCTACTAAGTCATATGACTGAGGAATCACCAAGTTCCTTGGAACGCTTCCACTTGCTGCCCAGCACCTCCAACTAAGTCATATGACTGAGGACTCACCAAGCTCCTTGGATCGTTTAGGCTTGCTACCCAGCACCTCCTCGCAACAGGAAAGCCCGTCCATCCCGTAGAAACACCATTTCTTGTTGAGGTAGAGGAAGAAGACAATCAGGAGGACGACGAAGGCTGCGACCGCCCCCAGGAACGCCGTCGCCTCCACGGGGACTGAAACACAAGGTAGCCGGTCAGAGTTGTCTGTGCAGCGAGGGTAATAGAGACGAGGCTGTGACCGCCGTCGCCTCCACGGGGACTGAAACACAAGGTAGCCGGTCAGAGTTGTCTGTGCAGCGAGGGTAATAGAGACGCGGCTGTGACCGCCGTCGCCTCCACGGGGACTGAAACACAAGGTAGCCGGTCAGAGTTGTCTGTGCAGCGAGGGTAATAGAGACGAGGCTGCGACCGCCGTCGCCTCCACAGGGACTGAAACACAAGGTAGCCGGTCAGAGTTGTCTGTGCAGCGAGGGTAATAGAGACGAGGCTGCGACCGCCGTCGCCTCCACGGGGACTAAAACACAAGGTAGCCGGTCAGAGTTGTCTGTGCAGCGAGGGTAATAGAGACGAGGCTGCGACCGCCGTCGCCTCCACGGGGACTGAAACACAAGGTAGCCGGTCAGAGTTGTCTGTGCAGAGAGGGTAATAGAGACGAGGCTGCGACCGCCGTCGCCTCCACGGGGACTGAAACACAAGGTAGCCGGTCAGAGTTGTCTGTGCAGCGAGGGTAATAGAGACGAGGGTGCGACCGCCGTCGCCTCCACAGGGACTGAAACACAAGGTAGCCGGTCAGAGTTGTCTGTGCAGCGAGGGTAATAGAGACGAGGCTGCGACCGCCGTCGCCTCCACGGGGACTGAAACACAAGGTAGCCGGTCAGAGTTGTCTGTGCAGCGAGGGCAATACCCAAGTAGCACAAAGTGATGGATTTCTTATGGAATACTGTAGCACGTCCAGCACCCGAGCTTATGGAAAAGCACTGGAGGTGCGCTTGTGGAACGCATAGTGGATTTGGCACAGCTTCCAGAAGTTTCCCACAAGCGGATTTTAGTTTATGGCCCACTAGCGGAACGCTGTAGAAAATCCAGCAGTGAAGGGGTAACCATACTGCTGGATTAACTGCAGTGGAACGCCAACATTCAACAACCTTTTTGTGCTGGATATATGCTTGTGGAACGCGAGCGGAACACTATAGGAATTCCAGCAGTAATGAGCGGGACATACTGCTGGATTAACTGCAGTGGAACGCCAACATTCCACAACTTTTTTGTGCTGGATATATGCTTGTGGAACGCGAGCGGAACACTGTAGGTGAACCAAAGCAGTTTATCGACAACTAGCGGATTTCCGGCAGTATTCAATTCGTTTTAAATCAAGCAATTTGTACAGAGTTTGTTAGAAATGAGTAGTCTTCCTGCAGTTTTCCATCACTTGTAGGACTGACTTACATCGCTAACAAATAACATAGATCAAAATAATCCTGTTCTCATGGTCACCGTTTGATCCTAGCATCTCGCAACTTTGAGATTGTGTTGTTAAACTGAACCAGCAAAACTTTGCATTGTTTCAGCAAAGAGAAGAGTGTGATTATTGTAAAATACTAGTTACATGTAGTAATATATAAATGTGCACGCGTTTTATACTTTGTCATTACGACGCACTAAAGAAGGGGGTATAGAAGTACCAAAACCATGTAGCTAGGATACGTAAAATGGTATGAAAATATGCGATTGTTATCACATTTTAAATAAACAAACGTACATAAATTACGTTCATTACGGATAATAATTGTTTTATTTCATTATGAAAGTAACAAATACGAACATGCGTTCCAGGAACAGTCAAGACTATCAACCAGCAATAAAGCCTGCGTTCATCTTGACTTGAAATTATCATTATTACAATACAGTGTATTTGAAACAAATATGGATCAATCTTGAGAGATGGTAGCTACCTATTCACACACAGAGTAATTACAATGCCAATTGCTAAATTAGATGTTAGATGTAGGATATATGGATTCGGGTTTCTTAAAATACAATATGAAATTGAGGTACAAAGCAATTTTATTTTATCAAAACTACTTTACAATTCACAAATTACATTACATACCACAGTGTATTGCATATACAATTCTACAGTAGAGTTGTATAATTTGTACAATGTTACAATGTTACGTCAAGATTCAAAACCACCACATTAAAAGGACCGTCTTCGCAAAAAAAGTATGCATATGGATTGTTATAACGTAATGCCATGCCATAGGAACTACGTACTGGCGCTCACACAAAAGTTAAAACATATAATTCTCTGCTTTGATGACTCGAGTTAAATTACCATTTACAATAATATATTACTATATAACATTCAATAACTCCTTTTTTACGCAGTTTTTTTTAAACTACGCGAGGATATAATTAGACAAAACGACAGAAGACGAGCTATTTATTTACCGTTTTTGAATGTAAAAAATTTGGCCACACTTTTTAAAGAACATCATAGAATGTCATATATTTGTCTAAACTCTGCACGCGTATCCATTATTCATACGTTTTTTTTTTTGTGAAGATGGTCCTTTACGTAAAATATGCACTATGAAAAGGTTTTTTATTTGTAATCCACCATTCATTGACATAGTTCCACTAAAAATTATATTGTGAAGGCCATTATTAAAATTATAATATGGTTAACCTATGTTAAAAATAATTTCATACTAAAAATAAATATGTATGCCAATTGCCAACTTGATTAATACATATTTTTTTATAGTAAACTTAGCATGAAAAATTATTTTTGAATATGCCTCAGTGATGAGCTCATGGAGGCACCAAAGATATTTTCTGGAGTCATTAGTACGAAACTACTAAATTAATTCAATGTAACTCTGCCCTTCAGAGCGAAGGGTAGCTTTACGTTAAAAACCGAACCAAATTTCAATTTTTGAATTATATCTTAAGAATGGCCATCGAAATCGAAAATCTGTGGTTTGGTGAGCCCTGCAGACTGAATGCTCTAAATGTGTAACTATAATTATTGATTCATTATGGTTGCTATTCAAAATTAATTTTATTACTTATATGGATATAATCGTATTACTAATAATATGAATTTAAAAATCAAAATAACTACGCTAGTGATTATAATATTTCATTCAGTATGTAGACTCACCAAACCAGTCTGCAACTCAGATTTTTGAATTTGGGTAGCATTCTTGAGACATAATTTTAAAATTAAAAATGTGTGCAGTTTGCAATGTAAAGCTACCATTTGCTTTTACATTTCTTGCATGTTTTATTAAAGCAAATTTCCTTCAAACATTTCTCTAACAAGGTACATTTTGTGAGAAAACTTTCATATGGATTTCCCTCATATTTTCAGAGGATGTTAAACACAAACTTAATTAAAATCAATATTTTGGTACTATCATTAAAAAATTGGATGTAATTATTTTATATGTAATTTTATGTAAAGATTAAAAGATGATTAACCGATGAATACGATACTTTTAACACTATGTACTATTTCCTGATAAGCGAGATCACATTGTACTTTAGGTGTTTTGACTATAAGCCGAAGATATGCGAATGTATCAATTAAGTCATCTTCGATTGTGAAGTATTTATAGTGTTACTGTTCACAATTTAAGAAGTGACCTCTATTGACAGAGGGGGCAAAACTTTTTACAATTTCATACTTTATTACGTCTTCGTTTCCTCCGATTATTAATGTGGGCATACAAAATGTATGCATACATAAACAGTAATCTAAAAGTTTAAACACAGCATTTACTTAAATATACTAAAAAAAAAAAAAAAACACTCTTTGGGACAGTCGCACGAACTAAATGTAGGATATTGAAGTAACTAACATACAATGTTAAATTTACGGCTGTAAACGCACTTGTTATTGCAGTAGAATTCATATCGGATAGGGCTCGGGAGGCGTCTCGGACGGACGACCTTGCGCATTTAAGCGTTATATTAGCAGGCCCGCGTAGGCGTAGCGTCACACTACAATTCGAATTGTAAACTGGAGTCGCCAATTGCGATTGTTGTTGTTGTTGTTCGGCTTCTATTCTGTGTTGGCGCTAGTCCGGCGTCCATCTCCAACCTTTACAATAACATGGATGGCAAACTGAACACTTCATGTCTTGCAGAGGCTGTGCATGATTGAATGTCATTGACTTGGGCAGTTTTGGGGTTGGCTCTCACAGCAACTAAAATAAAGTTAAAGATAAATTACAAAACTATACCAAGTCACAGTCCAAGGCTATAAATAATTTGGTGGTTTGGTTGACCCATTTTTAAATCTAAGGGATTCACCTCAATACAATAAAAATAATAGAGCATCAAAAAACGGCCAAGCTCTAGATTAGAGAATAATTATTTCTTTCGATAACGTCCCTTCAATTTTACTGCCAAATGACAATTAATAACCACAATGGAGGGCGAAGTGTAAATAGCCACCACAAAAAGGTTTCATCTGAGGGCAGAGGACATATGGACATAAGGTGCTTTTTATTATGTTAGGTGCTGCTGTTTATTTTACAAAATCAAATTATGATATTCTGAAGAGACAAGCTGAATGGTGGTAGTATGCAGTATGCACTAAGCAGGGCGTGCAAGCGTGAGAAATATGATTAACAGTTTCGGACAATACAAAAATATTATAATTCATTAATATTTTTATTATCGACCCACACCACCCAGTCACTCACAACGTTCCCCGCCCCCCCCCCAATATGGGTGAAGACCTAAATTACAGTGTGTGGTAGACGGCCCGAACTGAAAAGGGGGGGTCGGGGGGGTTTGGCCCCCGGAAAATGCAAATTTCAACGTCATTTTAGTGATCATCTGGGTGTTATAGAGCAGTAGAATGAAAAGATTGGCAGTTTTTTTATAAAAGAATATCTCGTTTCGAACTGACTCTGTGAATATATTGTCTTCTTTATACTTTGTTATATGTGCTTAAACTTTGTCTACACATTTTATTTATGCGTAAAAAAACAAAAATGAAAATCAGAACACTAGTGGTTCATTGCAAAGCTTATCGTAGGTATTTACGTGGGCGCAGCAAGAGGGGGCAAGGGGGCACCTGCCCCCCTTTGGATTTGAGGAATTTGCGTGCCATATGCGCCATTTCATATTTAAAACTATGTAAATAAAAAATAAAATAACTAAATAATAAATAATTTCTAGTTTATCCGTCCCGTCACAAAACTGTTATTTTAACGCGATCCGATAAATATTTTTATTTTTTGTGTGTACATAAATGAAAGTACGCACTGACTGACTGTTACGACCGGGGGCAATATGAGCACGCCGCCCCCGGCCCCCGCACCACTAGCAAACCTACACCTTAGCAAAGCAACACAAAAACACAACAGGGTTTTGAAGATAACATTAATTGATAGCATCTTAAAAATATGAATACGAACTGAGAAGAAACTTACCTTTGTATTCTTGATTTTCAGGAACAATTCCATCTTCACGTGATTTTTATAATAATGAACTTGTCCATAACGAAGTAGAATCCTAGTTTTCGTTTTAAAAACAGGAGTCGTCAATATACCGTTGCCAGTCAGTTTTGTTCTTGTTTCCTTTCTTTCGACCACACACACTCACACACAAACACTCCCGATTATGATACTAATAATGCACTAACTTATTTTTTTTTGTCACGAAAGAACATGAAAGCACACGTATAAGTAACGTCTAACACCCACGAAGTTTAGACTTGTTGTGTAGTCCAGTCAGTGTTTTGGACTGTTTTGCTTACCACGGTGGAATTCCAACCCCACTCCGCCCACAACACATAATAACAAAACAAAGAAAGCCTTATATTATTCACTTCTTCATAGTGCGGGATTCTGTGTCAGCAGCTGGATTTGTGGTTGTGGAACGCTAGTGTTCCGCCTGCAGTATTCCAGCAGCTGGATTTGTGGTTGTGGAACGCTAGTGTTCCGCCTGCAGTATTCCAGCAGCTGGATTTGTGGTTGTGGAACGCTAGTGTTCCACCTGCAGTATTCCAGCAGCTGGATTTGTGGTTGTGGAACGCATGTGTTCCACCTGCAGTATTCCAGCAGCTGGATTTGTGGTTGTGGAACGCATGTGTTCCACCTGCAGTATTCCAGCAGCTGGATGTGTGGTTGTGGAACGCTAGTGTTCCGCCTGCAGTATTCCAGCAGCTGGATTTGTGGTTGTGGAACGCTAGTGTTCCGCCTGCAGTATTCCAGCAGCTGGATGTGTGGTTGTGGAACGCTAGTGTTCCGCCTGCAGTATTCCAGCAGCTGGATTTGTGGTTGTGGAACGCTAGTGTTCCGCCTACAGTATTCCAGCAGCTGGATTTGTGGTTGTGGAACGCTAGTGTTCCGCCTGCAGGATTCCAGCAGCTGGATTTGTGGTTGTGGAACGCAAGTGTTCCACTTAAGGACGATTATTCCGGCAGTAATCCGCTTATGGAACACAACCGGACATAAATCTGTGCTTGCTGGGTAGAGATGAGGGTGCGGTTAACTGTTGATAAACATACAAGTGTGAGTGTGTGTGCTCTATTGACGGTGTTATTAAAATAGATAATAGATATTAGGAATGTCCACTAAAGATAATACCGGGTCTTTACATGTTACTGAGCAGTAAACAAACATTTTCATACATAACAACCAGTGCTATCAGAAGGGTCTTCTCATTAAGTGACCCATTTAAGTATCCAGAGAAGAAATTGACACACACTTGTAAGCAGGTACAAATCGCGTCTGTAGAAGGCACTGCTTGCTCTCGAAAATGTACTCTTTTTGTACATTTTCTAGCTATAGCAATGGGCTCTTCATGTATTTTCAACTCAATATTATTATTAATCATGTTCTACGTATGTCATAAAACATATTTGTTTGTAAATTTTCTTACAAAATAAATAAATGGATTCTAATGTTACATAAATTGCTATACAACAATGGTCAAAGTTACAACGTCCTTTCCATTGTTCCCTTGGTACATTTCGCCTGATTATAGGCTATACGGGGTAACGGTTGGTACCTGTTTCGCTTCCTCCCTTCATCACCATTATTAATCAGACAAATACCATTTATAAAATTTCCACAGAAGGTTGAGGTCCTATTGCTAATATATAATCAATCAATCAATCAATCAATCAATCAACAATATCAATCGTGATGCAAGTAACTATAAGTTGACGTAGTCTTACCATCAATTGGTTTAGGCATCTCGTAGGTTAATTATCTTGCTGTCAAAACGATGTTACCAAACACTTACACCTCGACCACAGAGCAATAGCATTGTGGGTAATATAGTAAACCACGTTATATGATTTCCACCGCAGCAACACGGCGCCCACTGCTGCTCTGTACTGCCTGGCTTCTGCACCACAGGACGTGTGGATTATCGCGCCAAGGCAAAGCCACCGGAAAGGCCTATCCAAAGATTATAATAACTAGGTAATTTCCTTTCCGCGCCACAATCTCTGATACTAAATTGGGATAGATACCATAACAAACTCAATACGTAACGACCAGTGCTGTCGAGTCGTTGTTTGTTTCTGCATGCGTTATGGACAATCATTTGTAGTAAAGTAAAGGTGTATTCTTTAAGGGTCGTTTACATGAATGACTAGTGATAAGTGACTAGCCCACTTGACTAAGCCACAGGCTTCTTTCATTGGCTATGAGTGAGAACACTGCGCTCTGATTGGCTGTGACTAAGGTTTGGCTTGTCTTGACCAAGGAATTGAAATGTTTAATTCCTAAGTCAAGACAAACCTTAGTCACAGCCAATCAAAGTGCAGTATTCTCACTCATAGCCAATGAATTAAGTTTCACTAGTCATTGATGTAAACCCTGCTTTAGAGGGGTTTACATAATATATTGAAATATGTTAAGGAATAAAACATATTGAAACAAATTTATTAAAACATATTTATTATTTATAAACATATTTATTTTAACATATTATGAACATTATTTATCGAATAAGTAGTTAGTTATTGGAACATTGTAAGACTGAACCCTAGCCTCTTTATTCCACATTGATCGTTTGTACAGACGTTTCATCTCTGAGGAGAGTGTGTGGAAATAATATGTCATCCTCTAGAGAATGTAGTCCACTTTCTTATGAATATTTTATTGTTCCAATGGCAATAACAAGCAAAGCTGACGAAGTAGTCTCTTTCAATCCCCCCAAAACATTGACGACACTACGTAATCAGAAATGTAAAATATTTTTGTAAATTAAACGTGAACAAAGACAAGTACGATTTATCAATGTCGAGTGACTGTGCACTCCGCGAGGCTGAATTTTCAGTCTGGATGATAAATCGTGAAGCCTCTTCCAAACGTCGTGACAGGCAATTTCCTATTTTCCTATCTCGACGTTTCGAAGCCTCGGATATGAGAGTTGTCCCAGTTCAGAAGCTAAACTGCTTCGAAGGTTTCGAGCTCATTGCCGTAGGGGTAATTACTAATTACATCTTATTAAGTTTAGTTCTACGTCATGATTTACTCGTATGGCTTAGGCAACACATTTCAGAGATTCGTGCATATAACATCTGGATATTATAAAGTTGTTCCTGAAACGATACAGCCGAGTCTTACAAAGCTAAACATACTTTACTCTTCTAGTTCCTAATATCTACTACTAGAAACAGTACAGAGAAACAGTAGTGTGACTTTTCGTCCGTGTATTAGTATCGGGAAACCCCGAACAAAGTGGACGTGACTCATGAGACTAGTTCACTCCGCTTAGTGGGAGGCCGCCGGTAGGATCGTTGAGTAGGAATATAGGAATATACCCTATATTCCTCACTCAACGGTAGGATGCATGGAAGAACGACCGCAATCTATTTGTTTTCCACGGGCGTTATCCGTGATCTTAAAGATGAAGAATGGATTGAATAAATAATATCTATTAAAAAGTGACCACTATAATCTCCCAATTTTAGCTCGACATTTGTTACAATTTACCTACATTATTCCGTCGGTAAATAATATTATACTTATTTGTCTCAATGTTAGATAAACCTCTGAAATAAGTCTATACCTAACAGCGCAGGGTTCCAAATGACCTCCATTTGCCGGTTAAAGGGCATTTAAAGGTGAGAGCGATCATCAAAGACCCGACACTACAAAACGGGGGTTGTATTGCAAGAAGTGTCTGGCATTTTGTCGTGAATGTGAACTAATTAGTGTATATTTAAAGGAACCTCATTAAAATATATTGATAGCTCGCGTTAGATACACATTCCAACAAACTAACACAATTACTAATTAAGTTCATTGTTTGGCATTTTCCCTCGATATAAAAATGTTAATTACAGCGCATAAAAGCACTCGATTGATTCAAATACCGGTTTGCTCTTACCGTACAAACAAACAAAAATGAATTTATAGTTATTTGCCGTTTTGTTTCGAATATCAAAATAACACTCATAGCAACCGAATTCTACGTGTTATTCAAATAATTACTGTGATTGAGTTATTGCGCTTCATGTAACAACAAACGGAAAACAAAGTTAATTTCGTTATATGTTATTTTGACTGGAATATTGCACATATGGTATTGCCGTATTGCTGACTAAAGAAAAAGAGCAACTTAGTTTATAATAATTGCAAATGTGGTTTTTGGGGCATTTTGTCGTACCGGCACATAATTGAAACGTCAAGAATTCGAGTGTTACAATGTGTTACATGTGTGACACGTGTTACATGTGTTACAAGTGTTACATGTGCTACATGTGTTACATGTGTGCTGTTCTATTATACGATCTCAACGAGCACATGCCACGAAAACCTACTAATTCGCAATTACTACGGGTGTAAAGCAATTATGTATTAATTTTTGAACAGTTGATTATGCTCTATATTTACAATATGTGGTGATTGATGAATGATGAAGAAGAAGAGAGGAAGGGAAATCTTGTACAAGCACATGCTACTCCAGTCAAGAAGTTTGAACTGAACTATCTTCATCTTGTAACTTCATTTTCATTGTTTTATATAGTTATGTTATATTTACTTGTTTATCAGTATGTACATTAAGTTGGATCGAGTGACTGAATGATATCAAGACTCGTTGGTGTGTATATATGATACTGGCACGTAGCCTGCTCTTCTTGAGCCAGATCTCTGTATTATAATAAGTATTTCTTGTATTCATCTTGAAAATAAATAAATAAATAAAAAAATAAAAATAAAAATAAAAGACGTCAACGAAGCCAACGCGTGTTTAACTTTACATGAACACTGATACAGAATCGTCACAAACAATAACCTGACCTGCATATTCTATAAAAGAATACACAAACCCTCGCTCATATCTATCTCTCGTTTCCATAAACGTTATTATTTTAAACGATTTGAACTTTTATTTCCAGAAGGTCGTGCATTAGAAGGCGTGTATTTAACAGTCGCATTACATTTTGAACACCAAACTGCCTACACGATTGTTCAGAAAAACAAGGAATCGATGCACATTATTTTGTTTTTTGTGTTAATTTGAAAACACGCCAGTGTCCTCCATTAAAACACAATAACATGGAAAACGTGCATGTTTATATTCAGCAATTAAAATATCGGTCTCGTTTATGTTAAATGGTGTGTGTGATATATATATATATATATATATATATTGTTGATGCGTAGCGGTTTATACAGCGCCAAATCCAATTGTCACTATTGTTGTCCACCAGTCCTGTGCGATGTAATTGTAGTACTATTGTCTGCAATACCAATAGGGATTACGCACCTGACGTCTCAATAATGGCGGAAGAAAGAAAGAAAGAAAGAAAGAAAGAAAGAAAGAAAGAAAGAAAGAAAGAAAGAAAGAAAGAAAGAAAGAAAGAAAGAAAGAAAGAAAGAAAGAAAGAAAGAAAGAAAGAAAGAAAGAAAGAAAGAAAGAACAATATATTCTAAACAGTAAGCGAGTGGCCTGGGTTCAATTCGATACTATGTCAAGGTTGGTTTATGAACTCGCTGAAATCCTCTTATAGTTATAGAGATAGTTACGGCATGTTCTCTATTCACACTAACGGCAGCTGCTAGTGCTCACGAGTTCTTCGTCTTACTTCACCCTTTGAGCAAGTTTCTATAATCTACTATTTATGGCAATAGCTCTGAGAAAACAGAAGCACAAAGCACATAGATCGGAGGAGAATTCCTTTGACAATCGTATTGTCGTATACATACGGGTGAACTTTGCGTAAGGTTGGATGGGATTCAGAAAATAAATACGGGCAGAACTAATATGGCTATAACTTCTACCCTCAAACACTTCTTTCTAGACAACTAATATGGCTATATCTTCTACCCTCAAACACTTCTTTCTAGACAACTAATATGGCTATAGCTTCTATTCTCAAACAAGTCTTCTTCCTAGACAACTAACATAGCTATAACTTCTCGTCAAACCTCTCTCGTCAAATGGACTTATAATAGAAACTGGCGTAACGCAGGTATTAAGTCCATGGTCAAACACTCCTTTCTACACATTGTTTTAACAAGCTGGATGAAATGAGCGCAAAACCACTTTCACACTTTTGTGATACGAGAGATCCATTTAGTTCAGGATAAAAACAGCGTTATAACTTATAAGGTGTTTCATTACGTAACGTTATACCGCAATGCAAACTTCTAACCAAGTTGTAAGAGCTCTTTTCCGGATGAAAACCTTTGGCGAAACTCACTAATGGAATATATTGCCACGTGTAAGGTGTAAAAGTTTGAAGTACGTGAGAGGAAAGTTTCAATTATATGGTTACATAATGTCGAGCCCGTAACAATCTTAAGTGCCGCTTTAGTTTACATTTGATTTTCAATTCATTATGGCGGTGAACTTGTCGAATATTGAGAGTCTTCTAAATTTAACTTTGAAACTGTTTCAAATAAGATGTTTCAACACAAGAAAGTTATTCAGCTCCTTCCACAAAGAACCAGTTGTTGACACAAATAGAAACATGTGAAATCCATTATATTTGCCATTATGTTCTCTTACATTCACGCACTTATTTGTGTTAAAGAAGCCGGGTCACAATTCTGGCAATGTACAGAATTCAATTTCGTCACATATGACAGGATTTCTGCTTCGTGGATGGCAAAATCCCAGTTGCTATTCAAATGTACGTTATAAATTATTGATTGCATTGTTAATTTTGTTTTGTTTTTTTGTTTGCAAACGCCAATTTCCCTCCATTCCATTAATTAGCCAAACAAAACAAATCCCACAGGTATCCCTTTTATGCTGTGTCATCCAGTCCATCCTGATGGTCAGCAGATTATCTGCGATTACTTTGTGATGAATTCCGGAAGCAGCAATGGTGATTAAATTATTTTGTTGGACGCTATCCGTTCTGTTTCCTCTCTTGACTCTTGCCTACGTGTATGATCTTATGTGCTCTTATGTGCTCTTATAAAGGTAAATCAAACCTTAGTCACACCCACTTCCACAATATTAAAACAAAAATCAAGTTACAAGTACATGCGATAAAGTGCACATCATCATTACTTTAATTGTTACTTTGTACATGCTATGGAATTATTATTTTATTCATTCTATCACAATATAACCTAGTTGATTTCATCGACTTGTTTGATATAACATTGTTTGAACGCCGCATCAATTAGTTAAATTAATATTGAATACCGACAGCCTTCTAATTAGCAACGGGCTTTGTGCAAAGTAAAGTTCGCTTATAATTAACGAACAATTTTCGTTGTTTTGTTTTCATTATGAATATGAGCGCGACTATAATGAACATATCGTGACAATGTTGTGATTGTATTAAATCGACGGGATTTAATTATGGAACATTCCAAACCACCGACATAGTTTGTTGTATTGTTTCGTTCAAATAAAGGAAATTCACAACGACATTTTCAAAAGAGAAATTATATAAAAGAAAGCGAAATGTCAACGACTAAGGCAAATGAAGATTTGACTCGAAATACACTTTTAGTTCGTGGAATTTTAGATAAGTTATGAAAAACTACTCTAAATTGCCGTTGTTCTATTTTTCCAACCAATCAAGCAGTCAGGTTTTAATTGTTAACGGATATATTTGAGTTAACGATAATTTTAAATTATAAAATATTGATAATTGATTGATTATATCGCTTATCATGCGCATGCGTAATTTTTTTATACTAGACCAAACTGTCACAAAATAATTAATTCAAAAGAACAGCGGTGTAACACACGTAACTGTCTTAGAAGAAGTATTAGTATTATAGCCTCATACATATTTTTTGCCGAAATTGAGATAAAACAAACCCCATAGTCTACATTGTGCTTGTTTGGCTGTTTAGAATTCATAACCGCTCTCGTGTTATTTATTAACACTATGACGTCACTAAAAATGTCAATGTTTGATAGAAAGTGATGTTTGGAAATGTAAACCAATCTCTTTGAACGACGTAAACGTCAGCCGTAACAACAAAACATATTTTTGTACGAGATTGCCTATCACATCAAAGTGGGTTACACCTCCCCCCCCCCCCCCACAATATAGCACCAATACATCGACGCTATCCTGCAAACGAATAACCCGACCCGACGAAGCATATTCAGCCAGCATTTATTGTTTTCTATTTCACGTAAACCCATTTGGTTGGAGCACTGTAGCAATGAATTAATTAAAACCATCTGTTTGTTTCACATTTTCGAGCGAATGCGAATTAAAAAGCAATTTCAAAATCCATTTATTTAGCTTATCGTTGCTTTGTCTGTGTTTCAATGCCCGACTTTAAAGACGGAATTGACAGGATACATTATCACGACCTTGTGTTGGTAGCTGACACTTCTCTAACACTGCGGGCGTGACTATCTTGATTGTGCATTCTACTAAGCATGAAGACTGCCTGTAAGAATGTGTGAAGGAATGTATTGATTTTCGTTGAAACCGTGTGCGTACAAGGGTCAGTAGATAATGATCTGAAGTCGGAATGAGACTTTATGATAATTTTTATAATTTTTCGTAGGAATACCCGTTATAGGGTGCACACCAGCTTTACCTGATGAGCCCCTCTTCAGGTGACTAACTAGGTTATTAAGGTGTTTGGATAGCTGGGAAGGAATGTCCGAGGGCTACTAGTATAGGACTCAATCCCAGCATTCGCCTTTACGACTGAGGAAAACCTCGGAAAAAAACTTCAGTCAGGTCTGGCGGTGACCGGAATCGAACCGGCGACCTCCCGAATTAGAGTCTCGCGTCTTACCGCTGAGCCACCTCTATCGGTGAGACTATTTAGTTACACTAGGACTATTAGGATAGAAAGCACATGCGATACAACTGTTTCGGTTGGCTGCTTGTTATGGAAATACTGCCAACTTACGTAACACAATATAACAGTATACAGTCTACGCTGATGAGTGTGTGTTGTGTGTTCTGCAAAAAAGACTTAAGTTCTACCACGGATGTACTGATTTGGTGGAAGTTATGTTTTATTTAATGCTATGCGGGGATCGTTAGCCATTTCGAACAATCCTACACGTTTCAGTTTCATTCACGAGACAACCTCGTTGACGACTAAAACCTTCCGAATTTAACTTAGTCATTGTCCTTTGATGGGTCTGCAGAACTTACACGCTCATGCTCGAATAAGTGTGGTGGTGGATGGTGAGCACATGAGCTCACTAAATAAAATAAAGCTGCTTTGCCGAGATATTGTATATAATGATAATCAGTTTTGTACTTTAATTTATAATCAATATCGATAGCAAGGTTGACGAATAGACTATTTCTAGCTCGTTGCGTTGCGGGTTAACTCTTTAAGAAAATGAACGCGACCCCCCCCCCCCCCCCCCCCCTAGCAGGTGTTTCAAAATCGTCGTACGCGAATTGTCACCAAGAAGTAAATCCTCCAAGTCAATTTGCGTCGACTTGATCGCCGAAGGGATGAGAGCGGTGATATAGAAACGGGGCACGAGGTGAAGGTCACAGCGAGACCTGGCGGGTCGATCACAAATACAGGAAAGAGTCCCCGGCAGAGATCACCTGATCATCTGCCGCGCACAACAACACAGATCGTTGTTGTATACGATATAGGTCGATCATTTGCCAGTCACAAGTTTGTGCGGTTGATCATGTTCCACTTTTGCTTAGCGCGATCGGGATCGCAATCGTACATTTTTCATTATTGTTACGATGTAACGTTTTAGCTGTGAACAGAGCCATACCCAATAAGAACAAAGTAAGAATTAACTCTTTCCCGATTTCCAGATTACGATTACGATCGCGATGCCGACAATTGTGGCGGGATCCGACACGTGATCGAACATTATCGTATACTATTCGTTTCATATCAATGCAATTATCATAACAAAACATTATTACTATATACTACGTGCTTCCTTTAATTGACACATTAATTTTATTTGTTATTAATCCAACCCAAGTTGGCTACTCACTTTAAATATTCGATCGTCATGCTACAATCGTAAACTCATAAATTTCACTCTGCAGTATTCCAAAGAGGTTTGACAAGAATACTCACGCACATATTTCGAACAAATGCTATAAGGTTCTCAACAGAATGATGACTCACGGAAGTTGAACGTAGATTGAGAATAAATCGAGTTTAAAGTAACACAAGACTAACTTTCCAGATCACGTAATATAAACCATTTTACAAAATCCATACTTACAAGACATTTTATGAAAACTCTCCGAGCTGTTTGGACCGATTCTTCATGTTTGCTACGACGCCAAAGAGCTCTGCATATGCACAGACCGAGAACACTTGTTACAAGGCTAGATTGTCACTGGCGTAACATTCTAACAATCTACACTAAGCTTTTTTCGGGTCACACCGCAAATATTCTCCTTATTTACATATTTTATCTTTACCAAGGCAGACTAATGAAATCGCGCTCACCGTTATACGCGATAACTTGCTAATGCGTTCGGAGAGTTTTCGCAAAAACCACCGACTGAGCAACCGGAGTCACAATGAGAACGTTTGTGATTTTTGTATCACACGGAGACCGCAGTGTGGTCATGATTAAAGCTCACATGAAACTAATTACTGGTCCAGCTGGGTTTGGGAAGGTTGTGAGAATTGGGGAAATAAATAAACTCGGATCGTAGTTGGTAGGCTACACACTAGGAAAGCCGAAAACATAGCAACAGAAATCAGCTCGTTAGCCGCTACAGATAAAAAAAGAACAATATCCCTTAAAATATCTTAAAATAATATGAATTATTAAGTAAGTGCACTTTGTATTGATTGGCCATTATTAATTTGTATCTTTCTTATATTTATGGTTTGCGGTGTAGAAAAAGAAATGCTCCCGCTGGGCATCGAGCCCAGGTCTCCCACTTGCATACATGTTACAAACATATCGAAATAAAACTCACGTTTTAATATTATATACTATAATAGTGACTTGAACCGAAACATTAGTAAAGATGTACAATGCGTATACAATTTGTTTAAATTTGAGTCATCCTTTATCAATTGTTATTGCAGTTTATAAAATAATTATAGATTAAAAAAATTTAAAACAAGAATGTAAATATAATTATGATTTATTCCTGGTCACTTTCATGGTACAAAAAGTGTCACAAAGCACATTCATAGTTTTGAAGAAGAACTTGAAAGAAACCTTTATTTGTATGAAATAAACGTTCAAAAACTCTTCAAACTTCTATAGAAAAGAAATGCACTCTACTTCGATGTGCAAATTTATATTTTGTTATATGCATATTCGACAGATTCAATATTTCCTTTTTTGAATTAAATTTCCTATATCTGTAAAATTTCAAAACGCGCTTGTTTGAGGTTGACCATGTTCCGGCTTGTGCAAACAAAGGCTATGCTTACACAGCCGCCTTGGTTGTTCATTTGATGCCGATGCGTGCGTGTGCACGAGTAGGCTATGTGCAAGTACTCGACTCCACGTCCCATGATTGGCACTTGTAGCACTTGTAGTCTGTTCTCTCTACAAGCCTCGTAGCCATGAATAAATGATCAGGGTTTCAACCCTAACCGTTTGGCGTGATTGCCCTCGGCGTACTCGCGTGGTTGTATGTAAATGTACAGTGCCGCTCAAAACAAATTACCGCGTTGACGCAAGTGTTTCGCTAAAGGTCCTGAGCGAGTATAGCTCTATACAATGAGATTATTTTGTGCTTGGACAATGACAGTGAGATTAGTAAATTACATGGGTATCATCATAATTGAATGTATCGGTCTGGCGCTTCTTTTGAGATTTAAATTATATTTTCTTAATTGGTTTGTTAAAGTGTCAATTCGTGGATTGCTTACATCAATACCTATAAATTACAACTTATAATCCTAGATTATTTCTTGTAAATATACCAATCTTGGTCTGATTACAAGTATTCTACCCTTCCACTTGCTCTTCAATAATTATGCATAGTTTTTAAAAGTATTCTTTCGAGCAATAAAACGCACCACACTAAATTCCGTTTCAACAAACATTTTCATAACTCTATTTCTACGTTTGCTCTTTAGAGTAGCCCCTTCCCCAAGTGCACTTCAAAGTGCATTGTAGTCTACAATTTGGTTAGACTTCATGAATGACCCAAAGCAGCACCAAGCGACCCGTTTAGATTTGTGATGTGAAAATGATAGGTATTAGCACTAATAAACTCATTGGTATTAGGAAGAAATGATCGCAGACGGACGTACCATTCCGCGCTGGATATAGACGCTTTCGTCAGATACACTTGTTTTGTGCTTAGATGTTTATACATATTCCCAGTTTATGGTGAGAGTATATTCTGAATAAGAGGTAGGAAATTTGGGGTTTTCAATGATAGTCAAGTTAGTTTATAATGTTTCGAAATCAGTTTGTTCGAGGGTTTAGCAATGAAGACAGTCGAAATGTTTGTGTGGAAGAAATGTGGAATACAGATAATGTTTGCATGACAGAATTGACAGGAAAACATCAGCAATACTGAAAAAACTAGATATAATCATTCATCAGCCAATGCAATCATAATAAAATATTTCTTGGGCTGTCTTGCCTGTATGACATTGTGATATATAGATAGCGTCACAACACTACACATATTACGTTGCAACGTAGCGTGTAATCAGGCAAATGGAATATTGTACCGTATAGGAGTGCATTCTTCTAAGGTCAACACGGCACGCTCATCAGTCTACCCCTCCACATAACCTCATCCATATCTTGTTGTGTATAAACAATCACATTGTTGCGTGTTGTAATAACAGGTAGAGAATAATGAAACAAATAACGCGATGTATCAGGGTAGCGTCAACATGAAACACAGCCTACTTCACTGATATTTTCAATTTCTTAAGAATTGACAAGTTAGTGAACAATAAGTCTACTTGAAAGAACAACCAAAGACAGAAGGTTGTGAGTGTATTGATACGAAGCAATTGCGGATCTATAAAAAACCCTGATCTAATATAAAAAAAATAGGTCATCATATTGTGACAGACGATTAAAGAAAATTAACTGAAACCGCTTTTCCACTTCCACTTGTGCCTTCCCTCCGTCCCAAAAGCACAAAATCATAGATACCGGAAAATTTGGACGAGAAGGAAAATAGAATATATTGTAACGTTTAAGCACAATTTACTTAACATTCGAAGGGGAAGGATACCTTTACGTCAAAAACCGCAGCAAATTGTCATGTTTTAATTATATCTCAAGAAAGGACCTCGAAATCGAAAATCTGAAAAATAATTATGCTGTGGTTTGGTAAGCCCTACAAACTGAATGATAAATATACTTAACATTATAATCAGTATGACTGTGATACCTATTTATTTAATAATTTAAATTAATCAAATAGGTATCACAGTCATACTGATTAAAATGTTAAGTACCGTATATTTAGCATTCAGTTTGTAGGGCTTACTAAAACACAGCATCCTTATTTTTCAGATTTTCGATTTCGAGGTCCATTATTTAGAGATAATTAAACCATGACAATTTGGTGCAGTTTTTGACGTAAAGGTATCCTTCGTTCTTAACAAAATCGTTTAAAAACCTTTAAATGTTTTTTTACGAACGTAGATGAACGAGTATTAAATTATTTTGTTATATTTTTATGAATATAGTTTATTTATTTGTGAAATATTCCATCTATATACATATTTTACAATACTGAATAACGGTTGGCAGAAACGAGCACAACTCCAAACACAAAGAGTGACTTTAAACGCACAAACACCTTGGTGCTTTGAATTTTTAAAAATATGTCGTTGTGGTTAATATAAGGAGAAGGTGGGTGAATACAGGATTATTGGAATATCTTTACGCAAAGCCCATCATTACCCGCGATCACTCAAGCAGCCGTTACACGTTGCGCACAAAGAAAAGGTTAAGCTACGTTATACTAAGGTTATATTGGGTTAGATTAGGTAAGGTTAGGTTAGGTTAGGATAAGTTAGGTTACGTAAGGTTAGGTTAGATTAAGGTTATTTTGAGACCACACGTTTTCTTCTGAAGTTCGCTTCGCAACATGTAACGCAATCTGAGTAATACTACTATTCCAAGGGTATAGATATTCTGTTACACCGGGCCAAGCCATGCGCGAGCTTCCTCTACGCGACTCTTACTGCAAGCATCGAAGTGCACTTAACACGATGTTGCCGACGCAAAACCATAATAGATTGAAACCTCAAATTTTCTTTAATCAGTGGGATTTTACCACGAGACTATCCATTTCAAATTTCATCCTGATCGGATGTTGCGTATGGAAGATATTAAGCCGTAAAGATCATTAAAAAATTAAAACATACCTTCGCTAGTCGCTTGATCTCCGACTAGCGGAGGCTCGTCGAACTCACAAGTTGGGAGTTCGACGAGCCTCCGCTAGTACACTTGGATATATGCCAAGATTAGTCTTTTTAAAAGCACTGACATACCAAACAAAAATGCAAAAAATTTGCAAAAAAGAGGCCAAGCCCAAAACGGAGAAGACAAATGGTTACAAACGAAAGAGGGTACACATACAAAAAACGCCAATTTCAAAAGAGGCTTAACATTTAAAGGGGTGATATCTAAAATTGTGGCCAAGACAATTATTTTATTTCCAAAATATAAATATAGTAATATTATACTTAAATAAACAAATATATAAATGCTTACATCACTTAATAATTGATAATTAAATATATTAACAACAATTACAAAATTAAATTAACGTATTGAAACATTTTGAGGTGGGGAAAAAAAAAAAACACAATGTATTTATAATAGCTTGGCCGATGAATTTGTAATTTGGCTTTGGGTAATATATCATTATTAATATTACGTACAATAAAGCAAAAATGGTAATAACTCAACACGTTTATGAACTTTAAAATCAATTTAATATGTAATTCAAGAAACATTTCAGGACTTGGAAAATAAAACTGAGAATGCAAGTTCATCGGCCAAGCTTTTAATGATGAATACAGTGTGTTCATTTTCTTTTTCCTACCTTGAAATGTTTCAATAATTTAATTTAATTCTGAAATTGTTGTTAATATATGTATTTATCAATTATTAAGTGATGTCAACATTTATATGTTTGTTTATTTCATTATAATAACTATATTTATATATTGGAAATAAAATAATTGGCTTAATTGGCCACAATTTTAGATATCACCCCTTTAAATGTTGAGCCTCTTTTGAAATTGGCGTTTTTTGTACCTGTGCCCTCTTTGTTTGGTAAGGGGTTGTCTTCTACGTTTTGGGCTTGGCCTCTTTTTTGCAAATGTTTGCATTTTCGTTTGGTATTATAATATCTTTGCTCAGAATGCTCTCTGCGCAAATAGCTAAACAATATCAAACACAATTTGCCCATAGGTAGCTCCGCGGTAAGGCGCAAGGCCATGACTCTAATGCCCGGTTCCCATGCCTCTTGCCGTGCGGTAAGTTGATGCGCGGTGACCAATCAGAACTTTGGCTCAACTCTTGCCAACCGGCACCACCGCGACGAAATCTTTGTGATTGGCACCGTGCATCAGATTTCCACGCGACAAGAGATATGGACACCGGGCATTATTCGGCAGGTCACTGGTTCAATTCCGGCCACCGGCAATCCTGACTGAAGGTTTTCCGAGGTTTTCCTCAGTAGTAAAGGCGAATGCTGGGATTGAGTCCTGCTAACAGCTTTCGTACATTCCTTCCCAATTATCCAATTGTGTTAGGTGAATATAATGTTATAAGTAGCATACCTACTTAGGCACCTGAAGAGGTGTACATCATTTCAAATGGGAAAATGATATAATTAGTCAAACTCAAACATGGTTGACTCCTTCATGTCGATTAGCCATTCAAATATAACAACAAATAGAAACATGTCGCCTTAATTAGGGTTTTCATATCGCTATATCACAAATAGAACTTTTACCACAGTAAATGCTGAAAATATAATTTCCGTAATGTATTGTGTCGTCAAGTGGCAGTTCAATGCCGAGGGAAAAATAAGTACTTCATCATAATCACTAATTAAATATCCCCCCTCCCCCCCCCCCCCCAAGCACCATTCTGCCTGATGTTTCACTGAGTAGAATCCGCGGGTTTTGTGAGAGGATGGGTGGGGGGGGGGGGGGGGGGGGGGCGTATTGGCGTCTACAGATAAGAACGATGACCTTTTGCATCGATTTCGATAAATTTTTAACCTTTGATGTGTAACTGTAATTAAACTTATTTCTTAGATCATGTCTAGTGTTTTCAGTTGTGTGACTGGTCTAAACCATTAAACGATCAGGCGTTCACTGCTTGCAATCATGGTGAGTGTGGCCGATAGCGTATTGATGTGACCGGTTTGCCCGATTCTCATTCGTCGCCTTGGCATAACCTTATTACTGTTGACTCCTTCAAGTACATATGTGTCGTAGTACGTGAGTTTCTGGATATATGATCATAGCAATGTCGAGTGTCTAAATCTATAGGCATTAACAACTGACATTCAGCAGGGCAAAAATGTACCTAGGAAACATTCTTTGAACAATGTTTCGCGTCCCTTCAAATAAGCTCTATGTAAAACACATATGCCTGATAATATAGTCATCTTACAACATCTTCGATAATGCTTCCGTCATGAGTGAGTGAGCGGCAGCCAACCAGCGACCGTGGCTAATACAGATACCTGCTCGGGTTGGCCGAGGCCGTAAACACGTCATTGATTGATGACGAAAGCAATTTGTTATCTGTGACGACAGCATTACCGAAGTTATTGTAAGACGACTTAAAAAAAAAATTGTGTAAACAGAACAGACGATCGCCTAGATATACTTTGTGTCAACTAGCTAGCGTTACGTGCGGTGTATTTTGGAAGCGACTGTACGGCCGTGAGCGGAACTGGGTTGAAAAGTCGAAACCGGTTCTGAGCCGGTTTCTGGGTACCCGATGTCATCATAATACTAAGCATGTAGCCTAACAAAGCCTGGAAACAGAAGCGCTCGATCAATGCAACCGAATGCAGAAAACTAATGCAACTAGATTTATGTATGTATTTGTATAACATACGTCACTTCACTATTGCAATGTGTATTATTTGTATTTTGATTTCCATCAAAACGCTCAATTCATGCAATTTGTTCGAAAACTGAACGATTCCCAGCTAATTTCTTGTTTTTGAACCAAACGTGCGCAATATTGGTCGAAATCGAGCTATTTCAAATAAATTTCTACCTATGATGTACCAACTTGCTTGATACCTCGAGCTCCTTTATTAACCGTTCATGCCCGTTGTTTTAGGGGTTTCCCCGTACTAACACTAAACCAGTTACGTGAGTTCTTTAGGAACGAGAATTCATACTTCAATGAAACAATATAAACAAAATATCTTCCCCTTTATTATTTCAGGTGAGTTCCTTAATTCTACTATTGGCAGCTTTCTACGCAACATGTGTTCTGCTCCCCACAGTTACCGGAGACGGGAACTTCACTATCTGCGAATCAGAAAGCGATGATGTCATATATCAGAGGAGACACAAACAAATATTTGATCTCGATGCTGGGATCATTAATAAGGAAGATATAATACTGAACTTTGAAGGTAACAATTACTAAATATACAAAAATAGGAAGCAAAATATACTTATATCTACTAACAACTGGCTAGTAAGTATCCACTATCATAAAATCACAAAATGTATATCTGGATCGCCATGGAAATAGTTTATGCTTCAATCAACTATTGTAAGAAATAACGCAAAAGCTGATCTCGCATGACCAAAATGCACACTTTCTTTCAAGACGTCCATGACAATAATCTCTGCATAGTTTATTGTAATATACGCTCGATAAAAATGGTTGTGAAACGAAATTAAATAATATAATATATAAAATCAGTTAGCGCCTAACATAATATTATAGCTTCGCGCTCAAAAGGAAGGAACACCACTCACTCAATGTTCCCCTCACTGTTTCAGAATTACTGTATCAAATGTCACACGCTATCAGTTTTAGAAACTTTTTGGGGGTGGATAGAAGTATTAAACACTAGTAAAGTAATACCAGTGAATTAGAATATAGCTCTAAATCGTTGAGTCATACCTATTGATAGGAGTTGGTTGCACCCCAAGCTTGACAATGACATAGACAGCGGCACCTAATCATATAATGTAACACCTATGGAGAGAGTTCCACACAGTCGCGAGCGTAGCAAATTAAAAAGTTTATTCGCCACCTTGAATTAAGCAGGGAATATGCTAGCTAGACCATGGAGTACTCAGTACTGCTAGCGCTGCGAGCGGCAGAAAGTCGCACCTGAGACGGGACGCCCATTAAATAGTTGCCCAATCCAAGATGGCTTCAATTGCCACGCTGCACTGGCTGCTAGGTTGTGCATCTAGCCTACTAGAGTCACAGATAACAAATTCACTACGTAGTAATTTGTTGTCTTCATGTTTGACAGAAGTTAGTTTCACGTGGGGGAACATGGCGGCGTTTTTTCTATAATATGTGACGCCCGTGTTCTACTGATTTAGTTTGTAATATTATTTATGAAACCTTATTACCGATGTCAAGAAACATTGACACTGAAAACATTATAAAGAGATCTTTCAGAGTAGTAATATGTGTTTCCTGTGTCTTAAGGATACGTCAAATGCAGAGATACAATTGTAGGTCGTCCGTAGCTGTTGGTTATACCAAATACCGTAGAAGATATTCCTATTAATTAAGGTATTTGGTTATACGGTCTGTTAGCCTTTGTTTGTATTGATGAATTTGTCTTTAAATAATATTGTTGTATAAATATGACTGCATAAAATCGGAGCCTCAGAAAACAATGCATTTAAATTAAAGTTCAAATAAAATAACTAAAATAGGTGCTTCTTGCAACACAGGCAATGTTATCTGTCAGCTAGTTAGTGGTTGAAAAGTCGAGAGCTAAAGGCTGTGATAAACTTGAATAATGTAGCCCTATAATGATTAGGGTGAATATTAGGCGTTATAACTTATTAATTACATATTACTGTTTATTATAATTTAGGACATTATGCTCGTTACCAAATATATGTTGTAAATTTTAACTACCGGTCATCACGCTCGTTCCCGTTGCAATCCGCGTTTGTTTACTATTTTAAAACCGGGTTGTTCTTTGCTGCACTATGGTGAGAAATTTTTGAAAGACTCCCATACCTTAGTATACAACCTATTGGTTGTTTGGTTATATGTAGGTAATTCGCATTCACAAGACGGTGGAGCCTATTTGGATCGTGGGTGGAACCACTTTTAAGATCGTGCATTTGGTTCCAGGGATGATAATAACGTGCATCAACGCTATAAACAATTGGCATGACGGGACTGGAGGCACCGCAAACTTGAAATCGGGTGGCCTTGGCCAGTCTACTGCTACAGTCTTCCTGCAGGGGAAGATTTTTCGCGGGTATTCCTTCGACATAATAGTCCGCGGCAAGCCGGCCAAAGAAGAGCAGGCCCCGCCCAGAACAACCAATGCTCCGCCCACTACCGACACCGTCATCCTCAACTCGAGGATTCCGAAACAGTCATTCTTCTGTCATGACTCTTCTAAGAAGACTAACATCTTTGACGATAGGCTTTTCGTTCCTACCTTTGATATGGACTAAAAATTAGTAAATTTTGGAAGTGAAAACCCATACTAAATGTAGACCGCTGTGAAAGTAAACTGTATGATTTCATAGAGCTATATTGTTGTAGATCGTTCATTTAATTACAATAATTAGTAGTTTGGTTTCCATAAATAGTTTGTGAAAATTTTATTTGACAATTAGTTTTTTAGTATTGAAGCAAGTCATATGTCATATTGTGTTGTGCAGTTGAGGCCAGAGCCAGATATCTTGAGTGCCATTGGAAGAGAATCTGGTGACCACGCATGGTGAGAATTAAAAGCACCCCAAGGAAGACGCGAAATATCCCCCACATGGAACAACCCCCACATGGAACAAAGCCCACATGGAACACGCCCCACATATTACGATCCCGAAGCTTGCCGAGCGATGCTGCGTTGTAGAGCGACTTTGCGTAGAATGAATGGAGAAACCCCGCCGAGGTGCGCATTGTGGCCGATTGCAAGTTGTCACCAGTGATGGCTTCGAGCTCATCAACTGTTATAAACATAACTTACATACTTATAACTTCTGCCCCCAGCCCCCCACCACTCACTCACCGCTACTACCTCGACAATGGTCGAACCTTTCTGCGCGCCGAACCGAAATAATTACCCCATCCTTTTAATCCTATTTTTCAATAAAAGTCTGTATTTCTAACATTTATTTTGTAAATCTTATTAATTGGACTGCCACCTGTTGTTCGTGGCTCAGTGTTGATCATGACTCATGAGACTTTTGAGTTTTTCTCATTGTTTTATCACAACACACACAGTTCGCTGGTTTGAATAAGTTGTTTATTTTATATTTTCTAAACAAATTTTTCGTAAATCGAATTCAATAAATAAAATAAATTGGTATTAATAGTCTACCCACTCAGATACAATAAGTTAATAACTGATTTTCAGTGGGGGGCATTTACACAATTTATTATGTGCTTCGTCGCTATGACGGCTTCAAAGTCACCGTTTACGTATACACCATGATCAAGTTCCAAAGTTATAAAACCCAAACCTGAACCGGGACTCGAACCCTGGACCTTCTGCATTGGAAGAAGGAATAAACCCACTAGACCAACGAGCCACACTATCATTAATTAAGCGAGCGAAGCGAGCGTTTCCACTTGACTCTTATGGCACTTCGTTCTGTTTTTTTTTGTTTTTTTTGTTTTTGTTTTTGTTTTTTTGTTTTTTATGTCCGTCGATAGCGGTCGAACGGAAAGTCCGATCAACTTGAAATTTGGACCATCCACAAGCCTCGAAGCAAAATTCGTCAAGATGTTAACCTACAAAAAATTAATTACTGAAAAATAAAATTTGTTTATTTATTTAATTAAATGAAACCTTACCAACGGATTTTCATGATGTTTCACTTGTAGATTAACATCAAGAATACCAACACTTGACAAAGGTTCAAAATTGTAAGTTTATCCGCCATGTTATAAAAAAATATTGTTTATTTACTACAATAATTTCTTCATTTTCACTGTGTTCCACCGATATGATTCGCATTTGGAGACTATTGCAGTTAGATGTACATGTGTTACACCAAACATAGCGTACGTAACAATACCTATCCACTATTATTTTGAATTTCGATAGCTGTCATAGAATGGCTACAATGACGTAAGATACCAACCTACAAAATTAACAACTGAAACACATGTTTTGTTATTTATTTAATTAAATTAAAACTTACACACCGATAAAAATAATATTTTAAATGTAAGTCCACATCAATAGTACCAACACTCGACAACAGTTTCAAAATTGTAGCGTTGAGTGAGAAATCTATATTTCTCACTCAACGCCTGAAGATGTGAGCCGTGAGAGGGTATGACGAACACACCCCCACTCTACCTCGCAAGCAACAAGACAACAAGAAGCTGTAAATACGTCATGATTAGTCTCATAACAACCCTTGTATAAAACTAATTTTATGCGTGCAATTCATGCATGTTCGATTAGGGTGTGCGTACAGGTTTCCTTTTACGTTACGCAAAATTTATATTTATTGACTCAATCACATAAAAAGATGAAAATGGAAAAAGTAATTATTTTACTTTTATTAACTATAAAGATGAGAAAATAAGGTAAGCATGCACATTTTCTATTATATTGTTATTGAGGGGGAGGGCCTCTGCGCGTATATGAGACGACGATAAGTATTATTTTGTTGTTTACGATGCAACTAACAACAGGCGGCAGTCCAATGATTAATACTAGGAAAACGCTCCGCGTTGCCAGATGAGCGAGTTGGTTCAATGTTTTAAAGCAAACAAAACTTTTGAGTATCATATTTCTCTTAAAAAAAAAAAAATTCCTTTATAATAAACATATGATTTTTTTACAAGATGGCGGATCAAGTTACAACCTTATAACTTAAGTATATTATTTCTTGATATGTTGCTAATAAATGCACGAAATATTATTTAAATCCGTTGAGAAGTTTTCTTTAAAGAAATTAAAACCTTCAAGTTGATGGGTTTCCGCATAATTTCATTCCACCATGGTCTACTCAATAGGCTCTAATTCATAAACTATTAAACCTATCAGTGTATGGAAAGTTCCATAATATAGATACAGACTATATCTAAAATGTTATATTAATTAATCATACGATAACCCGCTTTTAAAACATTATAAAAGCTTTTTAATTTGTCGACCAAGTTCGTTGTTAACATTTGCATGTTTGCCGTGAAGGTCATTAAATATAACACGTCATTGTAGCCATTCTATGATAGCTATCAAAATTCCAAATACATAGTAAGAAAGGTCTGACTGCGTAAGCCATTTCGGCAGCATACTATTTGCATCTTACTTCAATGGTCCGCAAATGCGAATCATATCGGTGGAACACTGTAAAAACGAAGAAAATTACTACCGTAAATAAACAATATTTGTTTATAACGTGGCGATTGAAGCTACAATTTTGAAACTGTTGTCGTGTGTTGGTACTATTGATATAGACTTACATGTAAAAAATTATTTATATCGGTATGTAAGTTTTAATTTAATTAAATAAATAACAAAACATGTGTTTCAGTTGTTAATTTTTTGGAGGTTGGCATCTTACGTCATTGTAGCCATCATATGACAGCTATTGAAATTCCAAATAATATTGCATATGTATTGTTACGTACGCTATGTTTGGTATATACTATGTGCATCTAACTGCAATAGTCCGCAAATGCAATTCATATCGGTGGAACACTGTAAAAATGAAGAAATTATTGTAGTAAATAAACAATAATTTTTTTATAACATGGCGGATCAACTTACAATTTTGAAACTTTTGTCAAGTGTTGGTATTGTTGATGTGAATCTACAAGTGAAACATTATTTAAATCCGATTGTAAGTTTTCATTTAATTAAATAAATAAACAATTTTGGTTTTTCAGTAATTAATTTTTTGTAGGTTGGCATCTTGACGAATTTTGCTGGTTATGTTAACAGCATCGATTTTAGTAGTCACAAATGTTGACAGAAAATTTCAGCCAAATACGTCAAGCCGTTTGACCTGTGCGCGACGAACAAAATTTAGCGCACACACATACAGACATACATACATACATACATACAGACATACATACATACATACACACAGACAAAGCGCCGATCGAGTTGTATGGAGAGATTCACTCCGCTTCGCTACCCTCATCTAACAATTTACGAAAAACGTCTTAAGAAAAAAAATAAACAACTTTTTCAAATCGGCGAACTGTGTGTGTTGTGATAAAAACAATGTATTGAACAAACAATGCATTGAAACGAAGCAATTGCGGATCTATAAAAAAACGCATCTATTATAAAAAAAGTAGGTCATTATGTGGCAGGCGATTACAGAAAATTAACTGAAACCGCTTTTCCACTTTGTTTTCCCTCCGTCCCCCGAGCACAAAATCATACATACCGGAAAATTTGGACGAGAGGTAAAGTAGAATATATTGTAACGTTTAAGCAAAATTTACATAACATTCGAAGGGGACTTAACAAAATAAGTAAAACACCTTTAAATATTATTTTCCGATCGTAGATGAACGAGTATTAAATTATTTTGTTATATTTTTATAAATATTGTTTATTTATTTATGAAATATTCCTATTAATATATTTTACAATACTGAATAGCGGTTGGCAGAAAAGAGCAAAACTCCAAACACAGAGAGTGACTAAACACAAAACACCTTCGCGCTTTGAATGTTTGTTAATATTTTGTTCAGTGGCTGATAAAAGGAGAAGGTGGGCGAATGCATGGACGGTAGTTTACGATGCTGTGGCGGGGCCTTAGCGATATATCTAGACGGCCTTGGCTGTGGTCGCTGCAAGGTGCTCCAGATGGTGGGTGAATGCATGGACGGTAGTTTACAGTACTGTGGTCGCTGCAAGGTTCTCTAGAAGGTGGGTGAATGCATGGACGGTAGTTTACGATTCTGTGGCGGGGCCTTAGCGATATATCTAGACGGCCTTGGCTGTGGTCGCTGCAAGGTGCTCTAGAAGGTGGGTGAATGCATGGACGGTAGTTTACGATGCTGTGGCGGGGCCTTAGCGATATATCTAGACGGCCTTGTCTGTGGTCGCTGCAAGGTGCTATGGTGGGTGAATGCATGGACGGTAGTTTACAGTACTGTGGTTGCTGCAAGGTGCTATAGAAGGTGGGTGAATGCATGGACGGTAGTTTACAGTACTGTGGTCGCTGCAAGGTTCTCTAGAAGGTAGGTGAATGCATGGACGGTAGTTTACGATGCTGTGGCGGGGCCTTAGCGATATATCTAGACGGCCTTGGCTGTGGTCGCTGCAAGGTGCTCTAGAAGGTGGGTGAATGCATGGACGGTAGTTTACAGTACTGTGGTCGCTGCAAGGTTCTCTAGAAGGTGGGTGAATGCATGGACGGTAGTTTACGATGCTGTGGCGGGGCCTTAGCGATATATCTAGACGGCCTTGGCTGTGGTCGCTGCAAGGTGCTCTAGAAGGTGGGTGAATGCATGGACGGTAGTTTACAGTACTGTGGTTGCTGCAAGGTGCTATAGAAGGTGGGTGAATGCATGGACGGTAGTTTATGGTGCTGTGGTCGCTGCAAGGTTCTCTTGAAGGTGGGTGAATGCATGGACGGTAGTTTACGGAAGCCATCAGCTTAGAGCGAGTATTGCTGGTTTGAAAAACTCTCTTCCGGCCGTTATCGGGTTACTTTTCGATAACGTGAGAATGTCGGGTTATTCCGATAACCGCTCAATGCAAAATCACGAGCCCCCGTTAGAGGAGGGAGGGAGTCGACTTCCGCGTTGATGTGACTTCAAATAGAGGAAGTAATTTAATTTCACGGAATGATCGACATACGAGTTTCTGGTCATGTTCAATTCAGCAGTTCAAACTTGAGGCAATCAGGATGCTATCAGAATGTGAGGGGGGGGGGGAGGGGGGTTATATCCCTTACAATTACGGCCCTGGGCCAGACATCACACTTTTAATAAAGATCGAAATTTGAACTTAAACTGCATAAACTGTATATAAACTGCTAGTGCGAATTTAAGCCGGTGACTTAATGCCATTTGGACTGGATAATCTGATGGATTGATGGACTGATGGACTGATAGACTGATGGTCTGATGGACTGACGGACGAGAATTGACGAAGATGATGGACTCGTAAACCGTTTATCAAAATCTAAAATTTTTAAACGTAGTTTAACCATTTACTATTATAAGTCCGTGATTCAACAACAAATGTTAAAACAAGTTACTGATTTGACTTTTAAGGACATCATAGTGTATATAAAAATTAACAGTGGTGTAATAGTTGACAATTCGTGCAGTCACCACAGTCTACTATGACTAATCACTTGATTTTTTACGTCAACCAATGAAACCTTGCAATTTTGGAAACAATAATCTCAAAATTAAATTCAAGTAGTTTTTGCAGTCAAATTGCTATCAAGACATTTATTAACGTAGCTAGAGAAACGCGCTGTGTGACGCGTTGATCAGTGAGCACGTCCACGTCCACGTCCACGTCCACGAACATTTAACCATCATTGTTCAATGTCAGAATGTGCATAGCATACATTTGTGTTATAATAGTTACATTCACTAACAGCAATAGAAACGCAATTTCAACCTCTAATATTTATCGGACCACGTTAAATTTAACATTCTTGATATAGGACGGACATTTACAATATGGCTAATGCGTATTAAGCCGACATTGTTTTGAAAACGATATTTATGTGGTGTAACTTATTAACTTCCTAAACGATGTTGGCGCAAAATTAATCATGTTCAATTCCTATTGAAGTTTGTACATGTTCCAAATTTGAAGTTGATCGGAATCTCCGTTTCACAACGCGAGACAATGTAAAATACACATCAAACAAACAAAAACACTGTAGATAAATAATAAATTCTGGGATTTGGTTTAATTTATTCGCTGATGGTTTGAATCGAAACAATAGAAGTCCCTACTTGAGTAGCCAATTAACTTCCCTTAGGCTTATAGTATTCAGTGACCTGAGAGGTATTTTTGAATTGTGAACAAACTTTTTATAAAAGCGCTCTATAAACGTGGAGTCAGACAATGAGGTTAAAATATCTAATGAAAGCATTTCCGAGAATCGTTTCAAAGCATTTGTAATCCCGCTTGTTTCTTTTTTTGATCAGGTTCGTTTCTGAATTGAGAACGAACCACAAAAAATCTGCACAATACCTATTAAAAAAAACACCGATTTTTATTGTAAACTCAATGAATCAGACGGTCTTGTTTTGCCATTCGAACTTCTATTGCGCCACGTTTGCCATTTTCCTAGAGATTTTCTATTGTAGCTATAGCATTGCGGCAATACGGCGACAATATAAATGCACACACACGATATGCAAGTGTAATCGAGATAGATCTATGAACCATTTAAAGACTTTCTTATACATTCAAGCCGCCTCGTCTTTATTTTCTTTATTTGATTGTGATAATTATAAATCAACGGAGAGCAAATAAAACGCTATCATGGTCTGCGCGTGGTTCCACGACACAATATAAAGGCATCATCTTGTGTATGCCTTGTTGAGAATGTATATGGGTTTATTCCTGCGTCCAATGCAGAAGGTCTAGCGTTCGATTCGCTGGTCGGGCGGTGAAGGGGGCGGGGGGGGGGGGGGGGGGGGGGGGGGGTAACGTCTGGAATTGACTCAGATGTATGGGGGTATGATTCTGACATATTTGTAATCGGTGTCTTTGAGCTGACATAGCAAAGAGGCGAATAATAAATTCTGCAAGTGCAATGTCTCCACTGCAAATCAGATCATGTATTTCTGTAAGTGGATAAGCAATCAACACAGTCACAAACTTCACATGTAAGTATTTTGTTTTTAATTATCTAAAGAGGAGAAGCTGTGATAACACACACACGTAGCCGTTTGAATTTTGGCAATGGCGTTTTGATACATCTGGTTCCGTTATGAGCTACTGTTTATAGTTATTCCAATTATATTTTTTCTAATAGCTATACCACCTTATAGTTGAGGACGATTATGGTTCTTGTTACTTTACATCTCTTTAGCAACGAGGGGTGATAGACGAAGATGACAATTACAATAAAATATGTCTTATGCGGGATTGCAATCCATGTCCTTGTGCCAAAAACTTGGGATCTGTGCCCTAACCGTATAAGCCACGGCCGATGGCTTCTTATTTCAATAAAACATGAGATTTAATGTTAGCATTTTATCCAACCCATTTAAGTACTTTGAGGGCAAGATGTCTATCAAATGTTTCAATGATTATACGTACCCTGTAAGCTGACTTTGCACCAAAGCTAAAACCAAGATAGTAGTACTAGTACAGCTTTTGAAAATATCCGCATAAAGCAAAAAAAACGTAGGCCTACGCAAAGGCTTTGATACATGGGTTCTTCAAAGAGCTAAGATAAATATAGCAGTGTGCACGTACCATGTAGCATTCTACGAATGATCCTGCATTATAAATGGCAAATCTTGCAAAAGGAAAGTTCTTAGAAATAGAATCAAGTTTCTCTTTAGAAAACCAATCTGTGTGAAACTTTTCTTCTGCGAAAGCCATGCACAAAGCCATGCATCTTTTCGAGTCGACTTCTTTGAGAATAACGCTGCCTTTGAGACTCTCTGACGTCACTGGCTCGTTTGATAATTTATCTACATTCATCTCGTGGACAATTAAAACATGGCCAAGGTCACGCACGTATAATGTTCTAAGCTTTGCTCTTGAAAGTTGTTGAAAAGTAGGAAACTCGATATTTAAATGCTTAATTGGACACTAGTAAACTTGTAACAGAATATTTAATCGCTTCGCTCTCTGAAACTTGCAGTGTTAAATATTAATGTCAGAGGTCGTTAGGTGGTATAGGCGGTCGGGCACCGTCCTGTCATGCTACTATTTCCCATTAAAATAAATGAAATACTATCATAATAATACATAAATGAATATGTATACTTTTGGTTTTAAATTGTCGTTCAGATTCAGGTCTACGATTGGTTGACAGATTGGGGTGAGATCCAAGGTCACTATAGCCAGGTACGTTAGTCTTGGAGGGTCGAATGTGTCACCGCTATTGTTAAGATACTTTGTCGTAACTAGCTGTTGCCCATAAACCAAGTACCGATAGAAGTGGCTCAGCGGTAAGACGCGAGACTCTAATTCGGGAGGTTGCCGGTACGATTCCGGCAGTCCAGACTGAAGATTTTTTCCGAGGTTTTCCTCAGTCGTAAAGGCGAATGCTGGAATTGAGTCCTACGAACAGCCCTCGGATATTTCTTCCCAGCTATCCAATCACCCTAATAACCTAGTTAGTCACCTGAAGAGGGGCCCATCGGGTAAAGCTGGTGTGCACCCTATAACGGGTATTCCTACGAAAAATGATTATTATTATAAACCAAGTGATTCTCTTTCAAAGTATTTTATGTTAGTATAGCAGTCTCTGATACCTAAGAAAACTTTCAGAGCTTTTAAGAGATGATAAAACCACAACTGACAGTCGTATACAAAGTTGTCAGTAATCGGACCAGCCGCACTCTCGGACGACCTGTGACGTCGTCGCGATGTTTGTTCATGACGCAGTGAGAACCAATCAGAAGTATAGCAGTATACTTCACTCATGCTGACCGAAGGAGGTTTCACAAAGGAGAGTTTACTAAGTGAACATACTCAAATGACCTCACACATCCTTGACCCTTTATAAGGCATAAACCTTAGGGAAATTTAAATTGATCAAAAATGTGCTTTATATAATTTGAATTTAAGTAAAACAAAGAAAAGAAAAGTAACAACCTTTGGTTTTGCGCTGTTGTTCAAACATGCGACCTCAATAATGAAAAGTCTACGAGCTAGAACCCCGATCCGTCTATGTTACCTTGTCATGTTTACTGTTTACAGAAACTAGTCAGGTGTTAGACTAATATAGTGAAGAGTATAATAGCTGTCAGAGCGCCAGGCACCGTGACCTATTTCCCCGCCCGTACAAGGAACCCCGGCCAATTGTTAGGTTGCTCCATGACGTTCCCATTAGTCTCGTTGGCATAAACAAACAAAACGTATTATTTCCACACAAAAGTGGCATACACAACACTAACAAGTACATCACTGTTATAATATCCATTTGAATACTGCAAACATGCCAAATTGGCTGTTATTTCATGTTTTCAACTCAAAATGTTCTTATTTCGCGTAAAGCCCCAAAATTCGTTTTATTTCGCGATTTGACTTAACTCCTATTGCCGTAGTATGTGGATATATGTGAACCAAAACGATGTAACGCATTAAATAACACATGTCGTTTCATCGTGCGTTGGGAAAATCAAACACCTCTATACTGGTCAGTATACCACCCAATCTCTGAGTAATATGGAAAAGAGGGTAAAGTAATCTATCGAGTCAAGTCGGTTCGGTATATCCCTCGGGCTAGGTCAGGAGGTGGATGGTTGACCACTCTCCTCCGAAACACTTTATATATATAGTTCGGAGGGGAGTGGTGGTGGTGGGGGAGTGGTATATATATATATATCTATATCTATATATATATATATATATATATATATATATATATATCTATATGAATATTTTCAAGAACACTCTTGACGTGGTAGTTATGTGAAATCCAGAAATTAAAAAACCAACCCCGACTGGGAATCGAACCCAGGTCTCCCACTTGCCGGGTGGGCGCCATAACCCCTAGACCACCGGGACCGGTAATTCAATGACTGGATGTAGTGCATTAAGATAGATTGTGGCGGTGGAACAACACTGCAACGCTTGGGTTACACTTGAGTTGACCAGCCCACATATTTTTTTTTATTTTTTTTTTATATATATATAGTTAGGCCTACCGTTGGTTAGAGCTGATTGGAGGGTTCGAAAGCTTGCGTAACAGCTTCGTCCGTCTTCTTGTCCACTACTCGGCAGTCCTGGTTAGTGGAGGAAACTATATGACTGGTCAAAGTTACACTGTCCTTTCGGATGGGACGTAAATCGATGGTCCCTTTGGTACTTTTCGACGAGAGTAGGCTACGTGCCGATACCAGGCTTCCCCTCATCCCTTCCTCATTATCATTCATCAATCATCAGGCTTAAGAGGGCATTGTGGCCTACACAGGCCTTTATTACAATAAAATAAATAAATAAAATATATGCGTCGTTTTTACACTACGACACGAAGTATAATACGTGGCAGCTCATACAGTGCAATGCTATGGGGACTATGAGACGTGATTACGGTCCAAGAAACTTCCATGTGCTCTCAGGTGAACAACAACGTGATATTCGAAGATACATCCGGTGTTGTCCGAAGGCACACTTTTAGAATACGGCAGCCACAGCTGATGGGTCATTAACGTGCACTTGTAGAACACGGCAGCTGATTGGTTGAATATAGAATACAGCAGCTGATTGGTTGAGCGAGCACTTGTAGAAAACGGCAGCTGATTGGTTGAATATAGAATACAGCAGCTGATTGGTTGAGCGAGCACTTGTAGAACACGGCATCTGATTGGTTGAATATAGAATACAGCAGCTGATTGGTTGAGCGAGCACTTGTAGAACACGGCAGCTAATTGGTTGAACGACAAGTCCTCGCAACGACATACAGCGCACTTGTTTCCATCACTACGAAGCCGGATCGCAGTCTACGTCAAGTCCCCTCCCCCTCACCCCACGTAATGTCGTCAACCTGTTCCCGTGTGACGTCACTCGCCCGCTGCTAGGAGCAATTCAAACATCGTCTTTGATTTCTTGCAACTACACGATGCGATAAGCTATGACGCACATTAGGCCTACCTTTCAATGATGTCTTGCAGAAGAGAAAAATATACTAGTTACAAGAAAGCAATTACAAAGTAATATCTTTTACTTAAGATTTTTTTATATTAAAACTCAGGACATTTTGTATTTTCGAATGTGTGTCATACCCTTGAAAATATTTCTGAAATATTCACTTTCGTACACTATTAAAGTCGTACTTATAATAAACATAATATACAAACACGAGTTAGTTTTTTTAAACCTGTTAATAACATTTTTCTGAATGTGTTGCTGCATATAATTGATTATAATACATTCAGTATTAGAAGTATATTTGTACCTATAAGCTGGCGCGTATAGAGTGGCCTCTACCTGACAAATGTTAATTTACTTATTTCCTTTGTTCTTATAATAACTGCGCTATCACAGAAAATGTCACTTGCAAGCTGCAAGGAACTCTATACGTATCCATTTTTTCTCTTATCGAAAACCTTGACCAGAAACGAAGCTATAAAATATACAGTATATACACACCAGTGCATTCAAATGCGTGTTTTTAATTCATGTAGTTAGAAATAGGAAGTCGTTTGCATAATATGCCGCTATAAATTCCTTGATAATCTAAGAATGCATACGCCACATAATTCATCGTATGCATCAAGCGTGTGGATGCAAGTGAGTGGGTGACAGTGCGTGTATTCTAACGTGGATATGCACGCGTCTCAGAAGCCACCCTCACTGAATTTGGCAGTGTTTACTTTATCAGTCGCTTGCATCTATCAAATGAAACATAATTATGTCTTTACAAGCAAAAAAAATTAGCAATTTTGAAAAAGCAAAAGACAAAGACGTGGGATCGTTTGGTTGGACATATTCGGATGCATGAATGAATGCTATTTGGAAGAATAGTACACTTAAGCAAGTGTGTATTGAAGGATGTAGATTGTAGAAGGATGGAGACCGAGAACGAAATATATGCAACAGGTAAACTAGGACTGTGTTGTTTGTAAATGTTTCTTGTGTTATATAATCCCTTTTTCGCTTGCGGGCGTTATACTGTTTACATTTGAATAGCTCAAGTCAATAAGTGCAGCTAAGTGACATTTTTTGACAAACTGAGTTAAGCCCGCCAAGTTATTGTACATACATAGGCGCATCATATTAATGCAAGAAACACCCAAGTGTAAGACCCAGCCCATATTTTACAAGGCCTTGAAAATCTCTCTCAAGTCAATAACAGACCAAGTACATGTCACTTGGTCATTTCTTGCCTTGAGGTTGGCGATCGTGTCTGAATACCCGGACTGTTGTCAATGTTTCTTGCTACGTGGATGGTATCCGTGTTAAAATCATTTAGCTGTCACCTGTGGCTGCAACTTGCTGTTAACAATGAGTGATTCGTCAGATTCTGACTCAGATTCTAGAGATATTAAAAAACTGTTTAAATATCTCAATCCTAATGAAATAGAATTCTACAATGCTGTAAATTCTACAGCTGAGGAGCCTGCAGAAGATAGTGATGATCGTTAAACTGATGAATGTAGGCCTAGTCGTTCTTGCCTCACTATTGTTTCTTCAACAATGTAATACTGTAGCTACAAATGTTTACTTACAAACCGAGGCTAGTAATGATAGTATTTTCTTTGTCTATGTAGCCTGTTTTCTTCATTTTAAGTGCAACTTACAAATAGCAGATACTGTACGTATGTAATAAACTAAATCACATTCTAATGAGCTTGGTTTGTGAACTAATTTAAATATTAATCCCTGATCCTATGACTACTAAATACGACATATTATCACATTAAATATGAACAAATTATATTTTCAAAAGCATTAACAAATATTTTGTTGTCTTTCGATTCATCCCCATGAATCGGGGGGAGGGGGGAGGGGGGTAAATTTTAAGCTAGATGCAGATAGCTATCATGCAACCACAATATTGATTAACACAAAAATTACAATTTTCAAGAAGTTAACCCAAGAAATGCCCAAGTGAGAACCTCAAGTCAATAACTGATCAAGTACAAAAAACTATAATTCAAAAATAAAAAAAGTAAGCCTACCAGAAAAAAAAGAGCAATGTCATGGTGTTGGGTACACCAAGAGGTATATGTTTTAAAAAAATAAAAAATTTAGTTAATAAATTGGCAGCACAGTGTGGTTTTTTTTAGTTTTCTCAAAATGTGGTATTTGTGACTTGGTCAGTTATTGACTTGAGCTATTCATTTATTAATTATTGTATGTCTTTTTCACCTTCTGTAAGTAGTTTTGTTCTTTAGAAATTAAATATACCACAAGTATTTATAATGCATTACATTGTTTACTTTTTCTATCAAGGTATACAATACAATAGACACAAAACAAAGTTTTAATGTGTTTGTAAGAGGTTGTAACGAACGAGTATGCCAAAATGACACCAGTGAGTGGATGACATGTAGTACGACATGTATCGCCCTTCGTGGTGACTTTACTAAAGGCAAACATCCCGCTGTATTAATTACGGTATAATTCATCTAGTTCGTGAAATACACTGGGAAACAAAAGACTGCATGAGAAAGACGAGAAGCGTTTTCAAGGGTTGATAATTCTATTGGCGATGCTTCTTGGAATTAGCAAGCAGATTAGCATGCTTGTGGTAATTCAGTTTCAACACAAAATACACACATATACGTGCGCAACGTGGCTGATGAGTTGGGGGAGGCACAATCAATTGACAATGATTATACTGCTTTAATTTGTATTTCATAGCAGACCTTGGGCAGCAGTCGGGCAAGAGTAAACAGTTAGTTATGAAAGAGATTCTTCTAACATGATTTTCCAATCATCCTTCAAAATTTACCTACAAATGTACTAAAAAGAACAAAAATACTTCTTGGCCTAAAAAGGGGTTCGAAAAATAGGCCTACCCCCCCCCCCCCCCCCCGCCTTATTCATGCACTCGGCGACATCTATAAAGTCAAGGTCATTAACGATAATACGATCTTTATCAACCGGCAACCCTTCATCCGGTTAGTTTCAGGTTGTGTAAATTCGACCAACAAGGGACTATGTCTTCTATGGCCCTAGTGTACTTCAAACAATAACGAACATATTCTTCGTAAGTTCTAGCGTTGACTTGATATAGGCCTGCACTAAACTTAGAGAGCGTCTAGCGAAGCTATGACAATACATTATGCCAAGCTTATTTTAATTTTCTCTCCACCTATAGGACCAGTTGTTAAAAGCGTCAGTATGCAATGTGATATGAAAACAAACGTCAAGTGATTGCTATGCATAGCTCCCGCGTGACGTCACGGCGGCTATGATGCGACACAATTGATGAAGACCAATGCTAGACAATTGGAAAATACTATTCAAATTTAATAAATAAGCCTATTTAAGAATTTTAAAAGTTCAGTTGTAATACAAAATAAAAAATACCGCACATACCAATTTTATTTCAAAAACAGGCTGGATTTTAAAGAACTATAAGAATTTCTGTGTTCTACCACATAACAACAACCTTCAATTGTTTCTCCATGGCAACGTCAAAGTTTGATCAAATGTGGCCGACACGCGCAAAGATGTGACGTACGTGCAATCTATGAATAGATTTGGTTTGCACTATCAGTAACTTACAGCCTAACGCGAAGAGGTTTTTAAAAAATATATCTTTGCTGTTCTCGATTTCTTTATACTTGTCGGCGAGAGTAGTTACACTCGTTATTAGAAGCATGTCGAAATACATTTACCAGCAACAATCGATAGAAGATTTATTGATTCCTGTAATGAATAGTTAATGTATTGACCTCGAGCGTTTGCGTGGTCAGTTAACATGACCAATTACAACATTGGTAAATGATAAACAACTAATTACCGGACGCTTGTTGCACGGGTGATTCAAAGCTCGGTGGGTTGTAGCAGTCAGTATACACGCCCGATACGTCTATGCTATCGACTAAAATTGCATTTATATTAATATTTTATTCCGAGAGATAGAAAACGTAATAACAAAATCAATAACTAAATTAATTACCAACTCAAGTGAATGCGGAGATAAATCCACTGGCTCTAACGAGCTCCGTTGACTACAGCAGTAAAAAAATATTTGTGAATAATTTAACAATTTGAAGAAGGCTATTTATATTCATCTAGTTTGCCTTGTTTCTTTAACAAAATTATATTGTTTGAAACACATCTTTTTTATTAAGACTATGGCTTACATTATTGAACTTTACCAAGTTAATCAGTATAATAGATAAAGAATATAAATAAACACATAAAAAACGTCAGATATTGCGTAGGCCTGATATAAATAGGAATTGGCAGTACAGACAAGATGCAATAACATGTAATGCATATATAACAGTGCCTATCCACACACACATAAATATATAGACCTATACTCATGCTGTCACAACCAGATATGATGAGTCTAATAATACTAATGTCTATAAGCTAGAAGTAAATAAAATGAAGTGATGTAATGAAGACTTATTTCTTTAGGCTCAAAAACACATTGATATCAACTAAATGATTCCACTTAACCAATTAACCAAGCTTGTCTTCCATAAAATCCTCTACATAATAATATTCTTTTTCTACAAGAAGAGATCTAAGTTTGATTTTAAGTTCTGCAATATTCGTTTTTCTTTAATGGTGACAGGAAGTTTATTATAAAGAATTGAGCCTGCATATCTCATATAGAGCTCTATGAGATACCACAAATACATCATTTTTACTCCTTGTGTTGTGTTCATGATGATTGCTGTTTTTGGCTATGTCGTACTCTCTATGTTGCTTAAAGAATAAAACTAGTTTGTAAATGTAAGGGCATGCTAGTGTTAGAATGTTCAGCTGTTTGAACTGCCCTCTACTCGTATTCCTTTTTTTAATTTTGCCAATTTAGCTGACTGCTTTCTTTTGCATAGTAAAAATCCACTGAAATTTATTTTTGGATGAAATTCCCCACACTATTAATTCATAACTGAGATGTGACTCGATAAGTGCATAGTACACTGTTAATAGTTAATTTGCATACGTTTTTAGTTTTCGCAATACATATAGATTGGAACTAAGTTTGTTTGCTAAGTAGTCAGTGTGGTCATCCCATGTAAGGCTCGTATCTATGTAGCCTATAGTCCTAGGAACTTTGCAAATTCAATATGTTCAATAGGCATTCCTCGTTACATAACCGGATATTTATTTATTGCTCCTCTATATTTTTTGTTTGGAATATCATACATTTGGTTTTCTTTGTATTCATGATTAGGTTATTACAACATTGAATAATAAAGGCCCTAATATACATCCAGGGGCGGACTGGCAGGTACGGAACTACGGAAACCCGTACGGGGCCCTCCCGCTGAAAATAAATATCTTATGCTATATAGATTATGCAACTAAATAGTAAGAAGAGCATAATATTTCATCTCATGTCAGTGTAGAAAGGGACATAACGTATCAAATAGACCATCTACAAGTGCTACAAAGATTTCCACTTTCCTCGTCTAGTTTATTTTAAAATATATAACATGCCAAATTGTTGGGAAAGTTGTTCACAGTCCATATGTTCCACATATTTATCGTCGTGTGTCGATTTTTAAACATGTTAACATGCATTCCAAACAAATTTTATAGGAAACAACATAGTTTGAAATATCCAAATGCCAGTGTTGGGAAAGTTCTTTCTTTAATTTACTCTTGACCAGTGGTGTTCACAGTTCAACATGTTGTTCCACATACCTAACATCATTTATCGATTTTTACACATGTTTATATGCGTTCTAAAAACATTAATGAGAAACAACGATCCTCCAAATAACTGCTCGCTAGCTCGCAACTTGTTGAGTGACTTTTGGTAGTTTGCGAGTAAACTTTGTTATATCAGAAAAATGACACATCGGGCTGATCGCGTGTTTATAAGTGTTCAAAATTTTCAAAAGCGAACATTTAGGGACATTCTTATACTCAACCGCCAGTTGCGTGCACGCTGTTTCAACTAATGTAAACAGATACCTACACTCATGCTTGCATATTACATTCTTATACTCTACCGCCAGTTGCGTGCATGCTGTTTCAACTAAAATAAACAGATACCTACACTCATGCTGTCATTTTACATTCTTATACTCTACCGCCACTTGCGTGCATGCTGTTTCAACTAAAATAAACAGAAACCTACACACATGCTGTCATTTTACATTCTTATACTCAACCTCCAGTTGCGTGCACGCTGTTTCAACATAAGTGAACAGATACCTACACTCATGCTGTCATATTACATTCTTATACTCAACCGCCAGTTGCGTGCACGCTGTTTCAACTAAAGTGGACAGATACCTACACTCATGCTGTCATATTACATTCTTATACCCAACCGCCAGTTGCCTGCATGCTGTTTCAACTTAAGTAAACAGATACCTACACTCATGCTGTCATATTACATCCTTATACTCAACCGCCAGTTGCGTGCACGCTGTTTCAACTAAAGTGAACAGATACCTACACTCATGCTGTCATATTACATTCTTATACTCAACTGCCAGTTGCGTGCATGCTGTGTAAACTAAAGTAAACAGATAACTACACTCATGCTGTCATATTACATTCTAAAACTCAACTGTCAGTAGCGTCACGCTGATTCAACTAAAGTGAACAGATACCTACACTCATGCTGTCATATTACATTCCTATACTCAACCGCCAGTTGCGTGCACGCTGTTTCAACTAAAGTAAACAGATACCTACACTCATGCTGTCATATTACATCCTTATACTCAACCGCCAGTTGCGTGCACGCTGTTTTAATTAAAGTGAACAGATACCTACACTCATGCTGTCATATTACATTCTTATACTCAACTGCCAGTTGCGTGCATGCTGTGTAAACTAAAGTAAACAGATAACTACACTCATGCTGTCATATTACATTCTAAAACTCAACTGTCAGTAGCGTCACGCTGATTCAACTAAAGTAAACAGATACCTACACTCATGCCGTCATATTACATTCTTATACTCAACTGCCAGTTCCGTGCACGCTGTTTTAACTAAAGCAATCAGATACCTACACTCATGCTGTCATATTACATTCATAAACTCAACCGCCAGTTGCGTGCACGCTGTTTCAACTAAAGTGAATAGATACCTACACTCATGCTGTCATATTACATTCTTATACTCATACGCCAGTTGCGTGCATGCTGTTAAAACTAAAGTAAACAGATACCTACACTCATGCTGTCATATTACAATCTTATACTTAACCGCCAGTTGCGTGTACGCTGTTTCAACAAAGTGAACAGATACCTACACTCATGATGCCATATTACATTCTCATACTCAACCGCCAGTTGCGTGCATGATGTTTCAACTAATGTAAACCAGAGATCCGACTAGGCTAGGCTAGGCTAGGCTAGAATGTGTCCAGCTGCATTTTTCTGAGCAGCCGGCTAGCTAGCTTTTGGCTAGCTACGTTTTTTCAATCAGCCCGGCTAGCTTTCTCTTAGCTGGCTAGGTTTTGTCAAGCTGCAGGCTAGCTAGCTTTGGTCTGGCTTGTTTTATCGAGCAGCCAGCTAGCTAGCTTCTGGCTGGCTACGTTTTTTCAAATAGCTGGCTAGCTTTCTCTTAGCTGGCTACGTTTTATCGAGCTGCAAGCTAGCTAGGTTTTGGCTACATTTTTGCGAGCTGCAGGCTAGGTTTGCTGGCTAAGATTTTCGAGTAGCTGGCTAGCTAGCTTTCGGCTGGCTACGTTTTCTCAAGCAGTTTGTTCTTAGCTGGCTGTCTTTCTAGGTTGTGGCTGGCTACATTTTTGCGAGCTGGCTAAGATTTTCGAGTAGCTGGTTGTGTTAGCTTTTGTTTCCCAACATGTGTTCGTCCAGCAGCATTTGACGTGTTTCGTTTCCCTCAAAGGGACAATGGACCTTGTTTATTCACACTTTCAACGCAGTTAATCTTATTGTACTCCCAATACCGCCTACCGCCTAATAGCCGCCTGGCACAATAATTGACTGCAAGGTTGTCAGTGCAAGTTCGAAGGGGTCTTTTCACTGGTAACATCGTAAATTATTTTCGTTCACAAAGCATTATTCAAGCATTCAAGTATTATTTACAAGACATTGCTGCTTTCTATTGGGGGTGAAAGAGATATTACGGAGAGAGCGAGGGAGAGAGATACGCATTCTTCGCCAAATACACATCTTGGCTACGCAGGAAGCGGTCGCAAGTGGTCAATTAGGGTGGCTTTTAAGTTTACAACCTACCGTCCAGGCCGATGTCGGCAACAACCCGTCTATTCATACTGGAAGGACTACAGACGTCGAACATTGTATTGCAGGATCTAACCAAGTTAATAGCGGGATGTATGTCAACCCTGTGGAGGGGGGGGGGGGGGGGGTTGAGAGGCGTCTTGCGCTTTCTTGTTGTCTGTAATAAAAATCACCTTTTCTTGTCATCTGCTTGACTTTAAGGAAACCCAAAATGTGAAAATACTTACCTCCCCCTACCCCTGCCAATCTAGCTGGCATAATCTTGTCAACAAGCAGCAGGGAGGATATATGGAAAAGTGCAGTTGCCACATTAGTACAGTAACTACAGACAGGCTATCCAGTTTACTACAACATCGTATTGACTTTTTAATTAGGATTTTCCAAAAAAATAAGTGGGCGAACGCGTCCGCCGCCCCCCCCCCCCCCCCCCCCTCAACCCAGGAAAAATAGTAGGTGGCCGTGTCCACCCTGAAATTAAGCACAGGCTACCACTAGATTATTATTTACTCGTTATTAACTTTTTAAACATATAAAGCAAATATAAATAACCGTTTTTTTCATCCATAGTAATCACTTCACTGAGCTATTCAATTCACTAGTTATTCACTAGCTATTCATCACTTAGCTATTCGCAACCTGTCAAATAAGCAGGTTTCATGTTTCGTTTGTACCTCATTTTTGTAATGCAAGGCTATGAATCCTATGATTCTAACTGTTATGTTCTTTCTGCCCCGGCTAGCTTCCAGCTAGGCTAGGCTAGGCTAAGCTATGTTTCTCCCGTATCAGCTAGTTTCAAGCTAGGCTAGGCTATGTTTTTTTTACTCCGGCTATCTTCTGGCTGGGCTGGGCTATGTTCTTTGTAAGCCAGCTAGATTCCAGCTCGGCTCGGCTAGGTTCGTTTTAAGCTAGCTAGCTTCGAGCTCGGCTGGGCTATGTTCTGTGAAAGCTAGCTAACTTTTAGCTCGGCTACGTTTTTTTTTTAAAGCTAACCGCGGCTAGGCTTGCAGCTGGGCTAGCTTTGCCAGTGACTGGCTAGGCTAGGCTTCGGCTATGTTCAAAAAACAAAACTAGTCGGATCCCTGATGTAAACAGATACCTACACTTATGCTGTCATGTTACATTCTTATACTCAACCGCCAGTTGCGTGCATGCTGTTTTAACTAAAGTAATCAGATACCTACACTCATGCTGTCATATTTTATTCTTATACTCAACCGCCAGTTGCTCATGCTGTCATATTACATTCCTATACTCAACCGCCAGTTGCGTACACGCTGTTTCAACTATAGCACACCAATACCACCAATACCTTTACTTATGCTGTCATATAACATTCAGGCAAAAATATATCTATCGCAGCCTACTGAAATCCGATCCCGCGCAGCACTAGCCATATACTAGGCTACCTTTCTCAAATGACAGGATCGAACTTCTGTCTTAAGTAAGGAATTATAAATGCAATATTGACTGTAGTTTCATTGTTTTTCATGATAGGATATCGCCTCAAAACGCGTTTTAGACCAGTAAGCATCATGCAGGACCGAAAATTGTTTCGCCTTCGGCAAAGTTGTCTCTGGCGGCAGGGGCTTCGCCCCAGACTCCACCTACATCCCGCTACCTCGTTGCGATCGAGTAAAAATTACGAGATGCGAGTGGACAACTATAGTCGATATTTTTAGAAGGTTGAGAAACAATATAGTTTGAAATATACAATATAAAACTGCCAGAGTTAGGAAGTTTTTTCTTCAATTTCGTTTTATAAAGTGATGTTCACAGTTCAACACGTTGTCGTTGTTCCACATAACTATCATTATTTATCGATTTCCAAACGTGTTTATATGCGTTCTACACAAAATAATAGGCGGAAAAATGTTCGCCTCCGGCGGCTGGGTTTTGGCCCTAGTCCCCTTTCAACTTCGCCAAGTTCCGGGGCCCCTAAAATCCTTTTCCGTACGGGGCCCTTACCCCCCCAGTCCGCCTCTGTATACATCCTTGGGGAACCAACATGGTGATTTCTTTCCTATTTGATTGAATTTTCATATTCAGGTGGTCAGTCATTTCAACACTCAGATAAGAATGTATCCATTGTATAGTGCATATCCTCTGACCCCATATGAGAAGAGCTTGCTGACGATTGTGTCGCACTTTGAGAGATCAATTCAATTTCAATTTTAATTCCATTTTATTCTCACACGTAGAAAAGTACATACACATGTAATACAATACATATAATTACATACAATGTAACACGTATTTTCATTGGTTGTCAGTGAGAAAGCCCGCTTAAGAAAGAATTCTTGAGTGCGGGCTGACTTTATATCCATATAATATATGGCTGACGTTTTCTTTTTCGCGTCAAGCTTTTTTGCAATGTTGTCAATGAAAGTAGCAATAGCCGCTTCAAATGACCTTTTGCCTCTGAACTAGTGATGACATTGGGTACTCGGGTACCCGACTCCTCTTGAACCCGACTCCATTTTCTAGGAGTCGACTCCTTCGAAAGTCAGTTGCTGTGTGTACGTGTGTCATGTATTGGCGGTCTGTTTACCTTTCTGTTTCCCTTTCCCTCCAATATTCGCCTGATATTACAAATCAGTAATAAAAAAACAAAAAATAATGGTATCTTTCTGCCAAATCACTTTTTTTTGCCCCCGCCTAGAACACACGCAGCCCGCCGAGGGTGTTGCATTGCCACATTGGTTAAAATTAATCGCTTTTACTTTATCTTTTTATCGTTCGAGGAGTCGACTCATACCCGAATCCTAAGGCTCAGGAGCCGACTCCAATATGTACTACCCATGTCATCACTACTCTGAACCCATGCTGATTGTGTGCCATTATCCCATTTGATTCAAAGCATTGCCTTTTCAAAAACCTTAGAGAGATCGTTGAGTATTGGAACTAGTATTGGTCCGGTTGACTTGACTAAGGAATTGAACGTATTTCAATTCCTTAGTCAAGTCAAGACAAATCTTAGTTACAGCCAATCAGAGCGCAGTATTCTCACTCTCAAAGCCAATGAAAGAAGCTTGTGGCTTAGTCACGGGGGTTAGTCAATAATCACTAGTCATTTATGTAAACGGCCCATTATTCGGCAGGTCACTGGTTCAATTCCGGCCACCGGCAATCCTGACTGAAGGTTTTCCTGGCGTGATCGTACTACTTGTTCAATTCATGGCTAGGCGTGGGGTTTTCTTCAGATTCATTTGCTAAATGTCAAATAATTATGTCCGGAGGTATTTGCGCCGTTGCAATGATTGTGTTCAAGTGTTTTTGAGTAAGTACTTCAATGTACTTATTAATTATTATGTGAAAGGTGCGAAAGAGATTGCTGGCAGGCATGTTAAAAACAAACAAAATGTCAAAGCTAAAAAGATAATGCACAAACGATCAAAGATAGTCTGACCTAAAGATATTATATCACAAGTCCAAATGTAAATAGGTTTGTTCGTTTCTCATGGGATCATTACTTCAGGAGTAGCCTACAGTATTGAGAAACCCCTTTCTGTCCAGGAGTAAGTGTTCTGACATACCCACCTTGAGGTGTTCTTTTGTCCAGTAGTACCCTACTACAACTAACAAACTCAATGCTACAACTGTGATGGGACTAAGGTTACACCTGCTTCTCTGTTTTTTGTCCAAGTGGGAGTAACTGTGATTTCTACTCCCATTTCCGTTACAATAGGGAATATGCGTCATCTTTTTTTAGCATTTTACTAGATTAGGATTAACTTCCTGAATACAAAAATATTTTATTTCGATGACATAGAATAAAGTTTCGTTTATAAAAACGAGCTGAAAGTTTCACACATATTTATGGCGGGAAAAACGGGGCATACGTCTCTTTCCATGTATCAACAATCAACCAATCATAAAATTATAAATAAAATAACGCTTAGTTGGAAATTATCATATCCAAAATCATATAAAATTGAATAAATGTCTAGTACGCCTAATAATTAATTTTGAAGCCCAATTACTATTAAAAACAATAATACCAAACCTGTTTTCATAAAATATCAGTAAATATTATGTGTTGTTATTCGTATCAAGCAGACTTGACAACGGCGGTCACATACAGTTTAAAAATAATATTGCGGGAAACAGATAATCAAAATCTTTGAACATTTATAGAAGTATAATGAGTTAATTTGTAAACTTTTAAATTAGGTTTATGATGTCTTCAGATGAATAACAATATATTCCACGTACTTTCAGAGCTGTAGAAAATTCATGCACATTCCCTATTACGTATTTCCGGATTACTCCTGGCGTAAAATAGTCCAGTTGAAGCAGGACAAACGAACAAACCTAGTGTGTTGCATAATGTAAATAACCTGTAAATATTATAGTTATTATAGTTATAGTAGTTTTTATTTTAGTTTGCCGACACTGAATGATATATTTAAATGTATAGGCCTCTATGTTTTAATTACATTGACAGTCCCAAGGTTGGCTTGGATTTTTTTTCTTACGTATTGGCTTGATTTGGACTTGACACATCTATATGCAATTAACATGCAATTGGATAGTATTTCAGTTTGCTTTATGTGTTCTTCCTCAAACCAAATTTATTATCACTGTTCCTCTCTTCTTCCTATAACACTATGGATAAAATAAGCAAGAAGTCCCTCATCCCATCATCCTATGCATTAGTGTTCCACTGCTTCACAATATTTTAAAGTGGTCTGCCTAATTTTTTTTTCATATCTGCTCCCTGTGTCCAACAATGAAGTCGGGTAGGGGATAGGAAATTAATCCCATCATATTCTGGCCCTTAGGTACATCGAAGCCGGCTGGCCATACCTGACGCTTCCCTCATGTTAAATAATGATGTTAAATTGATTTAAGTGAGTAAGAGTTTTAGTGAAAGATCATATGCTAGCACAGCACTTTCCACAGGATTTCTTTCACATGCCAAATTTCCTAGGTTAGCCTCCTGCTAAGGAGGCCTGCTTTGTCCTACTTGAAATTACCTTACTCTTTTGCAAGTGTGTTTGCCTACTTATTTATTATATAAATATAATATAACCAAATGGAATTTCCTTCCACTCACTTTTTTGCATAACACGACCAATGGTATTACCGTACTAGTTAATTTCAAATACCCTACCAAGTATATTACGAGCATTACGAGTATTCTCCTGCTTGTCACGTAAGCGATTGCGTAATACTAAACAAGCATTTGATTTGAGATGTCCACTACGGCTTTAGAATAACATTTTGTTCAAACTCTGAAACTTTCCAACACCGAAACGTGTAAATATGTCGGAACGAAACAACTAAACACACACCAGGATTTGAAATCCGCGGTCAATCATCACGCCAGCGCCACCGGGAGCGCTGATGAGCGTGTCTCCTCTCCACACAATAGAAAAGGGGCGGAGTTTCCTGTATTAAGCGATAGCGTCTACTACAGTATTTCCTAACAGCCCTCGGTACATTCCTTCCCAATCATTGATTTCATAGCGCTATATATTGTTGTGGATCATTCATTTAATTACAATAATTAGTGGTTTGGTTTCCGTAAATAGTTTGTGAAAATCCCTTGTAATTTACAATTTGTTTTTTTAGTATTGAAGCAAGTCATATGTCATGTGTTGTGCAGTTGAGGCCAGAGCCAGATATCTTGAGTGCCATTGGGTGAGAATTTGGTGACCACGCATGGTGAGAATAAAAAGCACCCCAAGTACCAGGCCTTGCCAGTCGAGATAAAAGAGCTATTAGAGCTAATATTAGGCCATATCCCATTAGGTTCCCAACTGACAATTGCAATCGAGCTTACGATTGGCGGCGCATGCGCCGTAGCTCAGTTTGGCCAGTCTACGATTGCAATCTTTTTATAGACCGAGCTCTAAAATAAGATTGTGAATCGTAGATCCGAGTCACGTGAACCAATCAGGAGCGAGAACGGTTAAATACGTATTGAGCACTGTCACAACATAACCTCAAGCAACAACTACTTAAATGGAAACAAAGAGCCAATAACTTGAATTATATATTTGTTTGTGATTAAGACTTGTCTTGTCTTATTACTTACTATTATTGAATTTATTTCCTATTTGCACGATTTTAGGATTGTCAGCTGGTCAAGTGTGATTGTAGAATTGTAGATTGCGATTGCAATCGGTGACTCCAGTCTACGATTCCAATTGACCAGTTTCATCAACAGCGCTGCGGCGAGTTTTGGAAGCTCGCATATGACATAGATAACATTGAAGGCATAGGCGAAAACCCACTTATCTCGCTCTAGCTACGAAAATAATTTTTTTAGCGGGAGACTTATTTGAAGGCGTTTATAGGAACTACAATTCTACGTATTTTGAAAGTATTACGAAAAATCTACATGCAGCAATGAGGGAGTTATTGATCGTAAATGATCTTCTTGCGTGTGGCTGCTGCGCGAATCTCGCCTCTAAGGCGTGACCTTCTGTCGTATACGCAGGCTGAGCCGTCGCTGGTGTGCGTAAGGTCTACTAGCGAGATTTGAGTGAGATGCACATTTCAAACGAACAAGCCGCGCCAAGAAACCGTTGTACAACTAGCAAATATGAAAATAGAACCTATCAACACGCTCATTGGATCTGATAGATCGGCGAATAGTGTACATCACCAAGCAAGTGTATTTTTTTCTTACGGTTGATTTCTTAATATGACAAACTGGTAATATAGCACTGAATTTAAGATTCCGCCTCGATATGTTTATCACTTATTTGTATAATTCATTTTTTAACAAATGCTGTATACATAGCCTACCAGACGTTTGTGAGAAGTTTAAAAATAATAAATAATTACACTTCCTTTGTATATGATTTACAAATCCCGAACCTAATATTGCACATTTAAGTCAACTTGACGCGCCGATCTGTCAGATCCAATGAGCGTGGTTCTTTTTTCATATTTGCTAGTTGTACAACGGTTTCTTGGCGCGGCTTGTTCGTTTGAAATGTGCATCTCACTCAAATCTCGCTAGTAGACCTTACGCACACCAGCGACGGCTCAGCCTGCGTATACGACAGAAGGTCACGCCTTAGAGGCGAGATTCGCGCAGCAGCCACACGCAAGAAGATCATTTACGATCAATAACTCCCTCATTGCTGCATGTAGATTTTTCGTAATACTTTCAAAATACGTAGAATTGTAATTCCCATAAACGCTTTCAAATAAGTCTCCCGCTAAAAAAATTATTTTCGTAGCTAGAGCGAGATAAGTGGTTTTTCGCCTATGTCTTCAATGTTAACTATGTCATATGCGAGCTTCCAAAACTCGCCGCAGCGCTGTTAAGGAAACTGGTCAATTGTAGTGTGGGCTATAACAAATAGCTAGATAGCGCTGCTAGGCAACCTCCTTATCTACGCCACTGAGCAATTGACAGATAAACTCCTCCTTACAGTAGTTTATTTTCTTGCCGCCAGAATGCGTCTATAGTCTATTTTGAGTGGCCAATACCGGCTTGAGCCCGTCTACATCGTCCCAGTGGTCATCTCCGTCAATGCCTCGTCAACCGACTTGTAACAGATGACTGAGTTACTGCTACTGACCACTCACCTGCCCCTGAAGCAGCGCCACCTAAGCCAGATGCAGAAGATTGTACTCCTCGGCACTGTCTGTAGGCCTAATGTGCGAAAAGTTTTGAGCTTGTAATGTTTCAACATTTTTGTACCAGTTTTGCTTATGATTATTGCTTTGCTCGAGGTGTTTTAACGAGCCGGCATCGTTATATTCACTGCTATGTTTGAAATAAAACGATAATAATAATACCAATGATAATAATTACAGTAGTTATAATAATAATAATAATAATAATAATAATAATAATAATAATAATAATAATAATAATAATAATAATAATAATAATAATAATAATAATAATAATAATAATAATAATAATTATTATACAATTACGTTATACAAGATCTTCACTTCCATTCTCGCGGCGAAATTATCTACTCACCTAACCACAAACAACGTTCTCGCGGACGAGCAAAACGGCTGCAAGAAGGGTACCCGAGGATGCGCAGAGCTGCTGGTGATGGACACCGTAGCATCGCGACAAGCTCGCCACAAGATTCGCAACCTTTCCACAGGTGACAGGTTGGGTAGATTACAGGAAGGCGTTTGACTCCGTTCCACACTCATGGCTACTGCGCGTCTTGCGACTGTACAACACCCGACCCTCGTCTCATCCGGCTTTTGGAGTATTGTATGGCTACCTGGAGAACCACTCTGCATGTGGGACAAGGTGGCAAAAAGGTCGCGACGGAGGAAATCCGCATTAAAAGGGGAATTTTCCAGGGAGACAGTCTCAGCCCGCTGTGGTTCTGCCTCGCGCTGAACCCACTCAGCAAAATGCTGAGGAAAGCCGGGTACGGTTACCAACTTCAGAAAACCCCCAAGGTCAAGATCACGCACTTGTTCTATATGGATGACCTCAAGATGTACGCGTCCAGCCCTGATGAACTTCAGAGCATGTTCGAACTTGTCAAGAGCTTCAGCGACGCAATCTGTATGGAATTTGGACTCGACAAATGTGCCGTCTTACACGTGAAGAAAGGCAAGGTTCAAGAACCTCAGGGAGGCCTGCAACTCATGGAAGGGGATGTGATTCAAGATCTGGGCGTTGAAGACAGCTACAAGTATTTGGGTCTTCAACAGCTGCTGGGCATCAGCGACACCGATGCCAGGAAACAGGTTGAGAAGAAGGTCCTCGCCAGGGTGAGCAAGATCTGCAGGTCATACTTGAGTTCCAGAAAAAAAGTCACGGCGATAAACACGTGGGCACTGCCCGTGGCTTCGTACACATTCGGATCGGTGAAGTGGTCCGACACAGCCCTGCAGGCGTTCGACAGAAAAATCCGAACCATCCTCACAAAGCACAGGATGCAACATCCGAGGAGCTCCGTGGAGTGACTGTACCTGTCGCGCAACACTGGCGGACGAGGGCTGCTCAGCGTCGAGATGCTGTGCCACAGCAAGGAGAAGCGGCTTCGAGCTTACTTTTTAACTCGAGAGAGTCAGCTGCACCATGCCATCTGCACGCAGGACCAAGGTTATACGCCACTTCATCTGTGCGCCGAAGAAGTACACCTCAGCATTAAGACGCCGGCAGAGAGAATGCAACAGTGGAGGGAGAAGCCCCTTCACGGCAGGTTTGCAGCCGAGCTCACTGGGGAGCAAACCGACTTGAAAGCCTCGACGGAATGGCTCCGAACTGCGGGCCTCTTCGCTGAAACGGAGGGGTTCGTCTTTGCCATTCAGGATCAAGTGGTGCGCAACAAGAACTATGAGCGATACATCCTCAAAGCCGACGTCCAAGATCGCTGTCGTCTCTGCAAGAAAGCTGGCGAGACCATCCAGCACATCGCAGGTGGATGCCCGGTGTTAGCTCCCAGAGAGTATTTGGAGCGTCACAACGCAGTAGCGAAAGTGGTCCACCAAGCGCTGGCCAAGAAGTACAGCCTGGTAGAGGTAGAAACACCGTACTACAAGTGCAAGCCCGAGCAAGTCCTGCGTAACCAATGTGTCAAGCTGCTGTGGGACTCACCCATTGTCACGGACAGAGCGGTCGAGGCAAATCGGCCAGACTTGGTTTTGTTTGACAAGAAGGCTAACACAGCAACCATTATCGACATCGCCGTCCCGCTAGACAACCATGTGATCAACACAGTAGCTGAGAAGAGGCGTAAATACCAACCACTCGCCGTCGAACTCAAGGACATATACAAGCTGAGGTCCGTTGATATAGTTCCTGTCGTCGTCTCCGTCAACGGTCTGGTCACCGAAGAGTGGTCAGCTGCGAAAGAGAAGCTCCACCTGAAGGACAAGCACGTGCGTGTCATGCAGAAGGCTGCAATCCTCGGCACAACTAATATCGTGCGCAAGGTCCTCAGCCTATGAGCTACATTGTCACCACCATCTTTCGGCCGCCACCCTAGGGTGCACTCTCGCATCGTCTTGGCTCAAGAGGAGCCCGATGGTGCAAATGAGAGAAGAGAAGAAAGGAAATAACATAATAATAATAATAATAATAATAATAATAATAATAATAATAATAATAATAATAATAATAATAATAATAATAATAATAATAATAATAATAATAATAATAATAATAATAATAATAATAATAATAATAATAATAATTGTTGCAAGCGCGCCGTGTCTAGCACTTGCGGATTTATACTACGAGAAGGGGGAGCTTTAACTTAAAACGGACTCTGTTAATTAAGCAAAATAGAAGCCTGAACCAGGTAAGGATTCAAGGTACGGTACTAGCTATTAGGGCAATTGGATAGGGTATTGAAGATCAACGGTTTCGGGCCGCTACGTAGCACTCGGAGGTCCAGAAGATCAACGGTTTCGGGCCGCTACGTAGCACTCGGAGGTCAAGAAGATCAACGGTTTCGGGCCGCTACGTAGCACTCGGAGGTCAAGAAGATCAACGGTTTCGGGCCGCTACGAAGCACTCGGAGGTCAAGACGTTCGTGGGAGTGGTGTAGGGCATAGTGACATGATAAGACAAGAGTGACTAGGTGGTATAAGGATAGTGTATTTACAAGAATATATGGTACAGCGGAGAGACGTGGTGTGAGCAACAGACAAAATCTGAGACTAAAAATCGCCTTGCGATGTGGCTCTATTTATACCCCAGGCCACCCCACCCACCCGCATGTTTGGAGGAAACAAGGGGCGGGGGAGTGACGTGGTACGTCGGTAGCTTGACCGTATCCTTGGCTGTCTTGGCACAAGAGCATAGTAAGGTGTTCTGAACGCCTTGAAAACTATGTTGTCACAAGTATAAATGTCATATAAGAAAACCAAGGAATAAACATAAGAAAGTAGCTATACAATATTGAACAATTAACAAAGTAGAAAACAATAGTAATGAAATAACCCAATATCTTATATGTAAACTTATTATAATAATATTGTCTTTGTAGAGCCGTGGTGCAGTAGGACACACGGGGTCGCTACATACGTGCCGCGCACTTTACTATTTACAGATTACGCGCACTTATCGTCCCCCAGTTTAGCGGGGTCGAAACAAATAATAATAAAAATAATAATAATAATAATAATAATAATAATAATAATAATAATAATAATAATAATAATAATAATAATAATAATAATAATAATAATAATAATAATAATAATAATAATAATAATAAAATAGGATGCACACGTAAGTAGAACTGAGTGGTGCAATCAGCGGTCATGTAGTAGGGCCCTGAAGAAAGGGGGTCACGGGGTCCCCCAACACGGGCCTACCTGTAGCCACTGCTACACCCCCGTCGCCCACGCAGTGAGCTCGGCCTGCCACCCCCACCCCTGTGGGGTGGATCGATACTAGCGCTCTCACTCTCTCACGGCGATACAGACGACCCGAACATTGTTTGTAATCACCCGTGACAAGGAAATAACCCCCTACTATCCGACCATGTGGCAAAAAGATCAAGGAGCTAATCTTGCCCACCTTGTAAAATAGTGTCCAGTCTCTTCTCAGTCACGTGTCAGCGTTACATAATATAATGCGAGGATATCTTAACCCTCCCCCCTCTCCCCACCAAAAAAAGAAGTGGTAGGTGTGTGAAACACGTAAAGCTCTATTTGAAGAGAGAAGTATACTTTTTTTGTAAGCCTATATATATTTTGATTTTTTAGATTTTGTTGGTTGCAAAATGTTGAATTTAAAAATATAAACGTAAAGGCAAATACCTTACAACAACCGATAGGTTGTATACTAAGGTAATTGGTAAAGGATTGGTTTTATCCATAAAAATGTTTCCTTTTAATTTATATACATTTACAATATATTATATATTATTCATGAGCTCAGTACGCAGTACGCACACATGTCAGGAAAGGGAGTATGAAATATAGGCCTTGATGCCAATTCTTGAATATTAAATGGACATCACACCCTTAGCGGCGGAATTTCCAACAATCCTTCCTTAGTGGGTGGTTTTGTCATAAAAATAATTTACCTATAGGTTTACCGGTTTGAGCTTTGCGTTGATGTCAGTCAGTCAGTCAGTCAGTCAGTCAGTCAGTCAGTCAGTAAGGCACTTGCTTTTATGTATATATAGATAGATTTCATTATTCAGACACGAGTGGTTACATTATATTTACATTAAATAATTCACAAGAAATGTGATGTGTTTTATGAATGACTGTTGTGGCATTGGCTGATGTCACGTGTGATCCACTATAAATTTCAATTTATTTTCGCTTTTTATTAATAAATAAATTTGGACACTATGAGAATTTTCATCCCTTTTCGTGTTAGTTATGTTTTTTTAAAATTATTATAATAAAGAAGAAGATAATAAGATTAATGTTTATTGTTTAGGACCTATTTGTGTTTCATTTTGATCGGCACAGAATCAGCAGCGGTGATTATTGATTATGTGTGTATTCCCATATTCGACCAGTCGGCGTTCCCACGTGTCTGATCGCCTCTGATCATTCGGATTAAGGGAATGATTTCCGATATGGCGGAAATGACAGCTAAGTCTAGCCATAACCTTACTTCTTCAGGTGATGTATTTGAACTGTTACCCCAGGGGAATACTAAATGCGCTTTAGGTGTACAGTCTGATTAGTATAGCTATTAATAATGCGCTTACAATTAAAACTTCGGTCAGCTTAGTCTCGACCAACCCCCGACCGGTCGGATTGGGGAACGAACTTTGGTCGCGAACAGCGTCGATGAGCTTGTCGGGCTTGTTGTCGTTGTCGTTGTTGTTGTTGTCGTTGTCGTCGTTGTTGTTGTTGTGGTTTTGTTATCCTCCCCGCTGTTGGCCGTACGCCGGTGGCCGGTGGCAGTCGTACTGGTCCCGACCGGGTAGCATGTTAGCATATATATAATAGCAAAATGTTTGCTAGCGTCGACGCCGTTTCTTGCAGTGCCTTATTACACGTAAAATATTTTTTTCAATAAAATTTAACAAAATCACTTTTTTATGTTACCTGTTATTGTATCTTCGCAAATATGTAAGGCGCATGCTTCAAATAGTAGGCCTACATATTTATGTTTTAAATCAATTTAATTATGTTGAATAGACCCTTTTCAGAATTGATCTATAGTTCGTCTCTATCCAAGATGCACGCCGGTAAAGAGGACTCCTCAAAGGGCGGCTTATTTCCCGCTCACTGTGCAAGGTTGTACGGTTGTACCGCCCCCCCCCCCCCCCCGACATGCCAACATTAAAAGAAAACTTGGACAAAATCAGTCACATCGAGATCAAATATTTGAATTTTCTTTATTTTTTACATTTGCCCAGCTGCTGGTTATTACTGGTCATTCAAACTCAGCAGGTGGCGCATTCTAGTGACTAAAAACCAGTTTTGGGAATGCGTGAAATAGCGGGATTATTTGACAAATGTAAAATACTGAAACAGAATCTGTACTAAAAAATGGCATTATATGCAGTGCATGCATGGATGTCACAGAAAGACTGACCCCTCCCCCCCCCTGTCACATATTGTCACAAGTTGAAGACCCCCCCCCCCCCCCAAATAGTGTGACATCATTTATGGACGGCCCCAAATTTGAAGAAGGGGTAATTTGAAGAAGGGGTAATTTATTTTAAAATTAATTTATACCCAAAAAATTAATGACCCCTACATCATCATCATCATCATCATCATCATCATCATCATCATCATCATCATCTGTTGCCACGTCTAACTCTGCGTTGGGTCTTCCTGCCCTGCAACCACTAATAGGGAAGTCTCATCAAAAATAAATATTCCTCAAAGTACCTAAAAATGGAAGATCATTATCTAAAAATACGGGCGGTATAATTTTTATATCTGAGAAGCGTATATTTCCAATTCTATTAGCATTTTAAGTTTGAAATTTGGAACTTCTTGTTCCGTAATTGAAAAACGGCTCTTGACGTCATATCTCATGTAAACAACTGCCTCCTTGAAGTATTCTTAATAATATCAACGATAATATTAAGTTGGACATTTTACAATATCTAGGATGCAGTGACTTTACAACAATGTCTTTTATACCACTGTTTTCTTCAGAAAATACATTTTGATACAGTATTTACCAAAACGTGTTTAAAATAATGCAATTATTTAACATATTGTTGTTAATTAATGTTGAGAAGTGTTCATTTACTAACTAGAAATAAACGTTGGTTCAGTTAAAGTCTTATGAGAGCAATAATCTACTAAAGGGGTGGGATTTCAGTACTATTTGTATGATATAAAATTATTGTTTACTGACATATGACGTCAGAACCTTTTAATCACGAGCAAGATGGCGCAGGTTCGTTTCTGAGCGTGTTTTGACAGCAATATCTTTGACTTGCTGTTAAAGCGATGTTAATGCACCTTTCGAGCCGAAACCAATTAGTTCCCGTTTATTTTAACTTGAGGTAACCAGTAAGCAAATAAAAAAAATGCGTGAGACTTCCCTGTTGCTGTTGTTAGCTGTCGAGTGGGTCTTTAAATATAATGACGCTAAAGAAGAAGGATTTTAGAACATTTTCCGGGCAAATCCAGCCAGTGGCAAGGGAAATTTAAAAAGTTTGGCCTACAATCCCTTATCTGTGGTTTGGCTAAAGCAAGCTGGCTGGCTGGGTGGGATCACATCACAGCCTTCTCGACGTGTCAGCTGATTGGTTCATCCAGACCACAGCCTTCTCGACGGGTCAATCCGCGATAGACTGCTTGCTGCGTGGGGTACCTTTCAATGTTAAATATTTTGACATGGAAAAAGCGAGAAGTTCGCAAGTTTGCCGCTAGATGGTGCTACTTAAGGGGGCGGAAATGAATTAAGCGGAAGACATTTTCTGTCAAGTGCGCGGCAAATACGTTTGACGCGGAACATTGAACGAACGAGGACGCTCTTTGGCAAGTTGATTCCATTAGTTTTGTGTGCATTTATTAAAGAAATACCGCTATTGACAAGGCCCTCAATAAGCCATACAAAATACGAAACCTATTTTTTCTAAATATGGGTGGCAGGCGGAAATAGAAATGTGGGATTGTAGCAATGAAACTTGAATGTTTGTGAATTTCCTTCATATTTGAAAACCAGAGTGATGCGAGTTTAATTATTGTTGAGTAAGAACTAGACCGATCTAACTGACTATCTCTCGATAGCACGGGCCTATAATAATTATGTTTATCTCATAAAATAAAAATACTACCGATTCAATTTAGCTGTCAGCAAATAATGTAATGCCTTACCTAATACCATCATACTTTGAGGTATGCCTATTTAATTTATTTTCCTTCTAATTAACATTAGAGAAAAATACGAAATAATGGCATTATATATACATTTTAATAGTTCTTGACGAAGTACTACAAACAAACTAAATTAGAACCCATATTAAGAGTCTGCCCTGGTCGATCGGCACTGGTCCCATGCCATGGTCCGCAAACAATGGACCGTATCTGCGTTCTTGGTTTGAATCCTGGTTGAGTATGGATGTCATTGGCAGTTTTTCATCTTCAGAATCACCCACCCATCGTCTCGATTTCCATCGTTGCCAAAATATTTAAGAGAATCCCAAATATCATCATTATCATGGTGAAAACTCATATCCTACAAATATTTCAAGTCAGACAAAATGCAGTTCACAACCTCCCCACTCCCTTTTCCTCCCTCTTCTCCTATCCTCTCCGCCCTCCTATATGCCCTTTTTCTCCAAACGGCCCCCTATTTCATCCTCATACCATTATTTTGCATTTTCATATTTCACCTCTCATCGTCTCGATTAGCTATGTTGCAAAAATATAAGACGCTAAGCCCAAATATCAATCAATCTAGAGAGGTAGCCCGTCTGGGCCCAGGGAAGAATAGGCCCAGAGTGACTGCTAGTCGTAAGAGGCGACGACAGGAGACCCTGTCCCTTGCACTCCCACTGAAGATTTCTTCTCCCACTTGGCTCTGCCCTCCCTTGCTGGACTCCCCTTACGACGACTCCCGCGATATAGATGGACCTGATTCGGAAGACGTCATAATTATGACCTAAGCTGTCGAGTGCGTCGTTAAACACCACCAATAATAATAATCTAGAGAGGTATCCAGTTAGTTATGTTATGTGGTATGTAGTTATATGGGTGTATTGGAAACCAAAGGTAGGCAGGGACTTCAAACCCAATGCCTAGGCTTTGCATATCTAGTACCTATCCCACCGATGGGCCTAGATATACAAAGACTTAGGCTGCGGCTTTATCCACCAAAGACTTTCGCTGGTTCTAGACCTACCATAACCTAAACGGATCTAGCCCTAGCATTTAACAAGCCTGCCAAAGCTCTCCAGAGTCGTCTAGGCTGCGTGTTTAAGGTTACCTTAATGTTATCTATTATAAATATATGGTAGAATCTTTCAACTAGCTCAGCCTAGCCATTGGGTTTGAAATATTTCAAACCCAATAGCCTATACAGTTGAGTAGGCCTAAGAACTAATCTAGGCGGAGGCCTATAGATATTTAGGCCGAGGGCCTACTTCTTGTATGGCTCTTGGGGAATAAATGCACTTACACGTTACATAAAAACCAATTAAAGACCCTTAATTATATATCAGCTTTTATACAATTACATTTAATAATCTCAGACAGTAATGACAGCGATGACAGTTCCCTCAGCTCAGTAAAAACGTAAAAAGCAGCTGCCAGCAATGCAGTGTTGCCAGATTTTCAAAGTGAAATTATTTACACAAGAGTCAAAATTATTGTACTTTTAATAAAATTATGGTACATAATAATTCTGAAATATGACACAAATTATGGTATTTATTTACTTGTATTTACATCGTATTTTTATATACAGAACGTTGTCGAACCAGATTTGTATAGACAACGCGGAAACAAACCATCTTTATTGGCCAGATTACTAACCATGCCTATGGCAGAAAGTAGAAACATAATACTGATTAATGATTTTACTGATCGCGAGAACATTTTTAATACACATTAATAATACATCATTCGGGGGTTCCCTTTTCGTATCTGGCTTCTTCGTCATCATCATCTTCACTTAATATTACCGCAGACGTAGATGCTGCCACTTTCTTATTACCTTCTACACCATCCATAACAATATGCAAATCCAAACCACAATAATCTAACCTGTAATTGAAAATAATTCACCGGCTCACGTTGTGACAGCACTCAACACATGTCGAATAACCTAACCTAGCATAGCCCGGCACGCCGCACTTGCGCATGGCAATTGCGAGTTGCGTCACACAAGCCTGCTAGTGCAAGCAGCAAAAGTTCAAAACGTACATGGTATGATGAGCGCTATCCTGCTCACTCCTTAAAACACCAGCTCGCTCTCTCTTTATCACTCCACTCCTCAGAACAGCCAGCCGGTGAACAATGAACGTCCACTGTCAAGTCTCCGCGGGTCAGGTTCGACCGTTCGAATACATACATTCCAATGACAACCACAGGCAGGCGGAAGTGCGATTATCAGTCAAAAAACACCGGAAACGGAAGTTCGATTTTTAAATATTGCCAATTTGTTCAAATTTAAATTTATTGTACGATTTAACCAAAACTATGGTACAAAAGATAAAATATGGTACATTTTAGCACTATGGTACGGTCACTATTTACTAAGGTACAGTAGATCACTTTATGATACGTTTTCCATAATTATGGTACGTCTGGCAACACTGGAGCAATGTCAACAGTGTTGTCGGTAAAACAATTTACAATTTGGTTCAAAATTTGCTCGGTAGAGTGTGTTAGTTAAGGGGGCATGAACTTCTTGATCGAGGACCTGTTTTTTAGCTCACGCAGCAAGCAGTCTATCGCGGACGCGGAGTGAACCGACGTTCGAGAAGGCTGTGATCCAGACAGAAGGCTGTGGATGGGACAAAGCGCGCCGCGGCTCTTTAGTTACAACTGCCGCCAATTGAAGTGATTTGTACTTCGTAAAGGCCTAGCCTAGGCCTTAGTACTTTAATTTATAAAACATTTCCTCTAAGGTTGCCTCTCAAGACCGAAATGGCTAGGCCTACTACGCTTAGCGGTAAGTTTGTACATAGTGTTGAGGGCCTAGCCTAGTTCAATTTTGTAGGTTAGAGTTCATTGCATTATTCTCATGTTGTTATTTAGATACGCCTAGGCCCTAGGCCTAGGGGCCCCAATTTATTGACACAGCTTAAATAATACAAGTTCAATTAGTTGGTATGGTGCTGTTTATATCACAATATTGCCTTTTTCACACATTAGGCCTAGCCTAGCTAGGCCTAGGCCTAAATCATTCTTGTAGGCCTACGCCATCCTACGCCTATACAGTCTAGGCCTGTGCCTAGAACCAAGTGGGGTTATTAAGCTTTTCCTGTCACTTGGTGTTATTTTAGGACACAGTGGGACTGTAATGATAATAGGCCTATGCAAACCCTTTTGGTAATAGGGCTAGGGGCCTAGGCAGTGTTTTAAACGCTACTGGTTTAAAGTAGCATGCTAACGCTACCCTAGTCCTATACCACTACTTCTGCTTAAAAAGTAGCGCGCTACTTTTCGGGCTACTTTTTGTGCTACTTTTCGAAAACAACAAGTAGGCCTAGGCCTATGACATAGCACGCAAAACTAAAAACAAAATAATCATCGTGAGTTAAATTTTCTGGGAGTATCACAGTTATTATAAAAATAATTGTATGCAACAAAGTTTATGCTCATATTATAGTAATTGTGCAGATAGATTAACCTAGTATATAAAAGCAGTGGCGTTTGTAAAAATTACGTCTGTAAATATTAACTAATTAATCTAGAAGGTAAACATGCGTGAAATAAATGGAAAACTTTCAAACTCCGGACCACCCGCCCGACCGTAGCCGGCCATCCGGGGTACTCAGTCTCATCAACCACTGACCGTCGAAGATATTTAGGACCATTTCAAGTTGGGATGGGTGTATTGTGCAATTGTTGCACCATGCAATGTTAAGTGGTGGTTAGTCACGTATTGAAAAAAATTGAGCCAGGGAAGGAAAATAAAGTAGCGGAAATTTCCGCTGACGCTTCTTGCTACTGTAGAAAAGTAGCATGCTACAGGTAGTAGCACGCTACTTTCCAACACTGGTAATTGGTAGGCCTAGGCCTACTGGGATGTAGGTATTAGAGATGCGAATTTGTGGGAAAAGTACGGCCCGGCCCGGCCCGAAACTGTCCGGCCCAAGTCCGGCCCGACAAGGTAAAAACCTACTGCCGCCCGGCCCGAACCCGGCCCGAAAGATGATGATTCCGGCCCGGCCCGAAAGTCGGCCCGAAAGCCCAGCCCGGCCCGAAAGCCAGAAAACCCGGCCCGGCCCGAAAGCGCGGCCTGGCCTTATAGTAAAGCCGCCACAGTGTTGGCTATATGGGTAGTAGGAGCATGTTGTGTGTGGGTGGGTGGACTTGGCCTGTGGAGAACTCCAAAAAACAAACTGCTTACCGCTGTTTAGATAACTAAACTGTAGCAGCTCTATATTCAATTTTATAGAATTATTTTTTTTAATTATAAAAAACATTATTAAATATTGACATACAGCCCCAAAATGCTGGCCAGGGAAGCCAGAAGCCCAACCCGGCACGAAAGCCCGACCCGGCCCGAAAGCCCGACCCGGCCCGAAAGCCCGAACCGGCCCGAAAGCCCGAAAACCCGGCCCGGTCCGAATTCGCGGCCTGGCCTTATAGGCGGTTAAAGGTCTCACCAGGAGTGCTGCATTCGACTCCAATATGGACTCTCGAGTGCGGATACGTTCAACGTAAACATAGGGCGTAGGTTACAAAATCGTCCGTTTTAGGTGCTAATAAAATGTGTGTACCGTGTTGTATCTAGATATATCACATTAGGAAATATATTAGACACATCCAGCGTCCATTTATCAAGGGAACTGAGGTTTTAAAAGCCAACAAATTGGCTTTTGTCTCAATTAGACAATTCGAAGAACTGATTGAGACTCGCTGGGTCCCTGAATTCAATCAGCAACTGTTAGTAAGAAATACATGTTGGGGGTGAGGAAGTTGTGATAATTATAAGGCAATTAACAACTTCGCAGCGGTCGTCCCATGTTCCATGTAGTGGGGAGATAGGGAGCGGGCTCCCAAAGTCAAAATTTGATTCATATTATGTTGTAAGTGAGGGTTAATTGATTATTTGTTGCTTAACGACGTACTCGCCAGCTGAAGTCATATGACGTCTTCCGAATTAGATAGATCGCGGAGGTCATCATAAGGGGAGTCAGCAAGGGAAGGCAGGGCCAAATGGGAGATTTTAAGTGGGACAGTTGAAGGAAAAGGGAAAGGGTTTAAGGATGTTAATACTTAATAATATGGGTACTCTGCTGAATGTAGTAAATAGGCGAACATCAGGCTTGTGATGTCCATTTAACATAGGCAATTATTTGTATTTTGTATTGCACATTGAGGCCCTTATTAATAGTTGACTCCTTGACCGTTACTTCTACCACTTTCAAAATAAAAACAATTCCCTTGAAACAGGGCGGGCAGATATTTAATGAGTTTACTATGAATAGAAACTTAAATGTGCAAACAAAATAGTGTCCTAAGGAGCTTTATTGAAATTGTAACAATAAGGGTAGACACGAAATGATAATTATAACTATATATATATATGTATCCAGCTGAAGCTCCCCCCCCCCCCCCCCCTCCTCCAAATGCTAGAGGATAATTTGTTGAATGTTGTAACTTGTATAATATACTATGTAAGCCTATTTCAACAGTCAATTTTATATTTTTATTTCATTTTTTAATGTCTTCCAACAAACAATCTCAAATAATAACAGCAGCTGACATTTCGGGAAGCTCTCACTCCCCCCCCCCCCCCCCCCCCCCACCTCCTCCCCATCGCAAGCCAAAATACAATCTGTACTTATTTTCTACCCTGATTTTCAGTGGGGGACATCAACTCCATTATCTTATATTGTGGGTTGTTGCTATGACAGCTGCGCAAGTCACCATTTCCATCTACACCACTATATAGATGGATTAAAGTAATTTTCCAAAGTCAAAAAAATCCCATCCCGAGCCAAGAATCGAACTTTGGACCTTCTGCATTGAAAACCCAACCAGAACAATGTACAACACAACGAAATCATAACGAAAACAACTTGCTCATACGCTACAACACAGCTGAGGCGGTGAGCTATACGCACTGCGTTAGTGCCAGATTCTCTCACCAGAGGTCAGCCACTTTGAGTTTAAACGCGTATAGTAAAGCCGCCGCCAACACAAAACGTTTTGATTTAGTCGATCGCCACAGTGTTGTCTATAGGGGTAGGGAATAGGAGAATTTTGTGTGTGGGTGGGTGGACTGTGGCCTGTGGAGAACTCCAAAAAACAATCTGCTTACTGCTGCTTAGATAATAAACTGTAAGCAGCTCTATATTCAATTTTATAGAATTATTTTTTTTTATCCATAAAAAACATTATTAAATATTGATATCCAGCCCCCAAACGCTGGCCAGGGAAGCCAGAAGCCCGACCCGGCCCGAAAGCCAGACTCGGCCCGAAAGCCCAAAAGCCTGGCCCGGCCAGAACTTTCAATGCTTCGGCCCGATAACGGCCCGAAGCTAACTTAAGAAACCCGGGCCGGGCCGGGCTTTCGGGCTGTTCGGGCCAAAATTCCCATCTCTAGTAGGTATCACTGATTCTTGTTTGTACTTCCTTCTTCAAGACCAAACAGCAAGGTGATTCTGTGTGGGCGACGGTAAATTTATCAGCGGTATTAGTCGTTACTGAAAGAGAATGCAAGGCAGTGATTGGCTCATCGCCTTCTTCTGACAACTGAATCCGGTGATAAACGTATCGTCGCTCATACAGAATCGCCCTGCAGGTAGGTGGCCTATGTGTTATTAACCAAAGTTTTAATGTAGGCCTATTCATTTTTTAATTATTTTAATAATGTTTTAATATTGTTGTTCAATGTAGGCCTAAAAACCAGATTTTTACTATATTTATTTAAAAACTTCTTTCAATGTGTTTTCATTACAGATCTTGAGAAAGTGTTCAAACGCTTTACACTTCAAGAGTTGCTTGACGATGTTCTCCCAAATCTTCCAGGAGTTTCTTGGCCAGCAATCAAAAAAGCTCTACTGAAAGAATTGAATGAATTCCATATGAAAACCGTGGCAAAGTTCATATTACAGACTAAGGCAATGCAAGTATGTTAAGTTACCTGAGAGGGCATCTTTATATCATGTAACGTACCGGTACATAAGATAGGCAACGTAACATTATTTTGTATTCGTGATAAATATGGACTGGTAAAATTAGCAATTATTTTACCAAGGTCCGTCGATCCCCTGGCGGAGGCTCGGTTAACCTCAAAGTAAGGTCTTTTCATGGGCACGAAAATCGCCATTCTCGTGCCCACTACAAAAACTGGTTTATTAGCCTACTTAGCCTAAATGTACTAATTTACTATGCAAAATTTGATTACAGAATACTTCACTCAAAAATGTAGTACAAGTAGGTAGGCTATAGTTAAATTATTGCAATTAGGCCTATATGTAATGCGGTTTTGAGCCAGAATTGGTTTTGACAGATCAATTCATTTGTTTTTCTGAATGATTCTCCCATTTGAATAATTGTGGAAATGGATGGGACGACCTGACTTGGGAGTTCGACAAGCTAAGGGGATTTACGGACCTTGTTATTTTACTTCCTACAAACTTCCTAAAAAATTTGCATTATAATCCAATAGGCCTCTAGGCCTATATTGTGGTCAAAACAAAACATTCAATAGGGGTAGTCCTACAGATCAAATTAAATTTGTAGCCTAATATATTATTAGGCCTATTATTATTAGGCCTATTTTTATTATTATTACTATTATTATTATTATTATTATTATTATTATTATTATTATTATTATTATTATTATTATTATTATTATTATTATTAGTATTATTATTATTATTATTATTATTACTATTATTATTGTTATTATTATTATTATTATTATTATTATTATTATTATTATTATTATTATTATTATTATTATTATTTCCTTCTTTCTCTTCTCTCATTTGCACCATCCTCTTGAGCACCAACCTCTTGAGCCAAGACGATGCGAGAGTGCACCCTAATTAATAATAATTATTATTATTATTATTATTATTTTTTATTATTAGGCATAAGATGGCTGCCGCAGTCCAGTGTGCCCTGGTGGGAATGTCAGTAAAATTGGTTAACACGTATTTAAGATTTAAGGTTTTATTTCCTTACTGTTTTGCTTGGGATTGCTACAATTGGCCAGATTTAGACAGGGATTGGGGACTGCAGTAACACTTAGCTTATTCCATGTTACCTGGTACTATATTCATACTCATAACTAGAGATCCTTATATTTCGCAATGCGCGATAGCCTGAAATCACTTGAAACGTGCAGCAATTGAAATATGTTGGAATGACAGACTGTTGTGAGTCCAAAAATAGTCTTTTTGAATAGCGAAATAAAACGAAATCCCATGTATACGCAAAATAGCATAAGTTTACTGTTATAAAAACGAAAAAGATTGAAGCTGTTGAATTGACTCGAAATCGCCGAATTTCTGTCAAAAACATAATTTTTAACATTTTCTGCAGTGACTGCAGTGACCCTTCCACCCCTGGCAAACCGGCTGGCAACAGATTTTTCTTGTAGCTTGTGCGTCGACTGCATTCCGCATTCCTTGCGAAAGCTTTCTTTTTTTCTTCTTTTCTTTCGCGACAATGTAGGCATGCCACATACGTTAGAATACTAGATACAAATTAGATTTGGTAAATTAAAATTGAAACACCGCCAAAAAGCTGAAATTACTGCTCAACAGCGAAATTTACAAGGATCTCTACTCATAACCTAGGCACTCTACTCTACTGCATATTCCACACATTGTTGATGCTTCCACTTCTAGTGGAAACGGAGTGCGTGGCGGGCGGGGGATGCGGGGGGGACTGGAATGTGGCAGCGGCGGGGTAGCGGAGGAGGGGAGGATAACGCGGGAACAATGCCGTCGAATGGTCGACTCAACTTCAAGTTGGGAATTGCGAATTCAGTGATCGTGTTCGGCGGGAAAATCCATGTTAACAAGGAATTTTGCATCATGAAACGACGTTATAACGCTCGTTTGACTGCTGTACGGTCCGAAAATAGGCGTCGTAATGTCGGATACGACGTTATATCAAGGGACGTTGTATTAAGTTCTAGATAACATTATCTCTTATGGGAATTCGCCGGGACTTTGTCAAAACGACGTGATAATGCGAACGACGTTGTATCGTGCGACGTAATAACAAGGTTGTACTGTATAAGCATACTGCAAACTTAATCCTAATAATGTACATTTCCAAACCAACATTTAGGTATTGTTTTGTTTTCTAGAACATGGACCAAAATACATTGAATGAAATGATTGCTCTGGTGAATTTAATAGGTAAGACATTTTTCTATTACAAAGCATTCCTCAGGCGTAGTTGATATTTGCTCGGTTCAGACTAAGAATGACTTCGGGTACGCGGAAACCGGTTCTAAACCGGTTCTATTTCAAACCGGTTCACATTTTGAAAACCGGTTTAATTTTTTCAATAGCCGCCTTTACGATTGATGCTAGTACGTCAACACTGTAGCCGCGAGTCTCCCTTGCGCACCACGTTCCTCGCAGTGTCCTCTGCAAGCTTGAGCTAGTCGGCTTGACAGTGCGGCCAGACCACCCTAGCTGCAGCATTAGCTTTGTGCCTTTCGCCTTGCAAAAAAATTTGTTTTTCCAAGAAATCATGAGTGCTGCTGCTAGTTTTACCCAATCATCCAAAAATCATTGGAAAATGAGCCAGTCCCGCAATCCTGCAGTCCATACTTATTTCCAGGCAGCAAAGCTTACGTGTTTCAAGGACACATGTCCGACATTGTTCAAACTTCAAAGGGAAGTTGATACACTTCCTTTTATTTTGTATGGCAAATAATCGATTTTATGACTAAAAAAAAAAAAAAGAAAACCGGTTCCGAACTCGCTCGGTTTGGGATTTTTAGACCCAAAGTCATTCCTAGTTCAGCTCAATTCAATGTCGAAGTATTTTATTCTCGCTCGGCAACAACTGTAGGCCTACAGGGTATGATTATGTTTTAGGCTACATACAGTATACATAGGCCTACCATGCAGTGTGAGAAGCCCACGTTCCCATGTGTTCATTGCAGTAGGCCTACTTGTATTTACAAAAGAAAAATATATCATATAATATATATATATATATATTCTTCTTTCTTTTTTCTTTTTTCTTTTTTTCTTTTTTCTTTTTTCTTTTCTTTCTTCTTTTTTTTCTTCTTTTTCACTTATATATATATATATATGTTATTCTGTAGGTTTTCGCGGACTGAAGAAGATGTAGTAGTAGGTTTTCGGGTTGCTGTCCACGTTACTTGCTCTTTAGAGACTGGTTGCTGGCCCAGAAATGGGCCATTGTCAATGTCTCGACGTTTCGACAAAATCGCATTTGCCATCTTCAGGAAGATTCGTTGGTTTCCGAAGCTGAGAAACCAACGAATCTTCCTGAAGATGGCAAATGCGATTTTGTCGAAACGTCGAGACATTGACAATGGCCCATTTCTGGGCCAGCAACCAGTCTCTAAAGAGCAAGTAACGTGGACAGCAACCCGAAAACCTACTACTACATATATATATATATATATGTTAAGTTTCAAATTCTCACGGCTATATGTCAAATAATTGTGTTTTGGGGTATTATCACGTGAGTTACCCCCTCCATCCCGACGTTTCGATGTAATATCATACATCCTCTTCAGGGGTTCCACCGAGTCTACTTCCTCCCGCTCGGCCGGTCGAATCTCCACTGCTGTTGACTCTCTGAACTGGTGTGGATTCTGACGTCATACTCGCAATAGGCGCGCGCGCATCAAACTTCGTAGCATTAAGTTGTTCTTGCAGTTTCTTGCTTCTACTGCGTGTCAATGGCCCTAATCTAGTGCTGGGTATCTCTTCCCCAATGTCTGAAGTCGACACGATCGCAACCTCGAGTTGTCCCCCGTTGTTCTTTCCATTCATGACACCACATTTTGTATTCTGTCTTGGGGTTTTTTCCGTAAGTAGCGGTTTCCAGGATGTGGGTAATCTTAAGCTATCCTTGCGTACGTTAAGATTTTCTGGCCTTCTCTCTATTTCTAAGGCTTCTCTAATGATACGTTCAGAATACCCTTTCACCGTCGCTAATTTTTTACATCCCTCGAAGTCAATAACATGACCTGTAGTGGTAGCATGTTGAGCTAACCCCGAGACGTCACTCCTGTTCTTCACTGCTAGTCGGTGTTCATCTAGTCTTGCAGAGATACGTCTATTCGTTTGGCCAATGTATACACTATTACATGACGTGCACGGAACCTCATACACTCCCTGGTTTTCGAGAGGTACTTGGTCTTTTCGGTTTCTCAAGAACGATTCAATCTTTCTGTGGGGTTTGAAAACTGTTTGAATACCGTGTTTTTTCAACATCCTACTTATACCGTCAGAAGTCCCCTTTATGTATGGGAGGGTCACAGTGGATTTAAAACAGTGGATGGAATCCCTGAAGAGGATGTATGATATTACATCAAAACGTCGGGATGGAGGGGATAAGTCAGAACCCTCATTCTACAACTCACGTGATAATACCCCAAAACACAATTATTTGATATATATATATATTAATTTTTTTTTACTTATAAATGGTTCTCGGATCAAGATTTTCAAGACCATCTGACTGTCAAGATTCGAAGTGAAGATAGAAGGCGTGTGCTGTTTCCCGGGTTGCTTTTACGTGAAATTTTAATTTCCCCAGATTGCAGTTTCTGATTTTTTGCAATCCTCATGTCGTTTGAGCTGGGACAGTTAACAAATCATTTTTTTCTTTTTTTTTCTTTTTTTCTTCTTTCTTTTTTCTTTTTTTCTTTTTTCTTTTCTTTCTTCTTTTTTTTCTTCTTTTTCACTTATATATATATAATATATATTAATTTTTTCCCACAATTTTTTTTTTGTTTCTTCATGTTCTTTCTTATTTGCATACTTCTATTTTTATTTTTTAATATGTTGAATTTCCACTTCATTTGATTTTATTTCATTTGTCAATTATTTTTTCTTGTTCTTGATTATATTTTATATGGGTCATTCTCAAAAAAATTGACTCTTTGACAAATGCAATGCAGATTTAAAAAATGTTTACCTACGATTTTCAGAATAATAGGGTACAACAATTAATGTATCTCCTACCATGCTGTAAATGGGTTTGCCTATTTTTTAATATTTAGTAGTTTAAATATGCACTTGCGTACTCAAATGCGTCTCGGGATGTCATGAGTGTTACCGTGCAATACAATGACTAACTAAGGAGAACAAAAATAAAACACGTTAGTTTAATCTTTTGAATACCCTTTATTTTGTTCCATCATAAGGAACATACAATCATTATCCATTAGAAATTTAATTTAAGTTATTTTATCAATTCAATACTGTCATGAGTGTTACCAGTGCTAACATTTCACTTACTTTCGAACCTTGTAAATGAGGATTGGCTTTAGATATCTGATTAAATTAAATTAAGTAGTATAGGTTAAAGTATAACTAACAAAAAAAGTATAATTGGAAGTACTTCATGTTTTTAAATAGTTAAATATTTAGATAAGATGGCTGGGTAACATTCATGACATGAAGTAACATTCATGACGTAAAGTAACATTCATGACATAAAGTACCATTCATGGCAATAATAAGTTTATTCCCAGTAGTCAAAGGTGTTAATAAGACACTGTCTAGCGATATCTCTTCAAGAATTTTTGGTTTATCCCGGAAAGCTCTCGTGTTCTTACGCCACTGCTTTCTTTGAGCACGGGCATCTCTGTTCGACATTTCCTTAACTGTCTTCCTCTTAATATTTCTGTAATAAATAATAACATACCAATATAATTTAAAACTGCATGATAGTTTCAAGAAAATAGGCTTTAGATTAGTTAGTCTGATAATAGGCCTCTGACTACATATTAATTTACTCACCGAGCGTCTTGCTTCTTTCTGTAATCCGCTTCCCGCGTCGGATCATTTTTAGGTTTATCACGATACCGCCGTTGTTTTTCAGCATTAGACAATTTAGCCATGGTACAGCCTCAAGAGTGTAGGCTCGAGGGGTACTGTAAAGATTATAATTAGTTACTCATTGCAATAAACAATGTTGAAAGCTACAATAACAATCGAAACACTTTATAATATGATAACAATTAGGTGTAACAGTGGAAACAATAATTTAAGGGCAGTTTTTAGCATCAAATGTTGAGTTTCAAAAACAAATAAATAGCTCCAGGATGAACTAAAACTGCAGTTGATCATAGGTAATCCAATAAAAGTGAAATAGCCCAGAGTTGTCATGAGTGTTACTAATGGTCATGAGTGTTACTTTACATATAGTAACACTCATGACAAGTAACACTCATGACAATTTATGATTGGAAAATTCTGAAGGTGCACATGGTACTAGTACAAAAGTGAGATTATGTAGATCATGTGAGTTCTCTTACCTCTTACTTTCTTCAAGACCAATTCAAAGTTTTAAGAATAATTAAACTACTTTTAGGAAGTAACATTCATGACAATGATTTAAAAAACATACCTTGATAATGTTGCATATGCCTTTTATAGCGACTTCGACGTGTAGGAGAAGAAAACATTCACTTGGAGGGAAACTGTGACTTCTTCTTCTTCTTCTTCTTCCACAAAAACCACCGCCTTCCTTATACTATTATGGTTGTAAATTAAGAATTAGTTTATGGGTAACACTCATGACATATGGGACAACTGATACAATAACTATTACATATTGCTACAATAATATATTACAGATTAGTTATGAAACAAATATAATTATACAGTAGAACCTCTGTAACACGTTTCACCTTACCACGTTTTTTACTATTACACGTTTTTTCTCTCTGGTCCCAGCATTTCCTTATGGCATTTAATGCTAAAAAGTTTCTTTAACACGTTTTCCTATAACCCGTTTTTCACGTTAACACGTCCTGAAAATATGGTCCTGAAAGTGATATAATTCACGATAACACGTTTTTGCGCGACGCCGCTGCGCAAAAAAATAAAGAAAAACCAAATTTTGTAAATATTGTAGTTCAAGGTATCTTTTTGCATTGAGCGATCCTGCAGTATGCATTCAATACCGCTCGGGAATGCCGGGCGGAGTGGGGGTAGCCCGCCCACAAAGATACGCGAGTTGTCGGTGTCAGGGTAGTTCGCGTCTGTGCATGGTTGGCCTCTCAGCTCCTGGTGTTATTTACCGCTACGTGTTGTCTCGCGATGGCAACGAAGAGGAAACAGCAGTCGCTAACTTTAGCAGCAAAGTTAAAAATGTTGAAAGAAGTCAATTAAACACCATCCTGTATAAGCGGAAAGAGATTGAAGAGAATGCGTCGAAATGTGGAGTCTCAAGAAAGCACGTGTGCGCCCATGACTGTTCGAAGACTTATGGACCGTTCTGGTGCAATGGTTTAAAACCAAAACCGGGCAGCCAATATATAATTTAATTATTATTATTTTTTTGCATATAGTTCTATTTATTGTCCACCTTTGTAAATCAGTTTTAATAAGTGAATAGGAATAATACGAGGGCGAGCGGTCGCACGCATGTACGAAGTAATGTTGCGTAGAAAGTCACCGACCGCCGACGGGCGATCGACACCGGTCGGCCGAGGTGGGCTAGCCGCCAAGGCTGCCGCCGGCCGGCCGGTCGATCTCGCTACTCATTGTTCGCGTGTGTGGGGGGGGGGGGGGTATGCTGGTACGTCGTAAAAAGCGCTAGAATTAACAATACAATTATCATTGTAGGTTGATACTTGGGCTGCCAAAGCTTGGGTTTACATATCAAAACAGTTTCCATGTACAGACTATACATCACATGATTATCTTCTTTGAATCATTAGTGAGTGAATTTTTATTTCTATTACATATCACTGTGCCGCATCTCGGTGATTCTGCAGTCAGCGAGGCGGATTTCTGGCCGGAAGCCAAATCTACCATCTGTTGATTGTCACGAGCCCTTAAGGTAGGCTAGGCGCGCGGGTAATCAGGCGGTCAAGGGGGGGTGGGGGGAGACCTTTTTTTGTTGTAAGTTCCTTGTCTCCTGCCTGTCACTAGATGCATTCGTGCTGAATCACACTAAGTAGTAAAAGCTGTTTTAGGGCTTTAAATCAAGATTTGTTTGTACATGATGGTATCCATAGTGTATTGTATCAGTAGGATACTAATACATTTGGTTTTTTGAACTTTTGTTTCTGTAACCCGTTTTTTACCTTAACCCGTTTTTCCAACCCATCCCCCTGAAAAACGTGTTAAAGAGGTTCTACTGTATTATCTCTTTTATTTAAAACTGAAGTATCACAAATTATTTAAAATTTATTTAGCTCTTATTTTAAGAATGTTACACATTTTGTTGCTTGGGACAAGAATATTTCTACATTTTTCATTACAAAAGAGTTAACTACATTAAAACCGCATTAGCAAAGTTAGTTCTGTAAATTGGATTTGGAGGTAAGCTTTCCACTTTTCTTTTATAATAACAATCATTACAAAAATAGAAAAGGCCATGGACACCAAAGAGTCAATTTTTTTGAGAATGACCCATATAGTTCAGTAGTTTGTTTTGTTTTTGTTGTTATTGTTATTTATGATTTCATTACTATTCACTGTTTGCATAGCTTAGTTTTATTTAAGGTCCTCTTTTGTAAATCAGTTTTTATAACTGAATAGGATAGACATTAAATAAATAAATACATAAATAAATTACTACATTTAAAACATCTGTGTATAGACCTAGAGGAAGTGAAGGAATATTTCAGAATATTTGTTTGTTTTTACCAAACTAGCTAGAGCAGCACTCTTCAAACTTTTCAATCAGTATCCCAATTCTTACTCCTGGAAATCTTTTCGTCCCAACACCTCCCTCCCCCCCCCCCCATCATTTTAGATCAAGGTTTACTCCAAGGCTAACTGTATGGCCTTCAACTCTCTACATCGTAATTACTTGCATTTTTTTCAGCTGCCCAGAAGTTTTCAAACTTTTTACATTAAGGTGCATTCACAATCTTTACTAGTACTATGGTTTAATGATTAAGACCTAGACAAACCTTAGTCACAGCCAATCAGAGCGCAGTATTCTCCCTCCCAGCCAATGAAAGAAGCCTGTGGCTTAGTCTTAATCATTAAACCCTAGTACTAGTAAAGATTGTGAACGCACCTTTATGCACGTGCTGCAGACCTCAGACCCATCAGTGTAACTGTATACACAGCAAAATCTTGTCCAGCTTGTGAATGTAGTCCATCCTTAATTCCTACATGTTTTATTCACCTTTCTTTAGGCCTATCGCTAGAGATGCAAGAAAATGGTTTTATTTTTCTTCACTTTTCGTTTGAGAAATTGAGAATTATGGTGTTTTGTGGTGTTATTGTTTTTGTAATCGAAAATCATGTTTTTACATAAAATCATTGATAAAACTAAAAAAGGTTACATTTTCTTAACTATTATATGTGTATGGCCCTATGTATATACATAGTGATGGGCGTCAAAGATTAGATAAGACTGCAGAAAAGTAAGTGGTGATGATGCGGACTGCTTATTTTTGCTTTTTATCTCGTAATAGGGAAGTCTCATCAAAAATAAATATTCCTCTAAGTACCTAAAAATGGAACATCATTATCTAAAAATACGGGCGGTATAATTTTTATATCTGAGAAGCGTATATTTCCAATTCTATTAGCATTTTAAGTTTGAAATTTGGAACTTCTTGTTCCGTAATTGAAAAACGGCTCTTGACGTCATATGTCATGTAAACAACTGCCTCCTTGAAGTATTCTTAATAATATCAACGATATTAAGTTGGACATTTTACAATATCTAGGATGCAGTGACTTTACAACAATGTCTTTTATACCACTGTTTTCTTCAGAAAATACATTTTGATACAGTATTTACCAAAACGTGTTTAAAATAATGCAATTATTTAACATATTGTTGTTAATTAATGTTGAGAAGTGTTCATTTACTAATTATAAATAAACGTTGGTTCAGTTAGAGTCTTATGAGAGCAATAATCTACTAAAGTGTGGGATTTCAGTACTATTTGTATGATATAAAATTATTGTTTACTGACATATGACGTCAGAACCTTGAAATCACGAGCAAGATGGCGCAGGTCCGTTTCTGAGCGTGTTTTGACAGCAATATCTTTGACTTGCTGTTAAAGCGATGTTAATGCACCTTTCGAGCCGAAACCAATTAGTTCCCGTTTATTTTAACTTGAGGTAACCAGTAAGCAAATAAAAAAAATGCGTGAGACTTCCCTATTCTTGTGAAGATTTGAACGGAAGGGAATACAAAATTACGAATTACTGTTAATAATGGTGTTATTTTGCTAGAAAGTGGCAATTATGGTGTTATATCGCGAATAAACTCATAATTCGTTTTATAAGCATTTTATGGTGTTATTTCGCGATTTGAATCTGAATCCCAGTGACGCATAACGTAAAGAAATGTTGAAACCAGCACTCTAGAGCGTTTTGTTACACTTTTCGTTTTATCGCGCATTGCGAAAAACTTGCATCTCTACCTATCGCTAACCCATCCAATAGGCCTATATAGCTAATAGCTATACTCTGATAGGCCTACTTGGTTTTTAAGTACTTTCGTTCTCTTGCTGATTGTTGTCGTTCTTACGAGATCGTTTTAGTTTATAACCATAATTTTGTTTTAGAAATATCACATCACTCATCACGGTTCACATGGAATGCTTATAAATTAATGGGATGTAGCAAGGATAGTCCCATGGACAACCATGACATCGAGACTGCTCTAATTAGACAATGCCGCTTGTCTGGTCTTCATGCAATCGTAAAAGTGATAACATTCAAAAATCTCCACTGGGCTTCCATTACGTTGAAGAAGATAGTCCGTGGAAGTGGGCAGAGACTTCAACGGCCCCTTATCTTTGCGTATACAAGAGGTTATTTGTTTTTGAACACACCGACTGCGCAAGAAAAGCTCATGCAGGTACGTAAAACAAAGTATAGGCTATGCATTGTGAAGCTAGTCCGATCGGGAAACGAATCTTGGCCCTTCGTCTTTACGTACCAACGCTCTTACCATCTGAGCTATTGTTAGTCGCTCTATCAGTCCGATAGGTCAAACTATCTAAATTTCTATTTTTTTTTTTTTTTTTTTTGCTATTGACATATGCTGGTCGAACAGTAGACTGTAGTGTCGCCGTCATTTTATGACTATATTTGAACCATGACTGTAGAACACATTTTTGGTTAACCACAATCTCATAACCCATGAGCGGGATAGTATGATTACACAGATTCAAGCTATAGCCAGCTTTACGAATAAGTGTGCAGCTTTAGCAAAATTGTGAAAAAAAGTTTGGTCCGACGGGGATTGAACCCGGGTCCTCTGGCTATTCGTTCCGTCACTCTTACTATTTGTTCTATCGGGCGGCTATAACGAACTGTTTTTAAATTGCTATTTGTGTTAAGTATATACTATTTATAGTTGGAGGACCCCGGTTCGATTCCCTGTCCGGCCAAACTTCTTCGACAATTGCTATAGCTTCACAACTTTGTCCATAAAGCTGGTGATAGCTTAAAACCTGTGTAATAGAGGTAGATAGATGTATAGTGTTGTTGTTCGAACCATGGTTCGAACTGGGCACATGATAAATAGTTTAATATCCCCCACTTCGCCTCAATTATCAGAAAATCTTAACCATAACTCAGTTGATAGACACAAGTCTGTGCAAATATCCATAGATTTAATATCCATATCATACATAAATTAATTTTGTTTTAGTTGAACATTTCACTACTTACTTACTACCCCATGCCAGGCCCAAGCCTTACTACTACCAGGCCTACTTAACTGTTGTTTTTCAAAACTCTGCATTTCAGGCAGTGAAGTCAGCACTTCAATACAAAGCTGTGAGGAAAGCTAAGTTGAGTGGGAAACACATTGAATCTCTACTTAAATGTTTCAAGATAAAAGAGCAGCATGCACTTGAAAGGAAGGCAGATTACAATACACCTGCAGGTAAAAGATTTAGCTTGATTGTTGAATTTATTATTATATTATCACATCACTATAATTTATTTATATGAATATGCCTACTACATCACTCATAAAGACAGTAGCGGATCCAGAGTGAGGGGGGATTCTCCCCCCATGATTGTCCAACCAAAGGTCCTTAATCACTAAACCATCTAGGGCACTGATACATAAAGGTAATGTAATACTAATTGCATCTCAAAGCATTATGAACGCGAAAGCCTTCAAAATACGTATACACTGTACAGAAATACTTATTTTTAAGTGGCAGGGGGGTGGGGGGAGGGGGGGGGGGGATAGCAGCTGCATCGATCTCGTATAAACGGGGCTCTCGAGTAATTGACACCGACTCGGATATAACCGAAAATTTACCTCATTTTATTAAGTTATGTAAGTAGGTGCCAATCGACTAGAATGGTAGGCCTATAATGTGAGAAAAGGATCCAACAGCTTACCTTCGTGTAAGATGACAGATTTGTGAGTTTGAAGTACACATAAAAAACATAATACAAAAATAACATTTTATTAAGTTATTATTAAGCGAGCGTCTCCATTAGACCTTTATGGCACTTCGTTCTGTTTTTTTTTTTTTTTTTTATGCCTGTCAATAGCGGTCGAACCGAAAGTCCGATCAACTTGAAATTTGGACCATCCACAAGTCCGATGTGGATTGAAGGTGTATAGTTTGAGGCAAAATCGTTCGAAAAGTTACAAAGTTAACACTTTGGGTGCTGGACGTTGTAGGCAGGTCCTTCCGCTGGTGCTGGGGGTTTTTGCCACTTTTCTTGATATTGTACAGAAGGAAGTATCGAAGATATGTATGTAGGAGTTGTACCTAAAGAAAAGCTTAACTCTTGATCTTCAAAACGATTTTTTTTTTTATATATATTTTCATATGAATAAGTCATAATTTTGTAAAAAAAAAGTGACAATTTTGGAGTTGAGAAAAATAAAAAAAATAAAAATTACATTTTTTTAAATTTTTTTTATCGACTTATTTTGAAGCTAGAACATTTTCACTCTGTACTGATAATAATAATAATAATAAAATAATAATAAAACGCCTACTAGAAGCCATTCGCACTATTCACGCAAACATCTGGAAATTTTGGCGCCAACAGAAAATAAAAGCGGCTGCCTAGACCTATGCCATCTAACGGTAAACAACAGTACCAATGTTCTCGCTAAATCCGAGCGGCGTAGAAAAACGTCGGCAGTCACTAGAACGTTTGATATATGCCCTCGACGTAATACTACGCCGCCTGCCAACCTGGCACGACATCGCGCGGCGTGATATTACGCCGGCCGCAAGCTAAGTGTTAAACCATAGTTACTGCAAAATATTTTTCTGAAACAAAATGGTGGCAAAATGTGAGATAGACATATTTTTCTACAGATTTTTCCTGTCACGAATATGTTCATTTTATGGCGATCTGATAGGCATTGGGTAATTAATAATTATACAAAAGTTACTCGAAAATATTTTTCTCAAACGCAGTAACGGCAAAACGTGAGGTAGCTATACTATAGTTAATTTTTGGCCTGTCACGAATGTACTAATTTAAAACGCGATCTGATACGTATTTGAGGCAGAAATTACATTTCTATTGCTGTCAATTACACTGTTAGTAACGGTGGCGGACCGTGTTGAAAACACTAGACAGAATGACAACGAAAATTCTTAGTAACGCACATTGCACTGCATTCAACAATGTCGGGAAGTATAATAGCTATGGAAATTAGAAAAATGGTAACAATGCACATTCTTGAATTGTGGTAATTATTGTTTTTATTAGCTTTGAAAACTTTTCGCCAGAAAGTTCGTAGATATGGGAGACCGTATGACAGGTAGAGTGCGCTGTGAGCGATGACGTTCAGTTTACCTATTATATCTAGCTCAACTTCAGTTAAATGCTCCAAATCTTATATGCCTAATACATTAATTATGGTAATTTTTATTATTGACATACTTAAGAACTTAAAACTTAATTGTTAATGAGTGTTATGTAATTAAAATAAAAATCAGCTGAAGAATCCAAAAAACGAGTGAAACCTCGTACAATGGTTGATAGAATAACACAGTCTACCACACTTTTCGCGCGCGGGTAAGGTTAAGCCGTCCCACAGCCATCTGTATTTCTACGACATCATTATTGCATGTGTCAATTGAGGGGCATACTGACATTTGGACGTAGTTATGCAGAAAGGAACCAACCCACAAATATTTTTTTTTGGAGAAAAATAGTTCCAAGCATCGACAATAGAGGCCTCTAAGTATGTGTTAATTCCCAACTTCGTATTATATATGTGCTGCCTTCTATACGCACCAGAACCAACCCACACAAGAAAATTCAACATTTCGTATTTTGCAGAAAGGAACCAACCCACTTGGTTCTTTTCTGCTACCGGTAGGCTACACGAGAAATCCTACATTTCGTATTTTGCAGAAAGGAACCAACCCACTTGGTTCTTTTCTGCTTAATGTGAGATTGAGAATGCAACATTTTATGATTCTTTCTATTTTGATCATTATATTTTGTTGTTGTTGTTTTCAGAACATTTATATTTTTTAAATGTGATTTTAAGGATAAAAAGAAGAATCCCATATCTATGTATAAACCCAAAGTTCGGCCGGATGTGAATGTTGAAAGCAGAATAGGAAGCCGTTGCAATTATTGAGGTTAATGTTACAAAAATGGAAGCATGGCGGGATTGAAAGTTAAATTAATCCACATATATAAAAACTACAACCTATTCATTTAAAATCCTAATATATCACTTTTTGTCAAACTTTATTTCATCAAATATAGTAAAAGCAAAGGAACCAACCCACATTTTATTTTTTGTAGTTGACTTTTCCTAGTAAGCAGAAAGGAACCAACCAACATTTTTCGTATTAGCAACCAAAATACAAATATTTTTGGAAATATTTTCTTCTCCTTAAATTAACATAAAACTAGTGTATTTAACATAATTTTGTAGATATCGTGGGGTTAATGCAGATTTTATGATAAGAAGTAATACTAGAACCGCTGTAACTATTTTTCAGATATGTGTGGGTTGGTTCCTTTCTGCATAACTACGTCCATTTGTGTGTACAGGAACGCTCGCAGCGCTGCTGTCATACGGTCTCCCATAGACGCGCTCGCTTATCAACGCTTCAAACGGAGCGTTTTCCTAGTACATGTACATGCATACATACCAATAGCCTTATTATTCTCTCCATGCATTACTTTTTGTTTTGACCTGTCTATTCTTTACCCTTTTGTTCCCGTAAAATGTAGTCTTTATTCCTTCTCCCACACATGCATAGTTTCTCTGTATTTTGAGTTTGGACCATTACCATTTAAATTGGGGCTGCCCAACGATAAAAAATATCATATCGATATCGCGGGAAAAAATATCAATATTTCGTTCTGATATTGACCTTATCAAGTGATGTATCGATATCGCGATATCGATACTTTTGTTATCTGTTTTTAGGGTTTCCAGACCAGCCAAAGGCCATTTATTATTTAAACAACGTAAATAAATATTTTTTCTTTGAAATGTGCTATTATGTGTGTCAATTTGTGTGTTGTACTATTCAAAATAACATCCACACCTGATTGAGGTAGTGTACCATCGGACCTGTACCGCCCATCTGCAGCACCGCGTGTGCTGCCCATTGTAAACAATTCATAGACCTTTTCCACCCAAAGCCAGATTATAGGGGCTCGCACTATGCACCGGCTTGGTATGGGAGGCTCAGCCGTTTAGTCCCCACATGACGCCACAACAACACAACAAAACAGCGATGTTGTGATTGGCGTGATGTAGGGGTGGGTGCACCAAGAATTTTTAGGGTCAAACTCAAACTTCATTAGAAAAATCCTCGAACTCGAACTTCGAAGGAAAAAAATAGAGGAAAAATTGCCACATGAGTATGACTAAGGATGTAAATAAAATTCGAAATTTGATTTGAGAAGTAGGATACAAAGCCAATTTGGCACCAGGTTAAGATTTCACTTAGATTAGAATAATTTATTAGTTTTAAATAATGCTCATTAATAATATTATCGTTGCTATACACGCCTAATCTTGCAGAATTTCCATGAATAAATTAAGAAACTCATGCTCGAAAATTGTTTTTCATTAAGCGTTGTAGAGTTGGCAACATTGGGTTGTACTTTTCATACGTGAGCACCATCTTGCGGGAATTTAAGGAACTCCTTGGCTAAAGAACGCACGGCGGTCGGTATTACTACCGATCTTGCGTCACACGAACGAGGCGGACGCGAACGTGGGCGCTATCTTGCGGGAAGTGAGTGAACTCGTTACATTAAGATCGCGTGTACGAGGAGGTGTGTTGGTGCGTTCATTCAATAGATCGATTTATTCCCGGTTTCGACTTTTACATGCGTGGGATCTGGCGGGAAGTGCGGGCACTCGTTGGATGAAGATCGCGACGTGCATTTTGAATAACTAACTCAGCAAAATGTTGAACTCAAACTTGAATTTTCGAACTCGGTTCGAACTTAATTCAAGTTCGGTTCGAGTTCGGAAATTCAAACGTTCGTCCACCCCTAGCGTGATGTGACGTAATCATTTTTTTACATTTAGCTTATTAGGCGCAAGTTCGATATCGCGATATGTACGATTCATTCTATATCGATGTCGAATTATTTTTGTATTACATATGTACGGTAGGCCTATGTATGTACGAAACGATATGTAGCCTACGATATATATTAATTCTATCGATATTGAATTATTTTTCTATTATCGATATCGTTGGGCAGCCCTAATATTAATACTAATAAATAATAATAAATTCATAATCTAAATATGTTACAACAGCTACCTATGTTGGGTTGAGTGATCGTTGTCCACCCTTGTCTAGGATGTCTAGGGCATGAAACTGACAATAACTCAGCTTGGCTTGTCAGACTCATTGTTTGAATTTAAAGAAAATCAAGTTCTTGTATAATTTCCTTTTATATTTATTGGTGAGACAAGGTCATTAGTTGGTTAGTGGAAAAGAACCAAAAGTAATGTTCTTTCTATCATTTGTGAGAAGAATCAAAATCACACTAATTTTCAAGAAGTTTGAAGCTATTGAGCTCCTCGACAATTGACCTGGACCCCTTCTGTAACTATCCCGTTTTGGATCCGGGCCGATATGGATCGAAAGAAGGCGAAAGCGATTTTGTAACTTTTTCTGAATCCAATCCGGCAAATATTGCCTAGAATGGATCCGTAAATCCCGGAATGGATACAGCACCTCTTTGCACCGTGAAACCGATGTTCAAGATTTTGTTTTAGCATAAAATAATAGTTTAAATGTACTTTCTTCTATTGAATTGCTTTTAAAAATTATTTTAGGGTGTAAGGAATGGAAAAGAACAATAAACTACATGTAAAAATTTGATTTGAAACCAATTTATCACTTGCGTATATGTAGATCACAATCACGTCTATTTCCAATTCCGTCCGTAGCGTAGTGGTTAGCGAGGTTGCTTCCCGTCAAAAGATTCGCTTTGACGTGGTTCAAACACCTCTTTCTAGGCCGATATGCGTGTTAAACGTTGTGTTTAGCCTATTAACATTTGTTTTCAACGAAAACTAGGAGACGATTTAGATTCTAACGAGGAAATATTGTACGTCGTAAGTTGAAATTCTTTTCTTTAATTACCTGTATTAAATATTATTTTGTTGAGGTTATGTCAAACTATACACGTATTTACTGACTTAGCTTTAAATTAATATTCAATGCAGGTCTAGGCCTAAATATCCCCTCCCCCAAAAGTCGTATGTCTAGGCCTAGACCTTCACAGCGTTAGCCCTACTCATATGTACACATAGTGGCAGCAGAATACTAGGCCTAGTATGTTTTAAAACAACACTGAACAACGTTTTCGGTCGATGGCATTTTGAGGTTATAAACAAAAACAAAAGACGATCACAACATGACTTGTGCGAACAACATGAACTGCGAAGCACTCGGAAGAGCTGAGTTTCTGATTGGTTACGACTTCGGCAGCTCCGTCTCTGTGTGATGTCCTCGGCTCGGCACGGCACGGCAGGCCCATATCAGCATACCCATATCGGACTACGCTATAGAATCGCTCTAAACCCGCTATGGGAACGACTAATATGTACACGCTTTGGAATCGGCACGGATCCATATCGGGAAATTACAGAATAAGGGGTCCTGACTGCAAATGTGCTTGATTTAACTGTTTTTGTGGGGGGGGTTTCTTTTTTACTTTAGGAACATACAAGAAAAATGGCTCTAATTTTGATTTTGCCCAGAACGACCACAGAAAAAAATATGCTGATTATGTGTTTGGAAAAGATCCCCCAATACTGGAAGAACTAACAATATCAGTAAGTACAATTTGTCAATTGTGACTAGCCCATTGTTATTTATTTTATTGTTAGCTTGTTTAAATTAATAGCAATGCACACTTTTATTGTAAATATGCTGTCAATATTAATGTGGTTCTAATGTATTTTCAGACCAAAGACTCTCCGTGGAAAGGGCCCAAAATTGTTGATGGCAGTCACAATAAAATTGTGAATTCCACAGTAGTATATCATTCAAATAATGTATATGGTATGCTGAAGAAGATGATAGAACTTCAAGCCCTTACGTTACCATTGCCAGAATTTTTCAAACAAATTGTTACGAGTGGTAAAAATGAGATACAAATAAAAACCATTGCACATTAACTCTTAATTTGTGGGGATTGGCAGTAGACCTAATATGTATGTACACGACACCCCTACTATTCTTAAACTTGTATACTGTAGAGGGTTTTTTGTTGGTACAGTATACATATTTGAATTTTGTATTTTATTGTAAGCACATGACTGCTCAGTCTGGGATCAGCAAGGAGTTTGGGGCTAAGCCCTGGCTGCTGGAAGTGAAATTTGTTTCGACTTCTATTATATATAGGCAGTCTTATATTATATATTATAGGAGGCAGTCTTGTATTAGGTCCACTAGATCGCTTGTAGCGCGCGCGAAGTAAGGTCATCTAACCTATTTGCATAATGTTAAAAATCACATGTTATTCAAATGGGAGAATCATTCAGAAAAACAAATGAATTGATCTGTCAAAACAAATTATGGGCCAAAAAGGCAAAATAACAATCTGTAATGAGATTTTGTCTTCACATTCTATATATATTTTCAAAGGAAATACTTTACGCGTAAGTTCACATTATTGGTGAGGATTATTTAAATAATAATGCGATTTTTGTAGTTGGATCCAAAATAGCGATTTTGGATCTCATTCAATGACCTAACTTTGCACTTCGCAATTACTCCGCTAGGAGTAAATCCAGTAGACCTTGGTATTGGATAGTAAGAAAGAAGAATGGCTGAAGAGAACCAAAATATATATATCTTGTGCATTTTAGAGTAAAAAAATAGAACTCAAAGCATTAGGCCTACCCATTTGTTTATATTGTTACTTACATTACTTTTTAGAATAGTTCCTACTGAGTTGAATGATGTATTTATTTTGGTGGAAATGTACATGCGATAAGTAGGCCTACACACTTGTTGTCCCTAACATCATCATAACATTAATTATCATTATCATTAATCTATTCTATTATTACTATTGTATTTTTTACTTCTAAAGAAGTTGTAAGTAGTAAATATCAGCCTCGATATAGTACCGGGGGGGGGGGGTGTTAACCCCCTAAACACGCCCCTAGTTACGCCATTGTGTGATCCTCTACTATGAGTGAGTGAAAATATATAAACTATAAATATATACTTTTTTAAATACAAACTAAAATCTTTTCTATACGATATGAACAACACCAAAACACAACAATGAAACAAATTAATTGAACCAGTGGACAAACTACAAGCCGCCAAAAAATAACATGTTCTGAAGTTGAAAAATTCAAATGTTCAAAACGTTTACAAACTTTTAGATCATTGTTGTCCATCATTGAACAGAAATTTTAACTGGCAAGCAGTTACTATCATTAAAACTAATTGTTTTTCCCCCATTATTTGCAGAGTAATTACTTTGACAGATTGTTGTTTGTCCATCAGTTTCCATTGTTGTAGTTCAGCTGTGACGTCAGTTGCAGGTTCCCTATTTAGTAATGCATTCTATAGCCTGAAAATCGGAAATAATAATAGTACTTCTTTGTTAAGAGGAAGGACTACTAGCCAATATTAAAACCCGCGAAATTAACGTATTTTCGTCATACCTCAATAATGCCACACAATATCGAAACAGTGACACCTACGCATATTTTGGATTCGTGAGAGCTCAATACCGTATGAAAAAGATTTATTAGTTTGCAGTAGTTATAATTATTATTTGTAATTTAACTAATTTTCAAGTTAATTTGAAATTACAACTGTAATTACTACAATCTACAAAATCTTTTTCATTTGGTATTGAGCTCTCACGAATCCAAAATATGCGTAGGTGTCACTGTTTCGATATTGTGTGGCGTTATTGAGATATGACGAAAATACGTTAATTTCGCGGGTTTTAATATTGGCTAGTAGTCCTTCCTCTTAAGAGATCACCCCTAATAACTTAGATTGCCATAGAAAAAAATTCGATGTCGATATACGCGTTTATCGATATTGGCAAAAAATAGCGCCGATGTAATTGTAAATAAATGTCTACTCCTACTATAAGTCTTTCGTGTTAACTTGCAGCTTGCAGGTAGTGTTAGTGCTTGGGGTGGTGTCGTCATGCATATGTATAGGGAAGTGATGCATGCGACAACTCCTACCTAAATCGTTTTCATGCCGCCGGTATTGTACTGTAATACAGTATCGTAGACTTTGGGTACTGCCCATGTGCCTGAAGTCTACGCGAATGTTGGCATGCGTTGTCAGGGTACATTCCTAGCGAAGCTGGTCTACTCCATACAGTGTACAAAACAATGAGGTTTGAGAAATCCCGCGGCAAATCCCATCTCTTCTGAGAATTGTAGAGGATAGGTCACATTACTTGGTAACGCGACGCAACTCGACTTCTTTCTTTCTTGGTGTGATTCTAATTTTAGCGAGGGAAGACTACCGTCATTTAATTAGCTACAGTGCACTACACCGTGGCATCGAGAAAGTGAAAACATGTTTCGCTTGTTGCTGTCAAGTACAGGTTGTATGAGGAGGTTGTTCTAAGATAGTTTTGACCAATTTGATAGTAATATTATGGCCTACCAACAAAATATTTCACTATGTGCTATCAATTACACATTTAATTTATTATATCCAGGTTAGACTTAACACGAAATGTTAATAATTTTGTTATCTGTGCTTCATTGTAAATTTACTTTGATTTTCAATAAATAATGTTTGTTATGTCAATTGTCTATTTTATTTTACCTTACGTTAATGTTTACACATGTTGTAGCAATAGAAAGTCTTGCACAAGTCCAGTACAGTAGATATACATACTAATGATTCAGGGCATAAATACAATCATTTCGGGCTGCGTGCTTAACTTCCAAGCCGCTGATCTGGGGAGAACAAAACTGTCAGTCAATTGGCTTCATCATCGCTCTCCAGGTAGGCTACGTTTTGTTTATTGGATCGATAAGAATAAGATGTTATACTATTAGACCTCCCGGCGGGACCTGGTCAACTGCCCCCTGTTTTCTTCATCCATGGTCTAAGTCATCCATGGTCAAGTGGTCCAGGACGGGCAAGATATCCATGGCTTCCGACCGCCTATTAAATCTGGTTCAACTGTTCAATGGTTGGTTAATTTGTTATCTGTGGTTGGTTCAACTAATCCGCGTCCTGGTTGCTACTACCCATTCCAAATACAGTAGTTCAATGCAATAACGATAGAAAAACATGATCTAATAGCTAATTGTAAACCAGGTCCCCAATTCTTCCGTTTCAATTTGTTTAGTATTGTATTTTTACTTTTTAATGTATGAAATTGATCCTTGGATGAGAAAGAACACTTGCCCAACATTATCTTTAATATAACTTTTACCTGCAAAAAAGTAGTTCCCATGCTTTGCGTGGAATCTTGGGTATAAATGTGCAGAGGAAAAAGTGATTGAGATTGACACACTTTTCAAACGTTAATAATTAGAATATGAATACGTCGTAAAGTTGAAACCACTTTCATAAGTGGGGTTTTTATCATGCAATAACAGATACCGTAGAAGCATATTATTCTTTAACAAATAAAATGAAGGACGAAGATTAAAAACAAGAAAGTTTCTCGAAACATTGACTGAAACTCAATAAAAGTTTATTTTGTGTTCATCAGACGAGTTGCAAATGATTCCCTACACTACGCTGTTAATAAGTCCCATGGAAAAACTTTCCTCCTAAGGGATGGAGACGAGTCGGAAAGGCTCCCGAATTGAAAATTATGTCTTTTGTTTCGAGTATTAATCAAAAACGATTGTGTTTCTCTTCTGTATTGCGCTCGAATGCTCGACTGCGTTGAGAGAGAAAGAAATGTTTCTACGTTCTTCGAAATAAGGATGCTGTAAGGCTGGCTGTTCCAGTCACTTGTCTCGTTTTTATCCACGTAAATGAACGTGTAATGAATAAACCAAACAGTATAATTGCATGGTACGAAAATAAAACAAATAGAATGTTTACGTATTTCTAAACTCCCAACATTACGTTTCACATTCACGTTACGGCAAGCTACTGCTCGCTGCAAAATAACAAACATTGATATCGATGTCGACCGCAGAAGTTGTATTTCAATTTTCAACCAACTTCTTCAGTGTGCGCTGCCGAATGCAGCTTCATTCTCATTGGCTCGCTGGGCCAGGGGTGTGTTCGACGTTCTGAGCTCTTCGTCGTCCACGGCGGGAACCCACCACAAGTTCGACATCAAAGAACAATAACAGATTACATTCTGACCAAAACAAATAGTTGTTTAAAAAGTTCTCAGAAAAAATTAAATCTACTACCGTGGAGGAATAAAAGTAAGGCACAATTCATGCAGGCTATTGCGTCAGAGGCTTCGCCCAATCACGTTCAAGATAAACGTGGGTCGGTTTCTGGCAGAAAGAATCCAGTTTATTTAATAACCCAGCGCTTCTCCAACCACTGGGATAAAAACAAAAAAAACCGTTGCGAACCAACCTAGCTATAGGGATGTGTGTGTGCATAGCAGCGGAAGTGAGTTTGTTAATAAAAGTTAGTACCGAGGTTGAAACAAAGTGAATTTCATTACTCTGCTTTGACTTGTTACCGGTTCTGCAACAAGCCTATATTGCTACGCACGTCTTTGTTACGATAATATGAGATTCAAAGCTTTCTCAAGCTAAAGCGGGTGTTACACGGAGAAGTAAGAAAAGTAAAAAGCAGAAAGTGAAGAGTAGAGATAGCGTGTAGCATACGGGACTTTTCACTTTTCACATTCAACATTGTCCTACTTTGGAGAGAACTTCTCACTTTTGTTCTTAAGCTACACGCTATCTCTACTCTTCACTTTCTGCTTTTTACTTTTCTTACTTCTCCGTGTAACACCCGCTTAACGTCTATAATATAATTCTCATGAAGGTGAAATAAGGGGCGTTATCTACTACGCCTGTGAATAAAGTGTGCGTACAAAATAACGATACAACTATACTGGGAATGCGTTGTTCTGTTATTTCAGCATGGAACCAATTACTCACGTTACCTTGGATAGACAAGTATCCAATATACAGGGACCCTGACCTCTAACTGTTTCCAACATGATAGTCAGGAAACCGGCTTTACGATCGATATAATTTGGGGGGGGGAGGTGTCTGGGTGGTCTAATAGCCGTTTTTAAAGGAGTACAAGCTGTCTGATAAATGGTATAATTTCACTGGTATCTTTGAGGATATAATTGGTATTTTGTTTAAGTGCACTTCATCTATCACCAAATACAATTATTACCCCACATAGTGTAGGGGACTATAACACCCCCCCCCCCCCCCCCCCCCTGCATGCCACTGACGAGGACGTTGTGTACTTCACAAGGCCGTTCACGTGTACTTCAAAGAGATGTAAATAGCTCGATACAATCGCAAAGAATTTGATACGTTGCCGCGAGAAATGCAAAAACGTTCGACGTTGTCATATTTTTCTTTTGCGTTCTCGCATTTCTCGGTTTGACGTGTGCGATTGCGACGAAGGAACGTCTCGTGATCTCCGTAGGAAAACAGGCTCAATCGGGAACCGATATCGGCTGAACCCTCAGGAAACCGCAGGCGAACTTATACTTTCTCTCGGTCTTACAGTTTCAACGGAATTTCGAACATTTATCTTCGTGTCACCATGACTGGTAGGAAGTGGGGGGGGGGCTCTCCGGGCCGGAGGGTACGAAAATGAAACACGACAAAGAAGGCATGTTTAGAGAGGAAGAGAGAAAGAGAGAGAGTGTGTATGTGGCTCGAGATGTTAAAGAAATAAAATATTTCATATTGTTCTTTATAATATCAATTTCTAGGAAAACTGCCCTTGGCGTCTCTCTTCTAGTGACTAACTAATTATCATGCTACTTGGAATAGTGAGTATGAATGTCCGAGAGCTCAATCCCAGCATTCATGCACCTTGTGAATAAGACAAACACAAGGACAAAAATTTTCAGACTATATTGCGTGTAACAGGACGTTGTGACCGCCGGCGCTGGTCGAAGTTATGAAATCTGTAGGTTTGCATTTTAGTAAGATTCAACACACACACACTCGAATCGGATACAATTAAATCAAATCAACATTCCTCTAAATCCCCTGGCGAAGGTTCGTCGAACTCAAATGTCAGCGCGCTGTCTGTTTAAAATCACAATGCTCGTTTTAAAAAATGAAGGAATTCTAGATGAAAACAAAGAACCCGCCGTGTCTCATGTGTTTGGGGCGCAGATCCTGATCGTAATGCACCTGGCGACGACGTGGTGTCAAATCCCGCATTTGTTTGTTGTTCTCCATCTTTATTTATAGCTTTAAGGCTGATCCACACAGATTTTTAAGACATACGATTTAAGGTTTAACGCGTAGTCGTAAAGTTGGATCGTAGGAAACACGTACTGGCGTTCACACAAAGTTTTAGTTTTAAGACGTTGTTTTCATTGTTGTTTTTAAAACAACGTCTTAAAACCTTATGCATTGTGACATATATGGAAGGCGGGTATAGTATGATCTAGAAGACTGGTGAAAAGAAGAAGTGTTTTTAAAATAAAAACAATTGTTGTAAACTGTTGTGGTGGTTGCTATGTGTTGGAAAATATGAGTTGTGAGTTTTTTGGTTCTGGAGCCTAGCCACAGCAGTTTTGCTAGCCTAGCTCTGCTGTTGATAGAATATGTAGTCTGGCAGGGACGAGATTAGTTTGAGACTGTGACTTGTGAAGTGTGGAAAGTGCCATGGTTTAGATAAATCCAAGATAAAGAAAACTCAGTGTGATTTGGAAAGTTGACAGAAAAGGACTGGTTGTTTTGTGTGAGACGCACGAAAGCTGTTCGAGACATCGAAGTGGGTACCTACTTCGAAGTGCGACGGTTTTCGTGAGATGAACATCAAGCCAGCGATTGAGTAAGTACTGCCGAACAAACTGAGCTGGAAATAATAAATAATCCTTGTCTACTTGATACCGGGCTAGAGGGTATTTGACAATTTGGCGACCAACGTGCGGGGCTCGATCAACTACAACGACCGAGAGGGTAGATGTCTGTCCATAGGCCTAGATCAATATTAGAGAAGTTTGTCTAGGGAATTGGTTAAAATTTGGAGTTATAGGCCTATAAATAGTATAAAAATCGAGATTGTCCGAGGTGTAGGATTGTTGAGTGTATGAATGGAATAGGGTTGTGGAGTTGACTAATGGAGGTTCAAGGGAATTTGGAGTAACAAAGAGTGGTTAAAGAATGGAGAGGGAGCTTGATGATATTGAAGGGAGTGAATATGAGGGGTTAATTGAAGGGAGCTTGATGATGGATGGGCCAGATGAGGATGGGGATCTTAAAAGCATGATAAGGAATTTAATGAGGATGCAAGTATGTACGACCGCCAAGATTACAGAGATGAAGGATGAACAAGCTAGGGCTTTGGAAGAGATGAAGAAAGGGCAAGATGAATTAAAGAGGAATATGGTTAAACGGGTGGATATGGAGAAGATAATGGGAGAAATGACCGCGGAAATGAAAACGATATTTTTGGTAAAGCAGTTGGATGTAGATCTAGGAGACGTAAAGGAAGAAAAAGATTTAAGAAGCGTAGGAGAGGTAGAAGGTGGAAGAATAAATGTGAAGATAGTTGAGAAGCTAGTAGCCAAGGTGGATGATAAGGAAGATGTGGAGATAGTTGAGAAGCAAGGAGACAAGTTTGATGATAAGCAAGATGTGGAGATAGTTGAGGTAGAAGGTGAGATGGGTGTTGATAAGAAAGACGTGGTTATTACTGAGCAACAGGTAGATAAAGTGATTGATAAAGATGTGGAGATAGATGAGGAGTACAAGGACGCCGTGGTTGGTGAGGAAAATGATGATTTGGCTGTAGGGCAGAAAGATGATTGGGTCAATAATGAGAGGGAGTGGGTTTGTTATGAGAAAGAATGGATGATTGAAGGAAGAGACTGGAGTAAGTTTAGAGGTAGTACTGTTGAAAATATCGTAAAGGTAGGCCTATGGTAACAAAAAAAAAAAAAAAAAAAAATCGGGGAAGTAAATTTTGGAAATTTAAAAATTTGGGAATTGTGCTGGTAATCATTTGGAAAATAGGGAACATGTCAGATTTTTGGTTTAAGTAATTGACGTAGGTATGTTTTTTTTTCATTTTTAGGCAAGGAATTTTAAATTGTGCTAAAAATAAAAAAATCATGGGGGGTACATAGGGTTGACACATAGGGTTGACATAGGGTTGTCATCATAAATTAAAAAAAAAAAAATGTGGTTATAAAAAATAAAAATAAATAAAAAATGTGGCTATATAGGGATGTCTAGTGTTGTCATAAAGAGGGTTGTTAAAGGTCTATAGGGGTGTCTTATAGTAGGCCTAGGTCATGTTATTGTTGTCATGTCAGAGTGATGTCATATATAGTGGTGTCGAGAAGGTCATGTTATTGTGTTGTCATGTTATTGTTGTCATGTCAGAGTGATGTCATATGGTACACAGTGTGAGTGATGTCATATATAGTGGTGTCGAGAAGGTCATGTTATTGTGTTGTCATGTTATTGTTGTCATGTCAGAGTGATATATGGTACACAGTGTTATCATAATAATGTTGTCATGTTATAGTGGTGTCATAAATGGTAGTGGTGTCATAAATGGTATTGACATATCAATGTTGTCATAATAATGTCGTCAAAATAGTGTTGTCATAGTAGTGTTGTCGTAATAGCGTTGTCATAGTAGGGTTGTCATAGTGTTGTCGAGAAGTTGATGATACCAGTGGTATAAATAATAAGAAAACAAAAAAAGATTTTTTTTATTCACTGGGTGGATTTTTTTTGTCTAAAGGATTGTTGCATAATATAGTAAGTCAGACATTGTTGGGAATTACAGAGTGGCATTGTTGAGGTATTGTCAAACTTTGACCGTAGTTGGAGTGTTGACGAGGTGGTCAGTATGAATGGAGGATATATTCATATAGGTGATGGTCATTTAGGGTATAATTATTTCTATATTTATCATTAAAATGACGAATATAAGAAATAGGGGGGTAATTGTGACATATATGGAAGGCGGGTATAGTATGATCTAGAAGACTGGTGAAAAGAAGAAGTGTTTTTAAAATAAAAACAATTGTTGTCAATTGTTGTGGTGGTTGCTATGTGTTGGAAAATATGAGTTGTGAGGTTTTTGGTTCTGGAGCCTAGCCACAGCAGTTTTGCTAGCCTAGCTCTGCTGTTGATAGAATATGTAGTCTGGCAGGGACGAGATTAGTTTGAGACTGTGACTTGTGAAGTGTGGAAAGTGCCATGGTTTAGATAAATCCAAGATAAAGAAAACTCAGTGTGATTTGGAAAGTTGACAGAAAAGGACTGGTTGTTTTGTGTGAGACGCACGAAAGCTGTTCGAGACATCGAAGTGGGTACCTACTTCGAAGTGCGACGGTTTTCGTGAGATGAACATCAAGCCAGCGATTGAGTAAGTACTGCCGAACAAACTGAGCTAGAAATAATAAATAATCCTTGTCTACTTGATACCGGGCTAGAGGGTATTTGACAATTTGACAGCATTATATCTTAAAAATCTGTGTGGACCAGCCGTCATGAATTCAGTCATTCACCGTCATGAATAGCATGAATTCAATACTAGACACAGCAACAAGAATTATTATCAACTTGATAATTTGATAAAATTTATCTATGTGAATGTTAAAAAAAGCCTTAATAAATAAAAAAATCTGTTGATTGCTATGCCGACTCAGTACCAAACTGCTTTTCAGTGGGGGATAAGTGCCTCGTCGCTATGAAAGTTCCAATCAAAGCGAACGTTTGACCGTATAACATTTAGATTTACGTAAAAACACCCAAATCTAATAAGGAATTTACCTCTGGATTTTTGCATGAGAATCAGGAATGAACCCACTGGGAGAATATTGATCTATTTTATTTGGACAATTGGTGGAGGTGCCGCGTTTAAGAATATTTCATTATGATTATTTTGTTGCTCTATTACGCACAAACTCGGTCAATGCTGGTAGTAACATGTTGTACTGACACAAATGTCCAGTACTTCCTGATAGAACTATACCTACATAACAGTATTAATTATAGTTCATATTTTGTCCAACCCATATTGTAGTGACTGTGTGTGTAGGCCTAGAGCATTATAACGGTCGTAACCGATTTGTTGTAGCCATCCCAGGTTACTGTCATTCTATTATTATTATTATTATTATTATTATTATTATTATTATTATTATTATTATTATTATTATTATTATTATTATTATTATTATTTTATTGTTGCAATACATACAAACTCGGTCAAAACCGGCATAAACATGTTGTACGGACACAAATGTCAAGTATTTTCATGTGTTTACCTTATTAAAATGTACTTAGAACTACTTAATATATCATTGTCCACATTATTTTTTCCAAACTAAACTGTGGATGCTATGTACGGTCGTGGCCGATTTGTACTCATCCCAGCATTCGCTCTTTGTACGGTGGAAACCACGAAAACCACCATCGGGATGGAGAACTTCTTGAAGTCTTCATTCTTCTTAGTTCAAAAATTTTCGCACTATCCTACACGTGTTCAAAATAATTGCTTTTTGCATCTCGATGTATATGTTCGGTTGGAGACCAATTAGTTTAATACTGTCATGGAGTTTACGTGGAACAATGCCATTTGCTGATATAATAATTAACGGTATAACAGTTACATTATTCTGCTTCCACAACCTTTTAATTTCAATAGATAGATCCTTATATCTGTTTATCTTTTTCCCGCCAAGTTGTCTCTACGTTGTGGCATAAAGGGACGGCAACATCAATCAAAATCGTTTCTTGTTTCTTCTTGTCAATAAATATAATATCCCGATCCGGTCTATTGTGATGTATGGTTTGGTCTGTTATAACTGCCCGGTCGTAATATAATTTGTAGTCTTTACTATCTAATACCTTTTCAGGCTTGTATTTGTAATACGCAGTGGTTGTGTTTATAAGTTTATACTTCATGGCTAATTTTTGATGTACAATGTTTGCAACTTGGTTATGCCTATGAAGATAATCTGTTTGACAAAGCATTTTGCACCCAGATACGATATGTTCAATTGTTTCGCCGTTCATATTACATTTTCTACATTTGTCTTCCACTGTGACGTCTTTCAGTATGTATTTTTTGTAATTGTTAGTCTTGATTACTTTATCTTGAATAGCGATCATAAATCCCTCTGTTTCGCTGAAAATGTCACCGGACGTTAACCATTTGTTCCATGCTACCCTATCGACGCTATCCTTAAGAAGTTCTTTATAATGTCTGCTATATAACGTCTTTTCTGATATTCTGATCTCTTTTGCTGTGTCAGAATTTAGTTTTTGAAGCAAGTTTAAATTTCCATCATTTAAATTGAGGGCAGAAAGCGACTTGTCTGCCGATACTATAGCTCTATGAAGTTGTGAATGTGGGCATTTTGTATAAAAGTACTTTCTCAGAATTTCAATTTGTTTATAATATAAATTGTTTAAATCAATCAAGCCTCTTCCCCCTTTTTCTCTAGGTAGAGTCACTCGTTCTATTGCTGACTTAGGGTTATTATTATTATTATTATTATTATTATTATTATTAGTGGTATTATATTATATGAGGGGGTGGGTGAAGTTTGTTATACACGTTATCGTCAACCAAACATCCATTTGTATTGGTTCACGATAAAATCATATGAACCAACGTTTGTTGAAGATATCGATTTTTATTTTTTAAGCGAGCGAAGCGAGCGTTTCCACGAGACTCTTATGGCACTTCGTTCTGTTTTTTTTTTTTTTTTTTTCGTACCGTACTAGACTCTAACGGCACTTCATTCTGTTTTTTTTTTTTTTTTTTTTTTTTTTATGTCCGTCGATAGCGGTCGAACGGAAAGTCCGATCAACTTGAAATTTGAACCATCTACAAGCCTCGATGTGGATTGAAGGTGTATAGTTTTGAGGCAAAATCGTTTGAAAAGTTACAAAGTTACACCATAGTTACTGCAAAATATTTTTCTGAAACAAAATGGTTGCAAAATGTGAGATAGCCATATTTTTTTAAAGCTTTTTCCGGTAACGAATATGTTCATTTAATGGCTATCTGATCAATATTGGCAAAGTTACACAAAAGTTACTCGAAAATATTTTTCTGAAAAACAGTAACAGCAAAATGCGAGGAGGCTATCTTGTAGTACATTTTCATCCGGTCACGAATATACTAGTTTAGACGCGATCGGATACGTATTAGAGGCAGAAATTACATTTCTATTGCTGTCAATAACTGTTAGTAACGGTGGCGGACCGCGGCGAAAACATGACAAAGAAAATTCTTAGCAACGCACATGGCACTGCATTCAACAATATCGGGAATTATAATAGCTATGGGAATTAGATAAATTTTTGCAATTTGCATTCTTGAATTGTTGTTAATTGTTGTTTTTATTAGCTTTGAGATCTTTTCGCCAGAACGTTCGTAGATATGGACGCGCTCGCTTATCAACGCGTCAACCAGAGCGTTTTCCTAGTATTATTACAACGCTTATATTAACTTGCCTTGTTTGTCTGGACGGAATCTTTGAATCGATATTCCACCTACTTCTAGATGTCCGATCAAGCTGAAATTTTTTACACAGACGTATTCTTGATGACAATACATGAATCAACTGTCATATTTACTAAATTGTCAATTAATTGATCATAATTAATTAATTAATGTTTTACATGGAAATCGATGAATCTTTGAATCGATATTTCACCTACTTTTAAATGTCCGATCAAGCTGAAATTTTGTACACAGACGTATGTTTAATGACAATACATGAATCAATTGTCATATTTACTAAATTGTCAATTAATTCATCATAATTAATTAATTCATGTTTTATATGGAAATCGATGTTTAACCCACTTTTCAACGTCAAATTGAATTGAAAGTTTTCACACAGACGCACTCCTAATGACAATACACGAATCAATTGTCATATTTACTAAACCGTCAATAAATTTATCATAATTAATTAATTAATGTTTTATATGGAAATCGATGTACAACCCACTTCCCAACGTTAAATCGAGTTGAAAGTTTGTACACACACGTATTCTTAATGCCTTCACACGAATCATGTGTCATATTAACTAAATAATCAATTAATTCATCATAATTAATTAATTAATGTTTTATATGGGAATCGATGTTTAACCCACTTCCCAACGTCAAATCGAGTTAAACGTTTTCACACAGACGTGTCCTTAATGACAATACACGAATCAATTGTCATATTAACTAAATAATCAATTAATTTATCATAATTAATTAATTAATTGATGTTTTATATAGAAATCGATATTTCACCCACTTTCCAACGTTGAATTGAGCTGAAAGTTTTCACACAGACGTATTTTTAATGACAATACACGAATCAATTGTCATATTTACTAAATATTCAATTAATTCATCATAATTAATTAATGTTTTATATGGGAATCGATGTTTAACCCACTTCCGAACGTCGAATTGAGCTGAAAGTTTTCACACAGACGTATTTGTTAATGACAATACACGTATCAATTGTCATATTTACTAAAAATAGTCAGTTAATTCATCATAATTAATTAATGTTTTATAATGGGAATCGATATTTCACCCACTTCCCAACGTCGAATCGAGTTAGAAGTTTTCACACAGACGTATTCTTAATGATAATACATGAATCAATTGTCATATTTACTAAATAATCAATTAAGCCATCATAATTAATTAATTGATGTTTTATGTGGGGATCGATAAAACACTCACTTTCGAGCGTCGAATTGAGCTGAACGTTTGCACACATACGTATTCTTAATGACAATACATGAACCAATTGTCATATTTACCTAATAATCAATTAAACTCTCATAATTAATTAATCAATCGATATTCGATTTATATTCGATTGCAAGATTCTTTAAGACTAAAAAGTATAAAATAATATTACATGAAAAAAATATATTTTTTTAAAAACAACGCTTATATTTAAATGCACTAAAAAGTAAAAAATAAATATTCGCCCAACAAATTTTTGCCTCACTCGGAAAATAAAAGCGTTGGGCGCTTTCCCTGCATAAACAGCAGAATACTGCATCTATGTCAATACCGAAAGCGCCCAACGCTTTTATTTTCCGAGCGAGGCAAAAATTTGTTGGGCGAATATTAATTTTTTACTTTTTAGTGCATTTAAATATATTTGCGTTGTTTTTAAAAAAATATATTTTTTTCATGTAATATTTTTACAAACGTTATCGCATAAACATTAAACAATGATTTATTATTATTTTTATTATTATTATTATTATTATTATTATTATTATTATTATTATTATTATTATTATTATTATTATTATTATATGTAAAGTAAAACATGAACCTTCACATTTTCATAGTCCTCGCAAGTAATAGTTTTTCGTAACGTGACCCTAGAATGCGTCGTCAAAAGTTAATTAAAAAAAAAAAAAAATATTAGTAATTTCATTAAAGCTCAAGTTCCTTATATGGATATTCCAAAAGACCAAAGCAGTGTTTGGGACAGACTGAAAACTGAACCAGAGAACACAATGACAAGAACGTCTGCACTACTTTATCCCGTCATATTCTGTTATTCTGCAATAACTCGTCAGTCGTCACTCTTCTTATAATCTGTTATATTCTTTTTCGTCCTTATAATAAAACCGGAGTGCGATTGATCTGTTGACAAAGACGTCTCATACTATTTCCAGGTCGTGTTTGACGGATAATATCATTCTCCAACTTCGTCTCTTAGCGCCCAGTGTTAATGACGTCATTCGAAGCTGTTTTATACACTCACATCGAGTCATAGTACCTGAATGTAAACGCGGTCCACCCTTACTGTGGGATCTAGCACAACCGCAAACGGTGGTAACATCATGGCGCAAAACATGTTAGCGTTTACTATAAAAAAATATGTATTAACTATATAGCGGTAGTGGGGGTAAGTAAGATCAGAAACAGTGCCTATAGTGTGAAGTGACATTGTGCACTCTCCAAAATTCCAAAACTTCACTCTTTCAGTAAGATGGCACGGTGTGAAAACATATAAGCAGCGTAAAATATCAGCGTAGGTAGTGTATAATACCCACATTATACGGTTCAATACTTTCGTCAAACTTATTGAATTCAAGGACAAAAAAGCATCAATTAATAGAAGCAATATTGTTGCAGTTTTTACCAAACTGTCTTTGATTCGCTTTTGTTCTTGAAGTTAATAAGTTTGACGAAAGTACTGAGCCGTGTAATGTCGCCATAAGAGTCCGAAGATCAAGTGTTCCGTATGTTCCTATACTAGTGTTGCTATTCCATGGAAGTGGTAGACTTACGTGACACGGTTTGACCTATTTTAGTGGGTAAAACGATCCATCTCGCTATATGTGACTCAATATCATATTCATAAACCGATTGATGCTAGCAGTAAAAAGTCAAAACAACTCGGAAAGCGATAAAGCCGGATCATACGAGCTCAAAGCTGGGTATTTCCGGTACTGGGGCCGGATATACTACGGATGTAGATGTATTCACAGTCTGCACCGCAAGTCGGGGTGGTTATAGGTGTTTCTGTATTTACAGTCTACACCGCAAGTGGGGTGTTTACGGGTGTTTCTGTATTTACAGTCTACACCGCAAGTGGGGTGTTTACGGGTGTTTCTGTATTTACAGTCTACACCGCAAGTGGGGTGTTTATGGGTGTTTCTGTATTTACAGTTTACACCGCAAGTGGGGTTGTTACGGGTGTTTCTGTATTTATACAGTCTACACCGCAAGTGGGGTTGTTACGGGTGTTTCTGTATTTATACAGTCTACACCGCAAGTGGGGTTGTTACGGATGTTTCTGTATTTATACAGTCTACACCGCAAGTGGGGTTGTTACGGATGTTTCTGTATTTACATTCTACACCGCAAGTGTAGCACAACAATGAACTATACTCATCGAAAGTCAACACACATTTTACCAGAGAAAAATTCCACAATACTATACAACTCCAAGCCCAAAAACCGTACCCTTAAAAATACATCATTATTTTTTAGTGGGAACCATCTATCGAATAGCGAAGCTATTGTAACACGGTGTTTGCATGCTAATGAAGAAGACATATACGCCCTCTTCCTCCACCAAGATAAATGTGGTCACTGCTATATTAAGGCATGAGATACGTCACACCACACTGCCTGTATGTTATATAATCGTAATGCGATGCTGTAAAAAGGCAAGACAATTTGCGACCATTACCACAAAGTTCCGTCGTAAATATGAGACGATCTCGTTTACAGCGAGAAAGCCCGAGAGGGGAACTCTTTCAAATCAGAGCGGTTCTAAAGAAGAATGACAAAGCATGAGTGGAATGCAACGTAGATTCGGAAGGAAGTGAAAAACGGCTTTTCTCTTCAAGTGGAGCTAGACTCTAAGACGGTGTTTGTGAGGTCAGGAATTATTGAGCAAGTTTAAGAGTGCACGGAACAAATAGCATGAAACGCGTCGGTTCATACCATAGAAAATAGAAATTATATCGAAATTAAGATGCATGCGGAGCTTTAGAGATATCTGCCATTAAAACTGTCAAGATGATAGAGCTGTACCATTGTCTGCGCCATGGTTTGTAATCAATGCTCAGCAATACAAGGAAACAGTTTAACATCACTTGTGTTTTAGTTCATTTTGTCCCCAGAAGAATAGGAATAAGAAAACAGTATCTTTATAGTGGTTTCGTGACTACATTTATCTCGTCATAATTTCACCCCATACCCCAGATATATATTTATTCCTAGCTGCGCCACTGTTTCCTGCTCTACGGTTCATTGCATCTCGAGTCTCTATCACCCGAGACCGAGAGGTATCCTAAGATCCTTATACCCATCCATGCATCTCACCACCAACACCTTCTAGCTGACAGTCGGCCAGTTATCCGCACATCAAATACGCGGGGACATGTTTTTATTTCCGACTTTACGACCAACGGAACATAACGATGACAGCCCGATCGAGAGATATTGGTCGTTACGCGGGATTTATAAACCTACGAGTTCGAGTACTTTTGGTAATAAATCCCGTCAGTTGGCTTGTTAATCAACGGAGGGATAAGGATATATATGCTGTATTCAAGGGCTATGCATCTAAGTGCATATCCCACACTGCGAACATGTATAGATGACTGTCGCAACCCTTCTGCAGTTTATACTGTTAAAATCATTTGATCGAGAACTAATAGGTACAGAATTTATATTTATCAGAGTTTTCTATGATAACATACGTATTCCAAAGAAATTTTAGTGCTGTACGAACCCCTGAATCACCAGCGCAATTAATTGAAAATTGTAATAATAAATATTTACGTTAGTTTAAAAGATTTTCAGAAAATCTATTTGTAAAGCTTTAAAATCATATTGTCTAATATTAAAAACGTACATATTTTAAAGTCGACTAAAATGACAGTTGACAGTTAACAGTTCAACCGTTCTCCAACATTAATTGGTTCGACGCCATTTCTACTGAAAACGAAGATTAAAAAGCTTGTCCACTTTATTTGTGGTTTATAATTTTGCATATAAAATAATCTTTATCGAATACATCGGTAGATCTAAGGTTGGAATTCATAGTCGGCCCCTACACCTAGGGGCACCCATTGTTGCTATGGATTTGTTTTGTTTATGGGAAATAACATGCAAACAATTGTTACCTTGGTAACAATGGGCGCCCCTAGGTGTAGGGGCCGACTATGAATTCCAACCTAAGTGTTATTCGTGACAGCTCGAATGTAGGCCTAAACATACAAAATGGCCGTTGTGTTGTGACGTCACTTGATCACTCCCTCATGACATCATGTGTTTGTCTGTTGTGCGATGGTGCCGTATCCCGTTGGTCACGCTACCACTGTTAAATAAGGCATCCTAATCACATCCTTAATCATTTAGATGTTCCGGTATTTTGGGCCAAGCTCATGCCACACTTGATCATAAGCTTGTTCATATGTACATGACATTTCTTTACAAGATTATTTTAGTTCAATGGATTATATAAGCAGTATAATATATTATGAAAGGACTAATCAAATGACTAGCTTGGGCGGAATTGGTTGTGTCAAATCCAGAAATATAACACAACTGTAGCCTACTTAAAGAAAAAATGATGTGACCTGACTCATGGGTATTACACATCAGAAGATATATATTATGCTATATAATTTAACACGACGTTGTTAAACTGGCTGTTCTAGATGTCTCATTCCCAATCCGGGTTTGCAGTTTGTAATTTCTGGTATGCACGCCAAATGTAGGCAATTTTGAGAACATGTGAGTAAGTAAAACAACTCTGCAAAATTTGTCTGGAAAATCAGCATGAATGAACAATACAACTCCACCTCTTCACAATAATTTAGAATTCAATGCTAAAATATAACGACAGAATTATAAAATAAATTTAAAAAAAGGAAGATTTTTATTTTAGGCTGTGTTGGAAAAATTGTCATCAATACATTATGAAATTGATTTTTTTATAATGATTACTTAGACTACTGCGAATACTGTATTACCCGTTGTGCTCCAGAGATGCTGGAAGTGTCATTTTACCCGCGCTGTATTGGGTTGATACCAATGGTGGAGGTGCCGGGTTGATTATCAGAGGAAAACCTTGTCGACAATCTATCGGTCTTTTTATACCTTGTCTTCACTTGGATTTTAAACAGCATTAGCTTTTATGGAATAAGAAGACTTTGTTTATATTACTACTTACGTGACCCACTAAGTATCAAGTGAAAACCAGTTATAAGTGAACTATTTATATTTTGCTTCATTTTGTGAAGTACATGTTCATACATTTTTATAAGCTTGAATTAAATAAACAATTCAATTTGAATTTTCTTTTGTATTAATTAAATTTATTTTAGAAAATAAAGTGAATGGACACAGAGCCTATCTATAGTTATAATATAGATGTATGCCACGGAAGGTCAATTGGCAAGAGCCTTACGACTATGTGTCGTAGATGATAATCTGGGTTCAATACCCAGTCGGGGCAAGCGTGTATCACAATTACAATACATCCATGCATTAACCACAAAACCGTATATTAAGCTTGAAATAGTATAATAAAGTAAATGCGAACGATAAAATAAAGGAAAAGGTCTACTCCGGCAATAATGAGTTGTTAAATCAAGCAACATGCAAGTAACTGTATACACTCAGTCATTACTTATTTCTCTTGATAGTCCTTCAGCCCAGGACGTTTTGCTTACAAAAAAGGTCGACGCATTTTGACCTTGGAATATGATAAAACAACGTGTACCTAGTTGTAATTCATGAGGTGCTTAGCTGGCAAAAGGGCCAAACACGCCGCCATCTTGGATTTTTTATAATTCACACTAATAGCTATACAAACCAAAGTACTTGACCAATTTTAAAAACCTTTTGTATTTTAAATAGCATTTTTAAACTACAATGTACTCGTGTAGAAAATTTTTAAATAAAATAATTATACTATACATTTAAAAAACATTTTCCTACTCAATGTTTTTAGTTTCGGAATGTTAAGCTAATAACTTTTATTGAAGTGTAATAACTGAAAAAATCTTCATAGAAACGTTCTAGATAGCTTTATTTAAAAAATAACGCAATCAAATTCAAGTCTCTAGTTAGTTTACTTCCCGAGATATGAATTTTTAAAGAGTCGCACTACGCTCTCTTGCCGCGCTCGGCGTTGCCCAAGCCAGGCGCCGAGCGGTGCGCGTGCGGTCTATGTAGTCTTGCCTTCTCAGACTATCTTCTGATAGTTTATTTGAATTGAATTATTGCGTTAGCTTTGGTTCAATTATTTCAAATTCCCGGAATTTGGTTACTCACCCTTACCCCACTACCCCACTTTTTACTTTCCAAGCTCTGAGACAATCCTGGATGCAGCGTGCGATTTGTATTGCGAGTAGACCATCGAAAGGCAATCAATTCGTTACAATTTTGAGTTATTAAAAAGGGGTTTTATGGATAAGGCATAAACGGTAACTGCTCACATTTTCTCATGCCTATTACGATTATTTAAACAAATTTAAATTTGACAATTACAAGAGAAAACATTTATTATTTTATAGAGTTTGAACCGAGAAACAGACATTAACAATTGTCAAGAGATTGACAACAAAGACAGAGTTTGAAGTCAATGCTTAATGTTTTAATTTAGAAATTGTCCTCAGTTTGATTATCCCATTACAATGCGTCTTTTATATCCATGGACTAAAAAGTTAAACCATACAATTCAGTACAAGTTTTTACTGCAATTGCATATTATATAAGTGATTTATCGAAAGCAAAAACACAAACACCTCAGAGGAATGCTAACGTTACAGCGCTAATAATGTAGAGCCCTATCATTTTACAACGTATAAGCTAAACAATGAGTGCGGTATAAATGAAACTATGTCTTGCACACATTTAATATATTTACCATTGATAATTAGATATTAAATTTAAATTAGAGCACCTCTTAAAATCGCTTATTGAAGATAAAGCAGAAAAGCTAGACACAAACATTGTGTTTATCACAAGCCAGTTAATTGATAGTGAACATTGCCTTGCCAGTCCATTCAGGGCACTTGCATGAACTTTTTGAAGAAACTTACATGCCAATAATACCTCACGCGTTTCATGCTGCAAAGTCGGGCACGTTGAATTATAGTACATTCTTCTGATACTGATGTAATTGTACGTTTACTGTATTACTTTAAGATATGCAACATGTAGGATTACACGAGCTCTGGGTAAGAGTAGGAGACGGTGATTCAACACGGTTAATTTCAATTCATACATTGGGTACAATGGGTAACATGGACGATATTCTTCTTGCACTGGACACTCAGGTTGCGATTTCACTAGCAAGTTTGGCAAAATCTGCTCTTAAAGCAGATTCCATTGAATGAACTTTAGAAGAACTGCTTTTTTAACATAGGATGAAATCCTAAAGGCTGACGAGTTCTAAGTTCGTGTTTTCAAGAGTAACACTACATGGAAGACTATGGATAAACTAAGACATTGGAAATATCACCAGTGTAAAGCCAATGTCGATTTACCACCTACTAGCAATTTAATAAATCTCAATGTCATTCGTGCTATTGTACGAATGATAACCATTTTAATTCTGATACGTCTTCTAAGACAACATTATTTGGCTTTGAGAAAGCAGACGAACTACTGGTTCCATTAATCCTGAATAATTATCTTTTAGAAGAATTTCTAAAAGCTTGCACTGATGAAAAATTTGCCACTAAAAATTATGCGTGTCGTGAGAATAACCTGTCTTGTACATTTTGTAAATTTCAGAGTTTCGATACAATAAGCTACACAAATCAATTGCATGAAGATGGTCAATTAATAATCAGTTAATTCATCATAATTTAAACAGTGTTAAAAATAGCATATCTTTTTATTATCTGATTTTCAATAATGGTAAATACATTAAATGTGTGCAAGAGATAGTTTCATGTATACCGCGATTGTCGTTTAGCTTAGACATTGTAAAATGATAGATAGGGCTTTACATTATTAGGGCTTTAACATCATCAGTGAACTACTGTGTGACGTGTGTGTGTTTATAATAAAATACACTATTACAATTTTGCTTTAGAAAAATCACCAATATGCAAATGCAGTAAAAACTAATATGTGACGCATTTTCATCTTGATTTTCATACATTACCATCTCATCATCTCGATTAGCCAAAGTTGCAAAAATATAAGACGTAAAACCAAGATTTCATCATCATTGTACTGAATAGAATTGAACTTTTAGTCCATGGATAATATGAACGACGCATTGTACTGGGGTAATCAAACTGACAACAAATTTTAAATTTAAATATTTAGCATTGATTTCAATGCTTTTGACATTGACCCTGTTTGCCAGTATGTCTTTTTTTACAATCTGTGGTCAATTGCCAAGATCTGTTTCTCTGTTCAAACTCTAAAATAATAAAAGTTTTCTCTGGAAGTTATCAAACACAATTTTTTTCATTAGTCATAAGCGTGAAGAATTGTGAGTAGTTAATTAACGTTTATGGCTTACCCTTAAAACAAAAACATTTTTTAAACTGAAAATTGTAACAAATTGATTGCCTTTCCATGGTCTTCTCGCAATACAAATCGCACGCTGCATCCAGCATTGTCTCAGAGCTTCAGGGAAGAATAGGCCCAGAGTGACTCTGCTAGTCGTAAGAGGCGACGAAAGGAGACCCGTCTTGGCCCGGAGTAGAATAGGCTCAGAGTGACTCTGCTAGTCGTAAGAGGCGATGAAAAGAGACCCTTTCCCTTCCCTCCCACTATCCCACTGAATATTTCTCCTCCCACTTGGCCCTGCCCACCCTTGCTGGACTCCCGTATGACGATCCACGCGACGTACAATGGATCTGATTCGGATGTGGCTTTATTCTTCATCATCTTTCTCATCTTCATTATCACCTTCCCATCTTCATTATCACCCGTTAATCGTCTCGATTAGCCATTGTTGCACAAATATGAGACGTTAAGCCCCATTAATCAATTAATCAATCAGAGCTTCAGAGCTTGGTAAGTAAATAGAGTGGTAGAGGAGGTGTGGGGGGGGGGGGGGGTTAGTTAATTCCTGGAATTTGAAAAAATTGAACGAAAGCTAACGCAATAATTCAATTCAAATAAACTATCAGGAGATCAAGACTACATAGACCGCACGCGCACCGCTCGGCGCCTGGCTTGGGCAACGCGCGAGCGCGTCAAGAGAGCGTAGTGCGACTCTTCACAAATTCATATCTCGGGACTTATTCTAGATAGAGACTTAAATTTGATAGCGTTATTTTTTATAATAAAGCTATCTTAAACGTTTATATGAAGAACTTTTTCAGTTAGTACGCTTCAATAAAAGTTATAAGCTTAACATTCCAAAACTAAAAACATTGAGTAGAAAAATGTTTTTTAAATGTGTAATATAATTATTAAATTTGAAGATTTCC